>JAQPPZ010001117.1:1800000-2118483 GCA_028583015.1 Wollemia nobilis | reverse complement strand
TCTATAGGCAAAACTCTTTGTACCTTCTGATTGGGATTGTAATACCACACCAAAAACCAACACCATTTCTATATCTAGAACCATAAAAGTGCATGGTCCATACTTATGTTTCTCTCAAATATTGATTATATATAGTAGGAACTTTCTTCTCTGATTCTATAGAAATACTATATGTGCCCATGCCTATCCCAAACTGACTATAATCTTCCCTGAAAGGTAATTCATCTTCTATTTACAGCTCTTCAAACTTATCCACAATATTAAATTCTTCAAGAGGGGTGAGATTACACATGTCTTCTTCAATATTTTATATGTGGTAAGATACAATCTTTTCAGGTTTTATCCTTATCCTCTTTCCTTTGAATGGAATAACCATGCTAGAATAATCCATATACATGCATCCACCTAAATTTGCAGTGAAATACCGTGAAAGGCATAAACCAAAGTAGGGTTCTAGGTCAACCACTACTATTTCTTGTACTATAGTTACCTTAGGGGCTCTATGTAGCCTCATCAAAACATCCTTTATTACTCCTACTATTTTCATAGGTGTTCCATCCAATTACGGTACTCTAGGGTAGGATCGGGTAACTTCATAACCATCTCTTCACATACTGCTTTAGGCATAACTATAGTTGATGCTCCTAAGTCAATCATACAATTTTATACTGTGTAACCTTCCATCCTTAGAGAGATATAAAAATGAGGGGTTTTTTCTTTAAAATAGTAGGGGACATTTCTTTCTTTTTAGAGGGCATAATAAGAATTGTGGTGTCCTACCTATCCTGCAGGTACTTTTTGAGAGAAGCTTTAAGCAAGTATATCTGGATAGGAATGAAGAGAGTATCATATAAACTAGATTTTTAAGGTATTTTCTTCATCTCTTCCACAATATTCTATTCAAACTTTGCCAAAGTGGGTCTCTCAGGTCTTCTTTCTTGCTCACCATATTTTCTCTTATACTGTTGAGTGGCTTCTATCCTCTGTCTTTTAGTGATATAAGGGAATATAAGCCTTTCTTGAGCCTCATCCTTGGACCTCATCCTTTCTCCCTCAGTTTATTTCTCAACTCTTTAGGAAAAATTTACTGCCTTTTCTTTTCCTTTGGCCTAGGGAATAGGGAAATTATCACTACTCTAGGAAGCAGGGTCATTCTTTTTCTAAGAAGGAACTTGAAATTGACCCATATTATGTGGATCAACTTGTAGGGTTTTCTTCCCTAATATTGTCATCATAGCAATAGCACCATCCTCATCCAGCTCTTTCCCAACCATGATCTGGTCAGGTTGCCATAGCATATTTGCTCTTCCCTTTTGATTTCTTTTTGCTTTATCCATAGCTTTTTGAACATATTTTTGGTACATAATACAATATTGTGAATCATGAGGATCATTACAAACCAAACATCAGATATTCACTAGACTTGTCTCTGAAGAACACTCAGGCTCTTCATATGTTGCATTTACTCTGACCCTACAATTGTTACTAGGACCAGGTCTTTGATCTTTGTTTACATATGGAAATATCCTTTGGTGATACCTCTCTATCTCTATTTTTCCATTGAATTTATTTTATTTCTAAGAGTTTTCAAAGTTTTTTATATATCAAGAATGATTGAAAACTCTTGAGGAGTCTGAGAAGGAAAGGGAGTGAAAGGAACTGCAGCAGATGGTGTTTTTGGCTGAGGAATATGAGTCATCTATGAGAATGGAAATGATAATGGAGGTGTGTCCATATAAGATGAAGTAGTAGCTTGGCTTTGGATATTAGTGGTTTCTAAATTGTAAGGTAGCACAAATTTAGGGGGTAATATCCCCACATTAATTAGCACATTTTCTGCATAAATTGTTGCATTATAAACTTGTGGAAAGGTTTCCACCCTATATTATTGGGTGTGCAAGCTTAGCTCTGATCTAAGAGCTTTGATATAATACATATAATCAAGGCATGCAGCTAGTCTTGTTACAGGGGGACTTCTCTTCCAGGTTCTGCTAAACCTCAAATTAAAATTTGAGATAGTTTCTTACTAATGTTTTTGCATAGATGTGAACTGATTAAGCAAGGAGAAAGGATCAGTAGATTCATTAAATTCTTCCAAAAAAGGCTTAGCCAATGTTTCCCATGAAGTGATGGTGTTATCCTCGGTTCCTAAAACAATGTAAAATATTTCCTCTAAAGAACAGGTCTAGGATTCTCATAATAGCATCCTCATTCTTTATATTATGGATTGTTGCTAGATTTAGAATATCTTAGCAGTGCTCATATGAAATTTTTCCAAATCCATCATAAGTAGGAATAGCCTTAGAAATATCTTGAGGAATGTCATGCATATGGGCCAATATAAGGGGACCAACTGTGTTCCGGCTAGGGTACTTCTGCAAAGGCTGATTTTGGGGTACATTTCCCTTATTTAGGGCTACATTTCCTGCCATGTTTCCAGGTGTAGGTCCTACTAGAGGGGCTCTTGGATTAACTACAATATTTTCCTTAGGAGGCTCTTCTTATGAATGAAAATCTTGATTTAAATTTCTTATAATAGTAGACCCTCTATAAGGTAGCTCACAATATAAAAATGAGTTAGGGTTACTCCTTTTGAATGACTTGGTATACATGAAAGAACAATGGTCTACAGGGATAATTATTTTTTGGGTTTCAAGACCAGGGAGTCACCAGGTGAATTTGCTATTCTCCACTTAAAAAGGTCAATAAAATTCACCAAATATTGATTTCTCTAGGTAGAGATAAAACAATTACTCATATGATGAGTTTTTGTGTTTCTTGTACACTTGTCCTACCGGAGTGCCAAAAACTATTGGACATCGAATTAACATCAGGTTTTACTCGACTGTCTATCTTCCAATTTTCTATTCAATCATGCATCTAATAGTCATAGCTCAACACCAGCATTGGATGGACCAAAGGTAACTTCAATCCAACCTTCAGAGTAGGCTAGTTCCTTGTCAACTTAGAATGGTGTTGACACAATTAAATCTTAATTAGGGTTTTGATAAAAGGGTTAGAAAAGGTTTAGGGTTAGATATATTATAAAAAATAGTGGTTGGATAGGCTAACAACATAGGCAACTATAGAAAAAATCTCCCACAAACTATTTCCAATGTATCATCACTCAAGATTAACGAAGACCCAAAACCATGAAATCTTCATACATTAAAGCACAAATAGAGATATGTTGCAGAAAGCTATTCCAACATCTAATATTGATAATCCAAATTAGCAGAATAGACCAATAGTTAGATTTAATATAAATAAAATTCCTAACAATACAGATATAACTATGAGTAGATTTCAATTACTCTCATAACTAGTAATCTAAAAAGTTGGAATGAACTAACCGCTAAAGTAATGATAGAAATGCAGATCAAAGCTTAAAGCCTTTTGCACAAAGATAGTGAAGATAATAAATTTTGAGTCAATAATTAGAGTAATGCTCCTTCCATTAATCCACAGGAATATTTATATTAGGGCAAGCAAACGCACTAGATCCAACCCTTAAAAACGAGGGTTTGGCCTCTTATATAGTTTGTAAAATGAAAGAATATTAAGGAGATATTATAAATATTATAAATTTATAGCTTAGTAGAGAGTCTTATTGGTATTATCTTACTAGATGGCTAAATCCAAAAAATCCACTGTGAGTAATCCGCCATGACTTCCTAGCTCTGCATCCTACTAGTTTGTTGATAGTGATTGGAGCTCAGGCCATTGGAGACCACATCTGATCCATTTATTGTTCTTGAAAGCCCTACTCCATTGTAGATCTACAACTACTTCTAGTTCTTATTCTTCATACCCTTCAACGCTTTGCATTTCTTCCTTCCAACTAACTGTTCTCTGATCCAATGAGAATTTGCCTTTAAATACTTCAACAATGTCAGCACCTTCTCAACCATCGATGCTTTCCAATGAACGGTTGCGATTAAACCTTCAAATTTCTCTACAAACTAGTGGGGAATGAATATAATGCCATTCCACAATTTTTAATTATTGATGTCATCTTTAGTGGCTTTAGTTCTGCAGAATCAGATTCTGGTATAGAATGCACTGAGAAGCAAGCAGAATGAAGTCCACTTCTAATCATCTACCTAGCCTTCCTTTTCTCTTCTTTGACATCAAGTAAATTGAATCTGCATAAAATGTATGCTGGCATCATCTTTTCCTTATTCAAAATGTGGAATCACCAGTCTACACCAGAGTTAGTACAAAATTCTTTTATCACCATTTCACACTGAAAGTAGTGCAAAATAGTCTTTATCGACATTCCATACTCTTTACAGTGCTTTTTCCCTTCAAGTCACCATTCCACACTAGATTACTCTTGGAACTAAAAGGAATCAAAACTCATCAACACTTAGCCTCTTGGAGCATGCAAAAACCAACCACGATCGCTATCCGCACTTTTTCTTGTGCTGACATCATCTTTACCCAAAAGTTTTGCGAAATCGACTCACCTGAAATCCGCTCCCAGATACACTATGAACCAAACATAATGGAATTTTAGCTTTTTAAGGCAAAAAAAATACTAAGTTCTGAGCAAAATCAAGAACTCTCATTGCAGATCTGCTCCAAAATACTCTATGTCCTCAGCAGAATAGAGATTTCATGCCTTAGAATAAAATCTTCAATGTTTTCTAAGGATGTGGCCATTTTGGGCCTACACTTCTCTTTATAATATTTCAAGCCTTTGTCCAAACCTTTGTCCTTCTCTTTATAATATTTAAATATTATAATATATTTGCCTTACTTTGAAATATACTTTCCTTGCTTCTCTTGAAATATATCTTTGCCTTGGATGATTTTTTGTTGTTTGCTATTTATCAAGTCCATCTCTGACATTATTGATATATTGTCCAACCTTATAAACTTATCATCCTTGAAGAATATTTCTGCCTTGAATACCATGCACCTTTGACATCAATGACAACTCAATATTTCTAACAAATGTTACCCAAAATTCTGCTTTCTTACTATCCTCAAATCTAAAATTTTTATATTTCTAAGCAATCCTTTTCTCCTCTAAAATTTGGCAAACTTCTTACCAAATACTGCTCCCTTGATCTTGTTGTCGAATGGTGACAATTGTCCCAATTTCTTCACTATTAGAAACTTCTCCAATGACCTTCTTCAAGTCTTCAATGAGGCTTTCCTAGCCTTATCCTTCTTTCTACTTTCAAGTAGATTTAGGCCTTCTCCTAGTGCCTTAAAATTCTATGACTTCTCTTCTAATATTCAATGGAGATCTTCTTATTGAGTTCCCTATAATATTATCTCTTGTGGCTCTTTCTATTTCCTATTAATCGACCATGTGCTATGATACTATTGTTGGCTTTTGAAGCTATAAACTTAAAGAAAATGCAGCCACAAGTAATAAAATAAGCATCCAATATTATAACTATGTTAATGGAAATCTAATAAGTGATTAAATAGTGTAGACACCAAAACCTAGCCACTTATCGTCTATCCTAATTTTCTCACCATTTCCACCCATTATTCATATATATTTATATATATTTAAATAATAATATTTTATATATATTTAATATATATAAGTGAATTAATCCCAACCATCTAATTTCACTTAAATATATCCGTTCATCTACATCAATGCATGTCACACACTAGATTTAATATCCACCCTCTGATATGATTTTATCTCAGCCACACGATTAGTGTCATTTAAATCCTAGCATGCCCTAAATTGGATTATAAATAGGAACCATTTTGATGGCTCAACCCCTAAGTTTTTACCTAAAACCTAAATTTATTGAGTTTTATCTAAGTGTACCTTGAATTCCTTGGAGTATCTGAGTACTCCTACCTCCATTTTCACTCGTCATAACCCCCGCATCTATCATCGTTCATCTCGCCTTGCCAGATCTGCTTCTACAGACTTTCCCCTCAGCCACCAAATGCCTTCAGGTGCTTTATATCACTACCAAGCACCTTTGGGCTCTTTCCCTCCATAACCAAGTGTCCCTAGGTGCCCTCCCACAATTCCCAATTGCCCACATGACGAAGACTATTTGGAAAACCACCATACGACGGATGGATGTGTGAGGGGGTTTCTTGATATCAAAAACCCGGTGGTCATCTTGTTGCGAGTAAGAACTAATGATGGGATGGGACCCACTCAACGGAGGCTTCGGCATGTGGCAAACTCACAACCGTGGATAAGTCTAGCAATGGTGCGACGAGAAGGATGGGCTTTCCATCCATGGAGGAGATTTTTAAGGATGATGCACCAGTTGATAATTTGGAAAACCAAAACAGGGAGCATTGACACAGAATATTGAAGGGGCGACGGCTCCATGATCGATGAACCGAGGACGTGGATGGTGGGGCTCCCTTCGGTGGATGAAATGATAAAATAACTCGAGCGTCAACCACGCGTGGCTATGGATGTGGACGAACACATGGAATTAACCAGGAACTAAAGGATGTATACCCGAGCAATAGATTTGGCAGCAGTTTGGAGGAATTGGATAGCATGGATGCCAGAGAGATAATTCAGCGCGTAGCGAGTAGAGATAAATCATGGGATGGGGGTAGTTTCGATGCGAGTTTTTGCCGATGATAGTGCAGAAGAAGAGGTCTTAAATTGGAACAAAACTCCAACAGTGGAATATGCCACTGTAAATTGAAGGTGAAGATCAACGATAATACTTCATTTAATGTTGAAGCCAATAGATATGGGCATCTAGCTTCGGGACAGTGGACGTCCAAAATGATGGCAGCGCGACAGCGAAGGTGTGGCTAGGAATGATGTGAATTTTTAAATGGATCATTCTCGAACGTGAGCTATGTGGTGAAATAGAAACAATCGGGGAGATTGTGATGTCGATATACCATCTATGTTCCCGTCCATCGTCCACGTTAAATAGAAGAAAAAAGAGGTATTAACAGAAGAAAAAGAGGTATTAAATGGGAACGGAAATTCCAACATACGAGAGTAGTGGGCATTCCCGTCACCGAATGGTGAAGGATGACAAACAGGGCCAATATCCTGGATATAAATAACATAAACAGCGTGGGTCCAACACATCAAGGCGAATCTGGACGAAGGCCTGACAGCGATGAATCTTGGCGTATCACGGGAATCGAACAGTAGGTTTCACACCATGGAGTATGTGGACCAATCAAAAAGAACATAGCAAGCTTAACGATGACTCAGCATGGATAAAGCATCATTGAAGCCATAGCTGTTACAAAGGAGCGGTTACCCATTGCAAAAATTGAAAAAGTTTCAGGAGTCTGATGAAGCAAACAGTTACACAAAACATACACCAGGGCGTGGAGAGTGTTCCCAGTTGCATGGCATAGCGAGCAGTGAGGAGACATTATCACACAGAATCAGTAGTGGAAATGAAGGAGACATTATCATTAGGTGTAAAAGCAATAAAGGGAGGAAGCCTTTAACAAGGGCCAAAGGGTCAAGGCATTGCCATATGGCCAAAGGTGAATAAAATTGATAAATACACGAAATAAAGTGTTATTAATGCCCATATGGAACCAAAATCAAGTTTTACCCAAAGTTGGGTTTAAAATAAATGGAAACTGATAGACATGACGAATATCAAAATGCATGCAAGGCAAGATGATACGTTACGAGATAAAGCAAGTGCATGCATTGGAGAATCAAAAGAGGAAACCAAGGGTTTCGGAGGTCATGTGTGAAGATGAAACGAAGGAAGGTGAGATGTTTGAAGGAAATGGAAAGGATTTTAAAAATGTTAAAGGAGCCATTGAAACAAGGATAGGGGGTTGGAAAACTTCTAAAAATAGAGTTGCAGAGCTAAGGGCAAGAGGCCATTCTCGACCTACTTTGGATTTTTTTTCTTCCACTTTTTCTGGTTTTGGAGAACCAGATTTTTGCCATGTACAACGAGATATTTTTAATGCAGATAATTTTTCAGAAAGTTGCATCTTATGGACAAGAAAGGAGGAGTCATTTTCTGCATGCAATATTAAATGTCTATTTTTCCCCTTTTTAGATTTTAGGCTTGTAAATGGAGTTTATGCAAGTTTCTTGATTGCTTCATATGAATGCTTAAATCTAAAAACCTCATTTAAACCCTAGGAGCCAGCACTTACCTTATCCGGATTGTGCTTGTTTTGCAAGTCCAATAGGTTAGGTTGCATGCATGAAAACCTCACATCTTTGGTTTTACCGTAATAGGATAGCATCAAACTGAATGTATCATGTGTTTCATTTTCTGCATTTCATTTTCATTCTTTTGCATTTTATTTTTCCAGAAATTTTAATTTTTTTTTTTCAAGCATTAAAATAAACATTAAAAAAAAATTCAAAATCCAAAAAAAATTTCACCATTGCGTAGGTTATACTTCATACTTCCAATGCGCATTTTGAAATTTCATTTTTGGAGTTGTTTAGTATTTTCAAAAATTCATCAAAGTTGTTGTTTTATTACAGATTTTGAAAATTTCGAAAATAAAAAATTTCCATTTTTGGGCCGAATTTCATTTTTTCAGTTTCATACTTCATTCATGAGCCTATGATGACATTCCCTTCAGGAAAATTCTAATTTCAATGAAGGAGTCATGTTTTATGGCCCTTTGAAAATTACCATTTTGGGAGCAATCAAAGCACTAAATTATTTGTCTTGATGAAAATTTGATTTCATTTAAGAAGGATAATTAAAGTGACATTTTGAAGCTACATTTGAAGACCCTATTCATCATTGAGGATTTAATGCAAGATAAAATCTATTTTAAAACCCTCAAGATAAAAGGAATTAAGGCACTACATCGTGGTCATATGAGGGCCAACTCACATTTGCTTTATTTTGGTTCAATGAACAATCACTAAAGTTTCATGGTAAAATAAACCAACATTGCCCCTTGTTTACAGTTACTTGCAATCACTAAGGTGTTCCAAGCATTTAATTTGAATATCTTTATTTGAGATTACTAATACACATATGCAAATGCTAATATAGCGGAGACCTTGGAGAAGTTGTTTGTTTAACTTCTTTGCAAGAGGGTATTTGGAACCCAAATCCTAAGGGAGGGTGTACTTTCACAATTGGGTGAAAATACCACTCAACAAGATGGATACGATCAAGGTTATCCTGAGAGTTACCGAGTTGAGGAGGAGGAAGAAACACGTCCTCCACCTCCCTCAAAGAAGATATTACCTCCTAGACCACCTCCACGTCAGCTTAGGGAGGAGGACCTTTTGTCTTCTAAGGCATACAAGGTTTTGGTCGACAAGGTCAAAGCAATAGAGAGGCATGGCACGGCTATGCAAAAGTCGACACTAAGGAAGATACACAATGAACCTCTAGACCCCTCGGTGCCTACGCCTCCATATCTGAAGCATTTTGATATGCCCAGGTTAGAAAAATTCAAGGGTGATGAGGATGCCCAAGAGCATGTCACAAGTTTTCTGGATGCTTGTTTCTAGATAGAGAGTCAGGATGCCTTGTTGTTGCACACTTTTATTACGACACTTTACAAGTTGACTCGAGAGTGGTTCAACCAGCTGAAGAAACATAGTATTACTGGTTTTGAGTAGTTGGACGATGCATTTCTTTAATGTTATTCATTTGGAATCAAGAAACAGGCCAACCTTTCTGATTTGGCCATGCTAGCTCAGTACGACGATGAGCCCATCAAGCAATATGAAAAGATATGGTGTAGAATAATGGAAAAGCTACCATTCCCTATTCCTACGACTGAATTGACCATAATGTTTACAAAGAGTTGTGCCAAGCACATCTCACTACTGTTACAACTGTAGCAGTACCCTACATTCGAGGAAGTTGTGGCGCAAGCCAGGGTGATCAAGGACATCAAGTTGCAAGAAGGCAACTTGAAGCTCAAGACCAGGAAAGAGAGGTTTAAAAAGAGTACTACAAAGCAATAGGGCAAGCAGGTCCACGTAAATCAAGTAGTACTAAATATTGGAGGAGAGGACAAGGGACAGCAAAAGCCTAATTATCAAGATCAACCTCCTTTTGCACATTATGAGACATGCAAGAACAACTACAAGGGCAAAAACAAAGAAGAGCACCCACCTCACCAGTTCACACCCCTGACGGAATCGATGACTTTTATTTTCCATCAACTATGTGAGGCAAAGGCCATACGATTGCCCGAGGTCAAATTAGTAGATCCAAATGTGCCAAAGTCAAAGTGGCATCAAGATGATCTGTTCTACATATTCCACAGAGCAAAATGCCACGACATCGAGACATGTTGGTCCTTCAAACACATCTTACATAACATGATAGAAAAATGAGATCTTGTAGTACCAGGCAACCCATAGGCACCCAACAATAGAAACATGGGGATTTTCAAGAATCCACTACCTAATCACAAGGCACCTCGTAACAACGTCGGGCACATCAATCAAGTGAGAATCAAACCACCTACCCAGGGGTTTGTAGGCATGGTCAATGTTGTTACTAGACATGGGAGGTACGATCAACCGAATCAACCTCGTGCTCCCATTAGAGTACAAGCTACGCCGGATCAACGACCAGCTCAGAACATTCCAGGCCCACTAGCTAGACCGGTGGTGACCATACAAAGAAGGTTAGTTCAGAACCTGCAGAAAACTCCTATGAAGTTGTCAATATATGAGCTTATTCAGTAGTCCCCTAGACACAGAGAGACTCTTATGGATATTCTGAGGTCCATTGAGGTATAGTCCCAAGATGCGCATGCATTTACAAATTTTGTGGGACATGTACAACAGTGTCAAAAACCCATGATACAATTTTATGATCATGAAGTGAAGATGGTTCCTACTATTACGGCTGACCCACCACTGCATATTATCGTGTGTGTTAACCACATGCCTTTAAAATGGGTCTTAATCGACACGGGGTCCTCGATCAATATAATTACGACCAAGGCACTAAGCCATCTCAAGTTACCCAAATCACACATTGTGCCTACCACCTTTACGTTGAGAGCATTTAATGATGCACTATGCTCGACGATTGGTACAATTTTTCTACCTATTCAGGTGGGACTCAAGACCATCTCTGTGATGTGTCACATGATAGAGGGTGCCATGTAGTACAACATTTTGCTCGAAAGGCCTTGGATTCATGAAATGCGTTGCATCCCCTCTATCTTGCATCAATGCATGAAGTACATTCATGAGGGACAGGTTCACATAGTGTCCTTGAATGAAGAACCATTCAAGTTCATGAACCTAGCAGATTTGCCTAGGGGTTTTGTACTCCCATCGACGCACTTGGATATCCGACCTGTTTCATCGATTAAGATTCCAATAGGCAAACCAGCAACCCGTGCTCAACCATCGACATCTGTGTCACACAGATCTGAGCATACGACTACAACTTCTCTAAAATTGATTGCATCGTCAATGCATCGGCAAGTCGAGAAGCTAAAGGTGAAATTGGGCGAGAAAGTGGAAAATCATACACCCAAACCAGTAGCCAATGAGACTCCCACTCCCATGGATGTGGAAGAACCTCAAGACAAATCCGAGGAGGCACCTCAGCCTGCTTCGCCTGCATCTTCAGTAGGGTCATCTACACCACAGGTGATCGTTCATCTGGCTAGCATAGGGTTGGGTGAGTATCTTGTGCAAAATGTTACTTTCGGACCTATCCTAAAAACTGCACAAGAGATGGGTCGACCGCATGCCCATCAATTTTTTATTGGATCTGTAGTGTCATTGGGTGAGCCACCCAACCAAATAAACTTCATCTACGTAAGGCTAGATCAAGCGCCCACCAAAATTTCCATAGATTAGGACGATGACAAGCCATTCATTGTGAATGTGCGCTATATGTCCAACCTAGAATATGTCATGTGCATTTTTGAGTCGTATCATTGGCATGGACATGGCCTTGGTCTTTTCGAACAAGGACGTAGGACTCCACTCGAACCTCATTATCAGTTAGCTACTGATAGGTTCGGGTTAGGGTTACAGGTACAGGATCATGATGATTTTCTTGCTGCATCCTTAGATTTACATGTACTTGAGTCTAGGGGATGATGTGGATTTTAATCCATACCACCCTAATCCTTCCAACTATTGGAGGACTCGCCAGACGATATCATTTGTTACCATAGGGCCACCCGATTCATATCATGATGGGCCCTTAGAGGACAACCCCAGAGGCAACCTGGGTAACCAAATTTGTAGTGCTACCAACGACACCGATATGCAGGGGCATAACCCCACTACTGTAGGTGATCTCAAGTTGGGAGATCTTTGTGACGATGATGGAGAGGAGTCCACCTCCGAAATGAGTGGACCTAGTTATGATGCAGATGATGAGTCCTCAAATGATGATCAATCTGAGGAGGAAATCGAGCCGACCTTTCCAGGTTTGGCATTTATACGCCATCTACTGCCTAGGGAACGAGTGGAAGAGATGAACGAGCGCTTCATAGCCAATAGTGATTATAAATATGAAATAGAGGAGGCTTACTTAAAGCCTCACCTAGCTAATCTCCCATTGTGCATAGACACAATAGAGTGGCCCATCCATGGTAGTGACCACAGTGATGAAGATGAGAGGACCGATCCCAGGCTCATGTATCCACAATATCTATTGCTTAGGGAATCAGAGCATGTTAGGGAGGAAGTACCTCCCAACACTGAGCGCTCTGAGGAAGAAGCAATGCTAGTTTATGCGGTAGTATCATATATACGATCATTCTATCAAATTTATCCGGATAGTGATGATAGCGACCATAGAATCAGATACATGGGACCACATCTACCAAATCGCCCCTCAGAAGAGGGGGGAAGTGACATATTGTATTTGTATAGTGATGATGAGGATTCGATGGAGATGGCCTATTTGGGACCTCACCACTTACGTAATAGGCCTCCACCTAGAGGTCCCCCACTTATTACAGTTGTAGGTTTGCATCGGGAGATTAATCTCCATCGTAGCCTAAGGGAAAGAAGAGAGCTCAAAGAGAGGTATCATGAACTCTTTCCCCATCCACCTACATACACAGAGCTCCTTGAGCCGAGAGATCCCATTTTGTAGCTAGTGCATCGAGAGGATCCAGTTATATGGGCATCCCATAGAGAGGATCCATTTGTGCCCATACCATCCAAACCAGATCTTGGGTACGGAAGCTACGCTTCAGAGATAGAGTTTTATCCATGTGGTTCTGAAGATCAATTCCATTCCATCAATATGGTCTCCATTGATTTGACCACTCCACTCCGCAATCCAGTAGATCCATCCAAACCACTGCATCTGAACATGGATGCTATCGATTGGGATCGCACTGACTCGTCGATCCAGCTTGAAGATTTCTTCCCTAATGAAGAAATGCTGCAACCATTTCATTTTGCACTAGGCTATGCTTATGATGTTTATCACACTGAGGGTGCTTCCCATGAGGAACATGTGAACCCGGTTGATGACATCCATATGATTCCTATGCCTCACCAGCTTGAGGAGGGATCACATATGTCATTAGAGAAAACCTTCGATGTGGATATCAGTAAAGATCCCACCAATCCAAAGAAGGTTAGATTTGGAGAGAGTCTCACTCTAGATGAGCACGATAGCATCATCCCTCTACTAAAAGAGAGACCTGATCTCTTTGCTTGGACTTACAAAGACATGTCGGGTCTAGATCCAAAATTGGTTACTCATAACCTTTCGCTAGATCCGTCGAAGAAGCCAGTCAAGCAAAAACTCAAAAAAATGCATCCAACAGTAGCCTTAATGGTGAAAGACGAGTTGCAAAAGCTGTTGGACGTAGAGTTTGTCATCTCCATCGACTATCCAAAATGGGTGTCCAATATGGTGCCCGTAGGAAAGCCAGATGGAAGGGTCCGTATTTGTATGGATTTTAGAGATCTCAATAAGGCAACACCCAAAGATTCATTTCCATTGCCAAATATCGATGCTCTGGTAGATGCTACTTCAGGTCACAAAATGCTCTCCCTTATGGATGGTTTCTCTGGATACAATCAGATTCAGATTAAACCCGAAGATCAGCATAAAACCACATTTATAATGCCATGGGGGACATTTTGCTACAAATTTATGCCATTCGGTCTTAAAAATGTTGGTGCCACATATCAGTGGGCAATGACATATATCTTTCATGACTACATGCATAAAATCTTAGAATATTATATCGATGACTTACTAGCTAAGTCGTTGCTGCGAGCAGAGCATGCGGAGGTCTTAAGGAAGGTCTTCGATCACTTGATAGAGCATAATGTCAGGTTGAATCCTAAGAAGTGCGTATTTGGCGTAACTTTAGGTAAACTCTTGGGATTCATCATTTCTAAATGAGGCATCGAAGCAGACCCAAGAAATGTCAAGGCTATTCTAGAGATGCATCCTCCCACTAATATCAAAGAACTAAGAAGCCTTCGGGGCAAAGTAGCATCCATAAAGTGATTCATCGCTCAATTATCGGATAAATGTCGACCCATGAATTGATTACTACACAAGGGGGTCCCATTTGATTGGGATGAGGACTGCCAAGCAGCCTTTGTTGAGATTAAGCAATACCTGGCAACATCGCCAGTACTAGCTCCACCAAGGCTAGATGTGCCTTTTTTGCTATATATATCGGAAACCAACTTTGCATTAGGGACCATGTTAGCCCAAAAGAATGTGCAAGGCAAAGAGCAAGTCGTATATTACATCAGTCACACCTTGGTGAGTTATGAGTCAGGATATGCATATGTTGAGAAGCTTTGTTTAGCAGTGGTGTTCGCTACCAAGAAATTGTGGCATTACATGCTAAGTCATACAACATATGTTATATCGAAACAGAATCCTTTGCAGTATATGATGAGCAAGACATATCATAACACACGTACTGCAAAGTGGATCATGCTATTGATAGAATTTGATTTGCAATTCATCATCCAAAATTCCATCAAGGGACAAGTCATAGCTGATCAACTAGTTGAGGCACCACTGTCCAACAGTAGGCCTCTAACCATTGAGCTTCCAGATGATGCAGTCTTCATAATATCTGAAGCTCCCAAACCCGAGGAACCAAGAGAATAATGTTGATATGACATTGTTCTTCGACGGTTCAAAGTGTGAGCAAGGGGGTGGTGCAGGAATAGTGTTTTTCATGCCACAAGGAGCTCCAATGCCCTTGTCATTCAAGTTAGACTTTTTGTGCACCAATAATAATGTTGAGTACGAAGCCCTACTTTTGGGCCTCCACACAGCCATCGCCATGGGTATTAAAATATTGAACATTTTTGGTGATTCTTTTCTCATAGTTAACCAAGTTAAGGGGCTCTTTCAATGTCGATGTCCCATACTGAAAGCCTACAAAGATCTTGTTGCCACTTATCTGGCTAAATTTGAATGGTATGACATCGAGGCAATCCCTCATTCGTCAAATAGGTTCGTAGACACCATGGCATCTTTGGGGTCCTTGATCCCTCAAAATCCATCTACCGATTTTACTACCATCCATGTTAGAACGCTCTCACACCCAGTAGCGGAGCGTGCAGCCTTTGATAACAAAGAGTCAGTCAACATGATTGTGGTGGAACCAACAGCTGATTGGTTCCATAGAGTGGAATACTTTCTTAAGCAGGAACCCTGGGAGTCATTGACTTCTTAGAGTCCTACGAGGAGTGGTACTACCATTCACCATAAGGTTATTTCCCAGTCTGCATTTGCAAAGTTAAATACGTAGGGGGAGCAGGTCGTCTTAGCAGTCGAAGCTGAGGCTTGTCAAAGTTGGATGTTGCAAATCCAAGACTTCCTAAAACTTGGTATGATCCCAGAGGGATTGTCGTGTGCCGCAAGATGCACCTTCAAATAGAAAGTGACTAAGTATGTCTTGATAGGAGATATTTTGTACCGATGCAACTATGAAGGAGTTCTCCTTCGATGTCTTGAGCCCCAAGAGTCATCTTGGGCAATTTTAGAAGCGCACGATGGTACGTGCGATGGCCATTTTAGTGGCATGGCTATCATCAAATGCATCCTTCGCATGGGTTATTATTGGCCCACTATGGAGAAGGATTGCAATGTGTATGTCAAGAAATGCGTTAAATGTCAGCATCATGCTAATCTTATGCACTTGCCATCACAGGCCTTACAACCCATTCAGGCGGCTTGGCCATTTGCTCAGTGGGGACTAGATCTTATTGGCAAGATCTCTCCTCCATCATCAGGTCGACATACATTCATTATCATGGCTACTAAGTATTTTACAAAGTGGGTGGAAGCCATTCCCCTTACAATGACCACTGGAGCTCGCATCGCAAAATTTATTCTCGAGCATATCATATGTCATTTTGGGATACCATCCAAAATAATTTTAGATAATGGAACTTCTTTTAAGAACAAAACTGTGTGGGCTTTAACGTCTAAATACCGCATTAAACATAGTTTTGCAACTCCATATTATCCACAAGAAAATGGGCAAGCTGAAGCCTCAAACAAGACTGTGGTAGCCATCTTGAAAAAGACAGTGCAAGAACACCACAAGGATTGGCATATACAACTACCCCTTGCATTATGGGCTTACAGGACTAGCATTCGGATGCCCATTGGGGCAACACCATTTTCACTAGTATATGGCGCTGAGGCCATTATGCCCTTAGAGTTGGAAATTCCAACACTACGTGTCGCATTGAAAGAGTTCATCGATGATGACACCACACGACAAGCTCACCTCGATCAATTGATGTTGCTCGATGAACATCACGTGAATGCCCTCGAGCATCTCCACGTTTATCAAGAGTGATTAAAATGAGCTTACAATATCAAAGTCCACCAGAGAGACTTTGAAGTTGGGGATCTTATGCTGAAAGAGAACCAACAGAACTCGAATTTTCTACCTGACATGCGAGACAAATTCGTGGCTAACTGGCTAGGGCCTTACATCATATCTAAAAATATTGGTCCGGGTACCTATCGCCTAACATCGCTAAAGGGTGTGGAAGAGCTTGAGCCTCTCAATATCATCCATCTTAAGGCGTTCTATGCTTGAGAGTCAAGTAAAGGCACCAAAGGCATCTGTAAGCCTTTGGTCAACCCAAAAGCTCCGAGGGTTTGTCTCAAACCGCTCGGTCATCCCAAAAGGCCCCAAGCTCTCTGATTAAGAAGCTTGGTCAAGTAAAGGCACCAAAGGCATCTGTAAGCCTTTGGTCAACCCAAAAGCTCTGAGGGTTTGTCTCAAACCGCTCGGTCATCCCAAAATGCCCCAAGCTCTCTGATTAAGAATCTTGGTCAAGTAAAGGCACCAAAGGCATCTGTAAGCCTTTGGTCAACCCAAAAGCTCTGAGGGTTTTGTCTCAACCGCTCGGTCATCCCAAAATGCCCCAAGCTCTCTGATTAAGAAGCTTGGTCAAGTGCACCAACATCTGTAGCCTTTGTCAACTAAAGCTCGAGGGTTTTGTCTCAACCGCTCGGTCATCCCAAAATACCCCAAGCTCTCTATTGAGTAGCTTGGTCAAGTAAAAGCTCCAAAGGTAGTTCCTCACCATTTTGTCATCCTCAAAAGCTCCAAGGACATGTACTCATCGTTTGGTCAAATATGAAAGCTCAAAAATCTATAAAAATCAAGAAAAATATATAAAAGGCCAAAAAAAAAATGGTAAAGCTTGAAATCCAAAAACATTTGCATTTGCATCTTGCATTTTCATTTGCATTCACACATGCATTCACATCATCATATTGCATTTAGGCATTTGTCATCCGTTGCATTCCACAGTAGAGTGTAATGCGTCTATCAAAATTTTACAAACGATCACACGTTTGTATGTCAATCATGCACCCTTGCATTTATCATAATTCATTGCATTCATACGTGATACCTGTTGCGGAGAAATATGTATGTATATTAAGTTTTCCAATCACTCAGCCATACCTAGTGGGTTCTTCAGATAGTGTAGAAAGCTTGCTTTGCTGTTATAGACAAGGTCATTAGTTGGGATAGTGCTTCAACATATCAGAATCCCATCACTAAGCAAAACAATATAAAATCCTGCTAAGACGAGAGAGGATGAAAGCTGTGAAAGCAGTCTTAGGTATCTAGAGAGATGGGTTTCATGACCTACTTATCTTGCAAATAGTCGGTCTAGAAAGGTGTACTTTGGCAAAAGGACAAGAATTTCCCCTATAAATCCCAAAGTCACAAAAGTTAAATCCCAAGTTACAAAGTGCAAAAGTACAAATTTTAAGTTCAAAATGTAAAGTGACATAGTGAATCAAACGCACTATAAAAATCCCTTGCTCAAAGAAAATGGTAACACGTGGACTAACAGTGATTTTTATCACTACACATGAGCAAGTAAGAAGGGTGAGAACTTGAATCCCTGGATTGTCCACCTTTTGAAAGCCATAGAGTGATCCCCGATCGTAGCAATGGGTTGGAAGAGTCCCACCTACAATCGGAGGGGTAGTTCTATTGGGTGATCCTCAAACGTAGCAATGGGTTGAAAGAGTCCCACCTGCATTTGGAGGGGTAGCCCCGATCAATTTGCAAGATGAGCTAGCTCTAGCTACCTAGGATTGTCTAGTTGTATAAGTCTAATCAAAGCTGAAACAAGGATGGTACGATCGTATGAGGAACCTTATCTCACATATGGGTTGAAAGAGTCCCGACTGACATACGGGGTATGCTTACGATCTATCTAAAAATACTCACATGCACACACAGGGATAATGAATAGTTGGGTCTATCATGGCAAAAGCCTTGTCCAATATAAGCCTTGTACAGTTAGTATGTGATTTTTGGAGAAATCTACTAGGGTGTTTGAGTCTCAAGGAAAACCCCAAAAGGTGCTCCAATAGCAACAAGATACCAAATATCATTAGACTTCAGAAATATGAGTCATTCATTCATCAGAATGCATTTTACAAAGCACAATCAAATATATAGGATAGATACCGCATGAATATCATAAATGATGTTTAGACGACCACTGACTATATAGTGCAACAAAGAAGAAATATACACAATGACATAATCATTCATTAGCATTATACCAATCCATTTCACTGCATTTCATATATGGGTGATTAATTGATTAAGTTCTTGTAATGAGAATTATCAATTAGTTTGCATGATTGTTATACATTCTGTGGGGTCATATTTTAAAAATTGATATACACAGTTTACATTCATTCCTTATGTTTAAGTGATTAAAGCATACAGGTTCATTTTCATTAGATTATGATTTTGTACATAATGCATTACCATACATTGCATAGCATACCATAAACTGCATAAAATAAACGCATGCCCACAAAGCAAAAATAAATATGCGATTAAAAATAAACATCGCATCCATCTACATACATCATATATCGCACATCTAATCATCTAGGTCACTACATATCATCATCATAAAGTAGAATCACTAATCTAGTGCATGACATCCATACATCGCATCATATAAACATAGCATTTACATAAGCCTTGCATCCATGTGCATCAAATAAACATAAAATCAAAATAATAAATAAACATGTACACATAATGAGCTATGAAAGATCATATCATATATATATGTGTGTCCAAAAGAGTACATAGGGAGTACAAAATGCCCGTAGGCTACAACTATGTAGGTCCTCGCCCTTACACACAAAATAGTATATCAAAACTATAGTCTGTAGTTGCTATAGCTCGGATCTAGGTTGCTCCCCCTGTACTGGAGCTCTCGCCACCTCCCTCCGCACTATGCTCTGGAGCCTACTCTCCTGGATGACCTGGCACCTATGGTGGATCCTACCTACCTCCAAAGCCTAACGCACCGAGCACACGAGAAACTAGTAACTATAGTAGGCTAGTCCTCTGACTGGAGGTCCCTGATGTCTGCCCTAGATCTCTAGTCCTGGCCTACGACCTCACCGTGTGTGTACTAGAGGACCTATGCATCCTCTCAGTCCTGTGAGTCCTGTGACTCGAGCTCGTTGTCGACTACCCTGAGGTCCTAGACCTGGTATGCTGAGACTCTAATGCGAAAGGATCCTCAGGAACCTGTAGCCCATGCATCTCTATGTAACCAACTAGTTGATCAACGCGAGCAAGCCAGGTTGCGTGCATCTCATTGGTCCTCATGACCATACCGCATAGTCATGCCACCTCAGTAGTCAGATCCTATGCAATTGCTACACCTACTGATGGTGCTATAGGAGGCCCCATAGTAGCCTGAGGAGCTAGCATAGCCCCCCTCACTGCTTGCACGAGATCTCGCCTTGCCTCTGCTATAGTCTGCTACACTTGTGCTAACTCTAGGGTAGTCTATAGTCTCTACACCTAGGCCTCTACATCGGTAGCTCGAGTCGTGAGCTCCTATACCTGGCCCTGCACCTTAGTCAGGCATCACTCCTTGTCAGACACCTTCACCTCTAGAGTGGCGATGGTAGTATCTCTCTCGAGCTGTTGGGTGTGAAATCACCCAATCTGACTCTACAAGTCAGCAACCTGAGCCAATAGTCATCCCTCTACACTGTTAGGAGGGACCTCACCCTCCTCTAGAGCATCCTCCTTAGGGTTGATCTCTGACATATCCTTAGTGGTGGCCTCTACGCCCCAACCGCCCTTAGTACACTGGCGCACCCTACGCCTATCAAGATCTGCCTCTACCTCTACCTCAGCTGGCTCTCGGCCTAGAGGCCCTATCCCATGCCATCTGAATAGAGACCACCACCCATCATAGTCGGGCGTGGTCCCAACTGTCTCAACACCCGACTCTTGGAAGTCATCGGGTGCATCTCCTAATGTCGGAGGAACTATCAATGGGAGATCCCTCTCTAGAGCTAGGCATCTATACCTAAGTGGTATCTCTAGTATGTCTTACGCCATGCCAAACTATCATAGGACATGAGAGAAAAACTGATACTCTTGGACCTCTAGCTTAAACCATCTGTATCAGTGGGCCCGTCACAGCCACTTGTCCGCCTGTGGCCATGCAGGGTAATCCATGTAGGGCCGCTAGACAATGTCCCCTGGCCCAAGTGATGCAAACTGAATAATATAGTGCTCAGTATTCCTAGCATGAGCTCTACTATGGATACCCTCCTCAGCATGAGGCTAGCATGCAGTGTAACACTGATGGTCATCATCCATGGTGGTGATGCGTAGTGGTAGCTCCATAGGATGCTCGATCCGGATGTGCTGCCACCCCCAAATCTATAGCAAAAGACTATAGTTGATGCCCTTATGGCTACGCTCTATGATCTGGTACAGCTCCCTGTAGAGCTAGCATAATAGGGTGCTCCCCCAAGCTAATAGTAGTGGCTCCTCCATCGAGCTCTGAAGCACCCTCTAAGTAGGGGCTAGCATGTTCCAGGGAATCCTCACGCTCGAGGAGTCTGGAAGGACAATCTGCATGATGAGATGCATAAAGAGGGCCTCTCGAATAGAGAAGACATCATCTCGGTACCAGTCATCGATGTGCACCCCTCCATGGTCCGCATCATCCTATGCATCGGTGCTCTGGTCATCGAATATGGCATCAAAAATAGCATCCTTTATCATGTAGGCAGAGGAAATGATAGCCTCACCATCGATAGGGATCCTAAAGATCCTGTAGACATCCTCTAGGGTGATGGTCATCTCATCGAGAGGAAGGTGAAATGTGTTGGTCCATGCATTCCAACATCGGGCCAATGTAGTCAGATAGGCTTGATCTACCCTAATGGTGGGTAGATCCATGATGTAACTAAACCCGATGGCTCAAAACCATGCTCGGTCATCATCCGATAAAGCCTCATAGAGAGTCTTCATAAGGTCAGGCTCCCGCGCTCTAGAAGTTAAATTTTAAAAGCAAAAAACATAATGTAAGCTAAATCTAGCTAAGCAGAGCTAAAGAAATTTAAAAAAATTCTTAATTAGACAAAAAAAAAAAAAACAAGCAATCGCAAACTACAACTGCAACTTGCGGTCCCCAATTTGCAAATTGGGAACTACAGCTGTAACTTGCGGTCCCCGATTTGCAAATTTGGAACCGCAGCTGCAACTTGTGGTCCCTAATTTGGAAATTGGGAACCGTAGCTGAAACCTATGGTTCCCAATTTGCCAACTAGGAACCGTAGCTACCAGCTATGGTTTAGGAGTGGCACCCATTTTGGGTACCCTCCTAGACCACTAAAGCATAAAAATTAAATCCTAAGCTAACCTAGACTAGTGGGGTTCATTACCAGTAGTTTAATGAGGTTAAATTTTTGCATTTCTTAGTGTGGTTCATTTTATTGATATTGAGTGTGAGGTCTCGGTTTCGAGTTACCTTACCCGCACCCTACCCCTAGCTAGTCGATGGCTGATCAGGATCCACCATCAGGGTAGACGAGTGTAAATGTGGTTGAGTTTGACAGTGTTCCATATCAGGGAATGTTCTCTCTCTCAAAGCTCTCAATTTGCTAGTGGTTGCAAGAAAATAATGAAAAATTTCAAATGGGAATTCAATTTATAGGTCCTCCTAGTCTCTGCGAACCGTAGCTAACACCCGTAGTTCCGAAACTAGGGTTTTTTGCCCGCAGGTCTGACCCGCAGTCCCTAAAATTTGGAAATGTAAATCATAGGTCGTACCTGCGGTCTGTAGATAGCAATAAATGCACTAAAAACCCACCGTGGGAAGGTCTAAAATGATAAATTACTGACTTCCATCGAACAAAAATTCAAAATCAATGATTAAAATTGTAAATTTGGTGATGTTAAAAGCACCAGGATCAATCAAACAAATGCAAAATTAAACAAAAAAAATACAAAATGAAAAACCAAATGCGCCTCGTATTCAGTGATTTATCCTATAAACTTGGTGGTTGCAATGACTTGCGATCCATGCAATCCGACAAAATGAGTAAATCACCATAAGGACATTTGGGGTAAACTTGTCATTTCTTTTATGACATCTTTCAGCAAATCATCGACAATATGATTCAACACAAGTCTTCTTGCATTTGTATTATTTTGACTCCCTAAGATGGCTATCATAGCTCTGATCGCTCCATGGGATAGAGATGTGCAAATACTACTAGGCATTGCAATCATAAGCTGAACTAGGCCTAGCCAAGGTATTAAAAGGCTCGAATCTAAAGTGGTTCAGGATCATTCATTATGGTCAAGCGACTTCGTCGCTTCATACATTGTCATTACCCTCATCGACTCGTCACTTGAGGGGGTAGTCATAATTTCATGTCATAATCAAAATCAATAGAAGATCCTAGAGATCGTAGATCCCTTGATCTTGTCAAAATTGCATTCGTTCTTGTGAATCATTGCTAACAGCTATCATAAGCTTCCCCCTTTGCTTGGGGTAAATAGCAAATATGAAATTTTGTTTGTAGCTCTCATCCTTCGGTTATATAGGCCTAACTCCTATTGTAGCACCAAAGCTACCCGAACGTCTGATGGTGAGTGCAAACTTTTCAAATGTAAGCCTTCCCAAGTTGGAAGCAATGATTCTAGGATGTGCATCCTTTTGCTGGACCTAGGGCATCTAATGTTGATCAGACTAATGATCATCATAGAACCTTCGACATCATTTTAGGAGGTCTATTTTTGCTCAGCATTGTTCGATCTCACAACGCATCTCAAAAGGGGCATCTGTAGACACCTAAAATGTGTCATGTCGAGGGCGACTACTCATATGGACATGCTACAAAACCATATGGAGGATCTTGGATAGACTCCAAGATAGAGCAATGGTTCTAACCACTCAATTTAGGCATTTTGGCCTAAGTAGTCTGAACCGCAGCCCAGACTTGCGGTCTCCAATCTAAACCATGGTTGACACCTACGGTCTACAGTCTGGACCGCAACTATGACCTGCGGTCTTAACTGGAGTTCAGTTAGGCCTTCCCCCTGAGCCAAATCGGTTGGAACGGCCAAGAGATCTAGAAGGAGGTAGTTGGAGGATGGAATATTCCAGAGGCTTCCATCCCAACTGTCCTAACCAACCTTCTTGGTCTTGGCTTCTCCATGAAGCCACCCCTAGCCCTAGGGGCATGCTATAAATACCCCCCTCCAAATGAGGAGAGGAGGGAGAGAGATGATTTGTATAGCGAAATGCTGGCGAATTATCGAGCGAGAGTTAATTGATCAAGAGAGCAGCGAAGCCCTATCAAATTGCATACTGACTTTATGCATTTGAGAGCCCCTTTGCTATCCATCTAAAGACCAATTAGCCATGGATGCCCTAGGTGCCTAGGAGGATCAAGAAACACAAATCCGGGCAAACGAAGGCTCTTCATAGCGATTTGACCACCAAATATGTTAGAGGACAACAAAGGTGACCCTTGAACATCAATTTGGACAAGGAGATCAAGCCCACTGCCCTTAATTTTGAGGGTAAACCTATCAGAGGTCAAACCATGGCTGTCAGCCATGGTTCATAGTGTAGACCACCCATCACAGCTATGGTTTGCAATAGGTTAATGATCACCTGACTTACTTTACTTTTGACCGCATAGATTAGTCATGTTAGTCTTTTTATAGGTTTAATTGCAATTTAGGGAAACTCTGACCATAGGAATTAGCCATTTTATGCATTGTATTAAGTAGGAGTACATTGGATATTTTATGCGCTTTATTGTTCCTAATTTGATATTTGATCCATGCATCATTTGCTTATTCATGTCTTACATGTTGTAGTATAATTCTTGATTTAATCAGAATAGTTTAAAGTCTTTCTTTATGCTTTCTTGTTTTACTAGTTTAATGGCACTTACATGCATATTTCCTTAACGGGCCTCATCACGAGAGGCTATCAATCTGTTTAATCGTGTGTTGTTGTTTCTTGTTCGTAGAGAGATAGGTGCAAGAGGAGCCTATGTCATAATCCTTCCACATCATGGAGAAGGGGGTTAGCTCAACCCCAAGGCAGTTTGTGACTAATCAACGGAGCACTATAAGTGTGCCTACCCTATTGAGGGCATTGGCAATTGTAGTATCTGTATCATCTTTCAAGTGACCCTAAGAGGGAATTTTTGTAATCGAAGCTCATTTAAATATTAATACAAGAAAATTTACATACGTTGGCTTTCTTTGTTCAATTTATGTACTTGTGTGGATCTTTATGCTTTTATGATGGTATAGATCAATACGGTAGCTAGGCGCACGCTCCGCGGTTATGTCAAATCCATTTTTGGGTATTACTACATCATGTTTGAAAACTAGTTTTTAGCATGCATAACTTGGAAATAATTACTTGGTTGTGAAAATCCTTTCAGGATGCTACCAAGGAAAATATGGTTGAAAACCAACAATGACAACCTCTTCTATGGCAAAAATAAAAAAAATAATATGTGTGTGCGTGTGTGTGTGCCTGATGATATTTGTATTTTTTGATCTACGTTTAGTACCCTCATAGCCACAACTTACACTAGAAATTATTTTAGAGTTAGCCAAATGAAAATGGAATCACACTCTAAGGTAATTAGGTATGCATTACCTTTATTTCTTATTTTTTTATTAGATAAGAGAAGGGGTTTTGGAAGGGACCCCAAACCTTTTTACAAAAGGAACTAAAAGAGCTCAAGGACAAGCCCCAAATCTCAATCAAGAAGAACACCAAACCAAAAATTAAAACCACCTAACAAATAGTTTCCCATTATAAACTACCCAAAAAGGGAGAGCACACAACCCCACGGGCCAAGAACTGGAAAACAAACTAAATAAAATAGGACGCGAGTCACATCCTGCAAAGGATCAAATGCCAACAAGCTCCCCATAGACTATGTGGGACCCAACCCATCTTTCTAATGTTGTGCCATACCATGAATCTCGTTAATGAAAGAGATCACAACTTTGAGAGAACCCAACAACACCTAATGTTTTCATCAAGCTTACTCAAGAAAGGTTGGTCGTCAGGGAATTTAGGTCCTAGAGATGGGGACATCTCTTTGGCATCCTCAAAATCCTTTGAGCACTTTGATATTTTCTTCAAGGGTAGACTTTCTTTCGAATCAGTCATTGTTAGCTTTTGAAGCTATAAACTTAAAGGAAATGCAACCACAAGTAATGAAATAAGCATCCAATGTTATAACTATGTTAATGGTAATCTAATAAGCAATTAAATAGCATGAGAAAATTTTAAAATAACTCATGAAATAGCCATTAATGTAAAATCACAAAAATATGAACTTGATAAGTATTTGGAGATCTACTAGTGCATGTTATGATAAATGCATGCTTCATTACCAATTACAATGTTGAGTCACAAATATATACTAGTATGTGACTCTTCACTTTCCTACCCTAAGGATACATGTGCATTCTACATGATAGATACTTGTGCACATGCACACCTAACTAAGGACACTTGTTCTTCCTATTCTAAAGGACTCATGTACATGTGGACAACATGCACATTTACATCATTGCACATTCTTGTGCATTTATTCTATTGCATAAAGTAAATATTTAAATCATAATCTAAGCATGCACCCATGGTGGTACATTGATATGTACCAAATAATATAATATTCTCTAACACCTCCTCGTATTACATTATTTGGTTATTGAAGACTTTAGTCTTCAATATGGAATTTTGTGTCTATCTTCATTCCTCAAGTGACCTTGGAATTGATCTTTTGCTTGAGCTTCATCTTTTTGCTTGAATTTGTATTTTTACTTTGACATTGTTTTCATTTTCCTTCTAATTTTATTATCAAATAAGTTCATACCTTTCTTGTGCCCATGTCTATACCTTGAGAAATATATTTGAGAAAATCCATTAATGAAGTTTCTTGTCATTGTGTATATCCATTCAAAGAAATGATTTTCTTTGTACCAACAATATCTTTGACAATGATTGGTTCCTCCATAAATTTTACAACTATGAAGATTCCAACATCTCTCTACCTTAGCCCATATTTTCTACAATGTCTACATATGTTTTCTGTTACCAAATCCCTCTAACCATTTTGTCCTTCATAACAATTATTCCTATTAATCTCTATTACTGATCTAATGTCACTATTTTCTATTACAAACTCGGTTCCTTTCTTATTACTATTATTATAACATGTATATTCAAGGCCTTCATATTTTGATCTAATTTTTTGTGCAATTGGTTCTTGCATTCCCTATTCATGTTTTTCCAACCCTGTATCTTCATATCTTATCAACTTTGAACAAAAACCATTAGTATGACCAGTACAATCATTAGAATGATTTTTATCAATATCAATATGATTTTATGCATCACTATCTCTATCATCTATGCCTTCATTAATTCTAATAGCATAGATTTATTTGCACAATAATAAACTATATTCAAATCACTTGTGTCGCATATAGCATCAATCTTTACAAAAGGTTCTTCTATATTTGATATAAAATCTAAATAACTAGTGTTATTGCTTGCATTACAATATTTCCTTTCATTTTGACTAGAATCATAGTTTGCATCTTTGTCCTTTTTGGGAAGATCATTAGTATCACAACATGCATCAATCATCAATTATTTTTATTCTATAGTATTGCAACATGAATCTACCATCGTGGGCCTTAAATAATTTGTATCACTAGAAGCATCTTTTATTTCTATTTTTTTCTTTACCTCTTCAATATTTTATTGTTCTCTCATATTATTAACATTAAGAATCACAATTCCTTTGTATATTATTCTCCATAGACTGATATTTATAGTAACAAAATATTCATAGCAATCATTAAAATTATTAAGAATACTTTGCATGCATTTTTGAAATAATAAATAATCCTCTTTTTATGCTTCACTAGTAATATCAACAAGCCTACTTTTCAAAGCATTTGTTTTATCAAGATACTTGTTCTTCAAATATTCTATCATGTCCTCTTATCTTCTATTCTTATATTTTAGAACTTCATTAGAAAGTAATGCCATGTACATTACTTTTCCTATATTATTAGGTAATGTGAAAACATCTTTTGAGCTTATTTTTGCTTCACCAATTTTTGAATTTGAATAATCTAGTGTTGAAAATTTCTCATTTTTGGCCTCTCTCACGATTGTTTGCAAAACCTTTTTTCTCTTTATTGATGTACTCTCTTGACTTTTAATTTTTTCTATCATCTTTTGTGTACATCATTTTAATATTTGCAACAGTTTCTTAGTCTCTTATAGTGACTCATTTTGAATGTAAATTTCTTTTTCTTGAAAACATAAGTCTTCTCCAATGTAAATTGGTTCTTCTTGTAGACATAGGTTTTCTTATTTAACTAATTTTGAAAACTCATGAAGTTCTAGTTTTTTATTTTGTATACTTATTTTATTTTTCATTTGCTTTTTCTTTGCCATGTTCCTTTGACATAGAATACCTTATGACTCCCTAGTGTTTTGAGATCAAACTTGATGAACCTTTTTTTTTTTTTTAATTTGTAGAATACCTTGAGAATATTAATTTTCAATCAATGGTTTTTATAGGAATATAATTTTCCAAACTCTAGGTAGAATACCTTTTAACTCCCAAGTATTTTAGTAAAAGATCAAGTTTGATAAGATCTTTTTAATTCTTCAAGTTTTGTAAAGTAATTGGATCTACCAAATGATTTTGAGTGCGATATGCTTTGATGAATTCCTTCTGTATTGCAATTTCTTTAATGTACTATTAACTTGATAGTATGCTTAGCTTTCTTAGTTTTTAATCCCTTTTATCTCCCTAATGTTCAAATTTAATTTTTCACATTATTTATCCCTATGAACTAATAAATAGATAGCTAAAGATAATTTGATAATGTACCTTAAGTTTTGATAAGGTTATTGGCTTCAAGACCTTCTAGTTGGATTTCTAATATCTCAAAAATTAGAGCAAGAGACTAATGCAAAATGCAATTTTTCAACTTCATATCCATGCTATAAAAGCTTTTTTCAATTCTCTAAAATCAATGATTTAATTTTCTAAATTCCAATGATCTAGATTTTGGTGTAGTATTCCTTATATCTCCCTAATTTGGAACTTTAGAAAATAATAATATTTGCAAAATAATATTTTAATTATCCAAGGTAGAAACCCTCATATCTCCTAATTTGATTATTTGCAAATATTATGATGTTAGAATTTCAAGCAATATAATTTGAAAAAAACTCTGAATATAAACTTCTTCCTTTAATTGGCTTTCTAAAACTTTAATAATCTAAGGTTTCAGCTCCTTATTTCTCCTATCAATTAATTTACTAACCTTATATATTAAATAACCTTATAACTCCTTTGCATTATAGAGAAAGTAAATATTAAGCAATCCACTTATACCTTTCCGAAATGTGTTGTGTGCTTATTAAAATAGACCTTGACTACACCTTATATCTCCTTAATGAAATCAAATATTAAATAGATAAAACTATACCTTGATTGCAATGTGAAAGGTGCACTTTTAGTGGCTCCTATATTTGACTCCTCTATTCAAGCTTTGGTTGTGTTGCGGGTTTGAATACTCCATGTGCTCACGCTTCTTACTCCATGTGGTGCCAATTTTACTTGCAATGTTTAGTGATAGGGCTCCCATGGTACCAAGGATCGTGTGCCTCCAAAACAATTGTGATTTAGTCATTATAGGGGTCTCTTGTGCACGCTACTAAAATTTAACTAAGCAAATACCCTTTCAGTTCTTTGAATTTTGTGGTAAGCTCACATACATAAATGTAATAGCCTCAACACTTAGTTACTCCATGGCATCCACGTATGGGTTCAAGTAGTGAGTTTTAGTTTCCTCTATGTGTGAATTAGAGTAACCCAAATTCATGAACGAGCACTAATGATTCTACTTGACTATGTCACACATTGATAAACATTTCATTGATGAATGTGTGCCCCCTTCATTAAACTTAGTAATAGTTTTAATGAATAAGGGATATCGTAATGGTCACAAATGACTCCCATGAAAGATATGTTATCCGTTCGACTGTTACATGCTACAAAAATAATTTGGCATAGTTGTTTGAATGCTTTAGACCTGTAGGCATTATAATGCTTCCAATGCAGTGCTAGGATTTGAGACTTGAATAAAAACTACACCTCTTCTTTGATTTCCTTACATTTGTAGTACTCTCAATATCACTCTAAGGAGATACCTTTTTACTTTCACTTTAAATCTACTACATTTCTTTTATGTTTTTTAGGGCTTCTTCTCTCTATCGACTAGTTATTTTCACATTTATAATCAAGTTAAAAACCACCCTTTCCCAATTGAAATATTTTTTGATTTAAGTCCTAAAATTTAGATATTTCTAACTCTTCAACCTTTGGGACAGGCTCACAAACCTTTCTCAATACAGTTACTCTCACCGCAAGTATCCTTAAACTCAGGCTTACCTAGGCAATATTTGTTGTAGATATCCTCTTAAACAACATTCTACTACATCTCCTTCTTAGTGCAATGTTGCAATGCTTGCTGATATTTTAATGATTATTCTAACTCTAAAAACTAATGTGTCTTATCCTCTCTCTCTCTCTGATGGTGTAAGCTTGATAGATTTCTTGAGGTAGTCTTCATTGTGCCTTTTTATCTTACCTTCACCAAAGGATCTTGAAGGCTATACATATCTACTTTAATATCTTTAGTGTTTATATTGAGTTCTCCTACTTTTAGCTCAATAGTGAGAAGTCTAAAACCAATATTTTTCTTTCATCTTTCTTTTAATGACTTCTTATTTTAATAAATATTTGATTTGCTTAAAAATTTACAGGTATATGATGTCCAAGATGTCTCCTTTTCACCTTGGATACACTAACCCTAGAGCTCTATTTGATGGTTCTAATGAGGTGCTTAGAATACACTTATTTTATACCTTTATAGCTAAGTCTTCTTAGGACTTAGTAGATATAAACTCTGAATTTTCATTGAATATTCCAAGCTTTTAAGCATGCAAGTAGTATGCCTATTTGATGATTGTATTCTACACTATAGTATATCTAATATGTGCTCTAGAATAATGTCTTCTTTTGATTTGTATAGACAATAGAAAGTTGATATTTTTTCTCTTGAAATATACCTAACTTCTATTTTTATGTGCAAGTTTGAATCTTGTAGAAATTAACTATTGCACTACCTTGAAGTTCTTAAATTTAAAATATTATCATGTAACTTTTGAACCTCAAAATTGGTGCTTAATAAACTTAATAATGAACTAAATATAATATTTAAAAAACTGAACCTTTTGCACCTAAGTTGCATACATTTTCAACCTTTCAAGTAGAAAAGTTACCTTGCACTAGATAAAATTGCAACTCTTCTTGGCCATCCAAAATAGCTCTTTAACCCACCTATTTGTAGCTTTGAAACTCCTCTAACTTGCTTCACAAAAATGTAGTTTGGTGGATTCAAATCTTCCTAAGGATACACCCTAAAAATCTAAAATTTAGCAGCTACTAATGCTGAAGAACACAAGCTTATATTGATAGGTGGGATGAACAATATAAGATAAAAATTTTACTTTTCTTTCCAAAGCAATAACTTCAAATATTATAAATTGCAATAATAAAATAATGCACAAATCACCACACACATAAGAGACATAGATTTAACGTGGTTCACCCAATATGGGCTACATCCATGGAGAAATATTACTTATAAATTTCTCAACAAATTTTGTGGGCACCAACCCACAGGAGACACCAATCTCCTATTACAATATTCATGGACATAAATCCATAGGAGACACCAATCTCCTTGATCAAGTTTGTGGAAACCAATCCATATGAGACACCAATACCCTCTCAATTTCATGGACACCAATCCATAGGAGGCACCAATCCCCTCTACTAGTTCATGGACACCAATCCAAAGGAGACACCAATACCCTCTACTATTTTGTGGACACCGATCCATAGGAGACACCAATCCCCTTTGCTCTAGTTTTTGGACACCAATCCATAGGAGACACCAATACCCTCTACTATTTTGTGGACACTAATCCATAGGAGACATCAATCCTCTCTGCTAGTTCATGGACACCAATCCATAGGAGACACAAATCCCCTCTGCTCTAGTTTGTGGACACAAATCCATAGGAGACACCAATCCCCTCTACTCTAGTTCGTAGACACCAATCCAAGGGAGACATCAATCCCCTCTTCTCACAAGTTTATCCCAAACTCTACTTAAGTCTTCTCTCAAATATGCTCACAAATCCTACTCAAATATGCTCTCAAATATGCTCCAAAACTTGCTCAAATATGCTTCAAAACCTGCTCACAAGCTATACTCAAATCTACTCATAAAAACTACTCTAATATTCTCCAAAACCTTTCATAAACCTACTCACAAACACTGCTCATATACTTCCAAATCCAGTCATAAACAATGCATAAATCTGGTCTATAATATTCTTTTTGCTTTGTTGACTAACAACAATACACAAAATAACATGTGGAGGATGATATACACTAATGTAGTAAGCTTCAAATGACCAATATGTTCTTCACATCCATTAAATTTATTGCTTCCACATATCTCACATTTATTACATTTTAAAGGTAGCTCAATTTTAGCATTGGATAACTTACTTGTGTGTTGACTTGGAGATGCTAGTACCTTGCTCTTCTTCCACTATCATGTGCTCTTATCCTACCTCCTTCTTGCTTCCAATCTATGCTCAATCAATGTTATTCAATTTCCATAGCTTACTTCAAAGTGAACTTAAGGTCTTTCATTTATATGCTTTTTCTTGCACCCAATGAAGTTGGCCCAAAATTTTGAATATTTGATTTTCCAACCTTTTGTATGGTTGGTCCATTTTATTTTTTAAATACTTTAGGTTATAATATTTAAATATATGATTTAAATATTAAAATATTCATTTTTAAACTCATATATTTAAATCTTGTTGGTCAAATATCTGCCTAATCTTACAAACTACGTTTGGGTGCCCTAGATACGACCAACATTGAATGACCAGAGGAAAGGAATGTCCTTCGTGTCAATCTCCAGAGAGGTTTGGTTCTCTTACTAATACTAGAAATGGTTGAAGACTAGGGATGTAGGAAAGAAATTGGAAAAATATGGAAAGAAATGGGAAATATGGCCATAGGCCGAAGTGCAGGATTTGGGGTAGACTAACAGCAGGAAAATCACCCAAGCATGAAATAACATATAATAAAAGGTAAGCAGTATAATTTACTCATAAACTTGTAACAATAACCCCTGGACAATACTCCAGCATTCACTCCCTCACCAGCAATATTTAAATTCAAATGCAAAATTCATATCTAACAGCAAATAAGGAACATGAATGTAAAATAGAAATGCATGAATATAGAAGAAAATTGCACACAAGATCACTTGTGAATCCAGAATCCTAGTGTCTTCTATTGATGCAGAGAACTTGGAGAGATTTATCGCAAAGTGTCTAACCTTTTTTACAATAGAAATTTGATTAGTATTTATAGAGGATTTTTCCTCTTTTATTAAATGTACATGAGAACAAAATGATCGCAGATCGGGAACAAGAGTGAGGAAATTCCTCCTTGGGATCATTAAAAATCCATCCTTTTGAAATAGCGATCCAACTTTCAAGGGAACATTCCTAGGAAACCAACAACTTGGACATCAATGCACACAGAATTAAGAGACATTCAATATCTTGGAAACGCACTCGCACCTTGGAAATCATGAAAAATACCCCCTATTCCTCTATACAACCTCCTCCTTCACTTGGGATTCACTATTTGAGTTACTCACAACCACCATTATTTAATGCTTGTAAAACTCCCTATGGATGCTCTTGAAATTTTTGACTATATTCCTCATGGAATATGGCAAAACTACACAATTGGACAGCTCTACTTTCATAATCGTTTCGCCCATTTTTTTAACTTTTTACCCAAAAATTGAATTCACCCTTCAACAAAAACTAGCTTCGCTTGATCTTCTATTGCCCATCATTTTATTATCGTGTTTGCCCCAATATGGAGCGAACAGGACGTGAACATGATAGCATTTTGTTGCTGAGGTATGTTCTCCCATGGGAGGGGCGAATAGGATGTTCGCCCCTCAACCAGGCCAATGCAATCACACTTGAAATTTGGGGTACATTCACCCATGGAAGTGGTAAACAAAATGTCCACCCCTAATTCGGGGTGAACGCAAATGCATTTCAATGTTGGGGCACGTTCACCCATGGAAGAGGCAAACAGGATGTTCTCCCCTCAACCAGGACAAACATGACTTTGACTTATCATGCTCCTTTTAAATTATTGAACCTTCTTTCATCCACATTTTATTATCATGTTTACCCCAATATGGAGCGAACAGTGCGTTCACCCCATCCTTGGGGAAAACATGCTTCCTTGTTCCTTTGCCTTTTCGGTGCTTTTGAAATTTTTCTAAGTTTTTTTCATATGATCTTGGAATATAGCAGGTTTGAATCCCAAATGAAGTTTACATTTATTTTTTAAACATTTATACTGCCAATACAATGAATTTTACATTTGCAAATAAAACAATAATGTAGGAAATTACTTTAAAAGTAATTATTGTCGATTACAATCAAAAATACCCCAACAAAATACTTTAACAAAACTCCCAATGTGGCAAGATACAAAACTACCAATATTTCTAGTGACTTACAGGGTATCCAGCTCGCATGGATGCAAGTGATCCTAGGCCTTTATCCATTGGGAAACTATGGGGTCTTCTTTCCAACTACCTCAGTTGGCACCTTTGTTGTCGAGGCCTTCTATCGTGCCTCCTCTTTTTCCTTCTCCCATTCTTCACCCTTGGTTTCTACTTTGAGTACCTCAACTCGCTCTACTTCCTCCGCTACTTTCACTGCTACTACACGCTCAGCTTTTGCTTGCTCCTCCTACTCTTTGAGGCTCTCAAACATGACCTCATAAATTGTAACTACCTCTTTCCAAGCATGAGTTATGAACAAGGATGGGATACTTAGTAACTCATGAACAAAATGTAAATTTTAAATGTCATCCATACTGAGGCGCTTAGCTCATTGAGCCAGCTCATACAATGAAAGCTCCAGGCGAGTGTATTTATGGATCAAATGCAATACCTGCTCTTCTGAGAGGCTCCTCCCATGCATAAATTTTGGAAGTGTCTTCCACTAACTTCCACCAGATCATATCCAATTGTTCCTATGGTAAATATTCACCCCACTCATCTATGAAGTCTAGAAATCTCAACTCAGCAAGAGTATTAAAATAGCTCATGGAAATAGTGTGCTCCTGCTCAATGGTGCTAAGAATTGTTCAAAGTTCCCTCACTAGGTCCATACTTTGAAAATAACTGCACAGTGTAATCTTGGCAGTTGACTAGGCATGATCCATCTCACTTAGAGGGCGAATATGAATATTAGAATTAGCTAGGACCTAGATTTTTACTACCATTTCCATATGTGGCCCTAACATCTCCTCTATAGTATCAATTAACTGCTGCCCTAGCTAAATCTATATTTTTGTTGCCCATAAATAGTGCAACACCTGTACTGCTTGCATAGCCAACTTCTCATGGTTTTAAGTGGAGCAAAGATGGGTCTCCCTGATTTTGTTCAAAGAAAAACTAGTAGCTTGTGTAGCCTTCTCTACTAACTTATTCTTCTTGTCCTCAAGTTGTTGCTAAAGCTTATGCATTTCAATCCTGGTAACATATCATTCCGTCAAGTGCACTTCGACTTGTCAGTGCAAGTATTCATTTTTATGGTATTTTTCTCCTCTTGTGCCCTACTTTTTACCAAGGCATTTTTGAGGTCGATGATCTTATTCTCATTTTCAAAATACTTCTCCTTATAATGCTCACCATGTAAGTACACCAAGCTCATATCAACCTATTTATTGTCCATATTTTCTATTAGATTTATCCTGGTGAGATCCTCAATTAAAGTCTCACTTACATAGTCACTTGACAGCATCTCTCCTTGCTACTTTTGGACCAGGGGAGTGAGTTTTTCGTGTGAGCTTCCATGGCAATAGGATCAAAAACAACTTTCTTGATTGGGTGAGCAGGAGCCAATGCTTCTTTGTGTCTCAAGCTTTTCAACCATTGTGAAGATATCAGGTGTGCCCAATTAATCTTCTCCACATATAGCTATTTTTGAGCCACTTGAACCTTGGGTAATGTCTGTAACTACAAAATGGGGTGAATGTGACTAAAACATCTGAGCGGCTAGGTTCAATGGGATCAGATGAGACAGTGATAAGAGGGGAATTGAGATAGCGGTTTGGATAAATAAACCAGGTTTAGTTGTGGTTACACTTACTCTAGGAGGAGATTTCAAACTTACAGCCTCAATGGTAGTGGTAGCGACAACAAAAAGGGAATGACACGAAAAGGCATTCGACCATGATGCATAAAAACTAAAAGAAATGGAGGACAAAGAAATGGAAATAGAAGAAGGAGAAATAGTGACTTCAGGAAGAATATGGAAGTGAGATAAATATGAAAGACATACTGAATAGAGGAGAAAAAAAATGGAGGATGATGGAAGTGAAATGGAAGTCAATACATGCTCTAGGGAAGAAGAAGAAGGAAGAGAATATGTACCTTCGATTATGGGCACCGTGTGACATGGTGATGGGGGTGACTATGAAACTACTTCTTCTTGTTGCATTTCTGCCCTTTCTCTGATGTCAGGATTCTCTATGTCATCCATAACTTCCACATGGAATATCTCTTATTAATGATACCCCTCTAGTTCTTGAATCATTGGAAATACTTGTGCAACCTTAGTCGGGAGCTCTTTCAACGATAAATAATCAAAAACTATCACTGGAACATTAGTAATTATAGTAAAAGCCACAACTAGAACTGTAGAAACTATGAAAACTAAGACCATAGCAGCATAAGCAACAACAACACTAGTCCTTGGTATTTTTGTAGCCTTAGGAAGAGGAGGCACCTTCAGGACATTTTTCTTTTCTGGTGAAAGCACCTGCTCCACCTTTGGTTTTTCCCGCTATGATCTATGTCTAAAAATGTATTAATGCTCTTCTTCCTTACTCCTCCTCATCCATCAGACGTACTCCTTCAGTTTCATATCTCCTTGTTGGAAACTCTACGGCAAAATTTTGGCGAATGTGATAGGCTGATAAGAATTGACATACTCATAATTTTCCAAAAATTGCTTATCTAAATTTATCCCAAAAGGAGTAGTTGGCTTCCCTCGATGAATCCACATTGTCCACCAATTCATAATTTTCTCTTCAGTCTAGTCAGGCTTACTTTCCTTAACTTGGTTGAATAAACCTGAAGAAGGAATTTGGGACTTATACCTAGTTGGATTATACTCTGCCTCTTGTTCATAGCAATCATTCCAAGGTGGAAGCATCATCATCTTCTCAATGTGCCAATTCATATTAGGCCCATCAAAATTATTTCTATTCTTCTGAAGATCTGACTAAGGACAATAATGAAATGACTTAGCCTTTACAATACACAAGAATTTACTCAAAGGGTCATACCTCCAGCACTGTGGTAGCTCTATCAAACCCAAATCTTGCAGCACTACTATCAGGAGCCAATTATGTCCAACTTGGATCACCTCTATACTACTGAATTTGAATGGCATGTTGCACATCATCTTCTTTCCACACCCAACTCCATACACATCATTTACATAATTTGACTGGTGCACTACTTCCATAGCAAAAATGTGCTCTGTAACAAAATAGGGTAACAAAATGGCTTACCCATAAATCCAAAAATTCTCACAACTACACCCTGGGTAAGCAAGAAAATATCCCCTTTTTCCTATGCAACAACTACATCTCTTAATTCCCGTGGCACCCTTTCACATGTGCCACATAGCAACTCTATTGTTGGGCCCAAGAACTAACTGTTAAAGCTATAAGATGACTCCCTCTTTGACAAAATGGAAGTCCACTTATAAACTGGAAAATGTTTATTTTTCTCATCAATCTCTGTTACTACAATAAAGGGAAAGCACCACTAAAGCTGAAAAAATAAATACCATACCAAAAAGGATGTATGTCTGAAAAAATTTACCTCTCTAGTTTGCAACTTCTCCAATTGAGAATTAATCCTTCAGGAAATAAAATCTGCCTAGTTGAAGAAAATCATATTAGTGTCCTTCCTTGGGAAATAAAATTCCACCTTGCAGATACATTGAGCTAAAGTTATCTTCTATTTATGAACAGTATCATCCGAAGGTAAACCTGCAACCAAAACCAACATTGAGTAAATATCTAGGCTTTTAAAATCAGTTAGTAGTTTTGGCAAATTAGGCAAATACCCCATTGGTGGCTCCTTAATTAGTTGTGTCTCCATATATTGGTGCATGGTCACTGTAGAGATATATTTATATTTTTGCTCGTCAGTATGCAATTTTTTGTAAACCCCATAAGACAAAGGCTCTAATACATAGGTGAAGTCCTCCCATACCTCGTTCGGGGTAATGGTGAAAAAATTCCCCTCTTGGTGTTTCTGACAGCTCTGTTTAAGGGGTCATATAACTGAGCAACAAGTCATACTAACTCGGGGTAAGGATGAACTGGGGAGCACATATACCAAAAACAATTATGAATGATATGGAACTATTAGACAGCTTTCTGGTATCACTCACTAGCTCACTGCCAACTCAACATCTTCCTGCAACCTTTCCACACTTTTGTGAGTAATGAGGCAGTCACCAATTTCTACCAATGAGTCTTCATACGGGTCCAGGTTGATGTAATCATTTTTTTGGAATTTTTTAGATCTAAAGCCTCCTTCCTTCTTTTTTGACTTCTTGGGATCTGTAGCCTCTATAACATTCTCAAGCTCCTTACTCTGCTTCCCCATTATTTATTTCTTCTGCTAAATACCCTGAACACTCTATAGACACTTCTGCAGCTATAATTCAAAACATATGGTAGTAAAATTTTAAAAGAAAAATAAACTGTGGGCTTTTTACCTTGTCATTTATATAGTGTCCTTTCACAACTACCGCAATAAATATTGAATAAATTTTGAGCACTTTCGAGAGAATGTGGACAATGATACGATAGCCTGGCACCATTCCCCATGTTCCAATAGTTTTTCCTTTGATTCACTACCATATAATCTTGGGAAAAAATGCCCTTCTCCCATGTAATTTTATTGTAAATCGTGCTCTATTGCTCGAATCTTGCTTGTAAAAATAAATCAGCCTCTTAAAAACCAATAATAAATGTTGGTTTCTCCTTGGGAACATAAAAATCCTACAGGTCGCACGTTCTCAAATTAAATGCATCCAGAACCTCCTTTTACCTACATTCGTATTCTCTTATAGCTACCACGTAACCAAGGGTGTGACTTCCTTTGCAACGGGCTTCTGAAAATATTGCACTTGTTCCTTTATTCTTCGAAAAAAATGCTTTATAGGTGCATATTAATTTTCCCTTTTTTTGGCGTCTTCAAAAATCGAAGCAACACGTCCCCCTTTTCCTCATTCCAAGGTGCCTTCAAATTATTTGTAAACCTTATGGCGAACATCGTCCTTAAATAAACTTCTTTCTTCAACTCTTTCGCTCATATAAAGAAGAAGTTAATTTTTTTTTTTTAAAACAACATCCTCTTTTCCTTCGCCCCCTTCTCTCTCTCTCTCTTTTTGTGTTTGTGCTTTTTTATTTTTTCTTAAAATATCTCATTAAAATAAATAACAAAGCTTCAAAAAATGCAGTGCATGAGCTTTCTCCCTTTTCTTATCTTTATATATATATATATAAACAAATCTTTTTCACCATGCCCGATGCGTTCACCCAAAACAAGGGCGAACGACCTTTTATGCCCACTCTCTGGGGTGAACGCAAAATGGAAGCTGATTTTATCATCACCCCAAGGTATTCAAATTGTGTTCACCCCATCCTTGGTCGTTTCGCCCCCACTTTGGGTGAACGTGACTTGCAAATACAACGTTGCTTTATGTCCATCTCTTTCACTCCAATTGGGACTCAATATTACCAACTATTTGTTTTACCCCAAAAGTGAATGTCGTCGTGCCCATCACCAGGGGCAACCGCGATTATTTGGAAACTCCTTGTTTTTATTTTCTTCACTCTTGTGTGGGAACCTGAGGTGTTATATTTTACTTTTGGGTGAAAATGTCTAGGAGCATCACTTTATTTTATTTTTGAGAGAAAATGCAACCTTTCTTTTCAATGCCCAATTTAATTCTCAAAGGGGCGCTTTCTAGGAATCATATAGCACTATATATATATATATATTAAAATAGCATCAACAATAAATTCAAATAACACACTAAAAAGGATATTTACATTTGTACAAAGTGGTACCTCATCAGAACATCATCATTGAATATAGGATTTTAGATGAAGACTGTTTACTAGAATAGGAAGGTCACAACCCTCCAGATCATGAAGATGATAAGAATTTTCTGAATTTACTACATAAATTTGAAAAGGGCCCTCCCACATAGCATCAAACTTATGGTTTTTTCTGGATTGGCCTTCTTTTCATTCCATTTTAGAACTAGATATTCCACCTGAAAACTATGTTCAGACATTTTTTTCGTACCAATTCTATATTTCTTTTGTATGCTCCACAAATGCACAAAAATATTGCTATCGATCCTCCTCTAACTACAAAAATTGTGCCAATATTGCACTCATAGGATCATATTCTTCATTTTCATCTTGGAATAACTACAATGTTTGGAGTACCGAAAGCTCAATATGAGTGGGGAGAATGGCTTATTTCCCATAAACCAAGGCATATGGAGAATTTTTAATAGATTTATTCATGGAGATGTGATCTTTCTAGAGCACTTAGTTCAACAACAAGTGCAAACTTCTCTTATTACTGTCCAACATCCTCTTTAAAATTTGCAGTAGATTTTTATTGGTAGATTCCACAAACCCATTCCCTTGTGGATAATATTTGGACGATGTCTTCAAATAAATGCCATATTTTCTAGCAAATTTTATAATTTTAGTCCCAATAAAGGGAGTTCCATTCTTAGTTACAATTGAATCTAGGATGTCAAAATGGATAATGATCCCTTCTAGGAAAGAGATAACATTTGCTTGATCAGTCTTCTTTGTAGGAATGGCCTCTGCCCATCTAGTGAAATAGTCAATCATCGTTAAGATATACTTATGCTCCATAGAAGAATGTGTATCAATGACTCTAATGAAGTAGAGACCCACTATTGAAAATATGCTTCCACTTGAATCATACATACGGGCAAAGCTCCTTTTCTCATTCTACCAATATATCGTTGATAGCTATCACAATGCTGACTTACTGTATGAGCATCGACAAACAAAGTGGGCCAGTAGTAGCCTTCTCGAATAATATTTAAATCCATAGGCCTACCTTCATAATGACCACCAGATAATCTAAAATGAAATTCCTCCAAAATTCTCCCTTTCTCAGACTCTTTCACACATCTAATAAGAACTCCATCAATGTTCTTATGATACAATCCATGAAGAACATGTGCTTATACTGATATGGGGGTGAACAGAATAAGATAAAACTTTTTGCTTTTTAATCCAAATGATAACATCAGTAATATTTAAGTATTAAATATCACACAAAGCATCACACACATGAGAGACATGATTTTTATGTGGTTCACCCAATGTGGGCTACTCCACGGAGAAAATATTACTTATAAATTTTTCTCAAATAAATCCTCTTGGGAATCCTTTCCCTACAATGTTAATGGACCTTTGTACAAAGGAGACACCAATCCCCTAATCAAGTTCATGGATCTCTATCCATAGGAGAACTCTTTTCTCCTTAGCTCTGACTGGTGATCTTCTAGAAGAACTATTACCCCCACTACTCTGGCTAATGAATATCTATCCACTGAAGACTCATGTCCTCACTGCCCTGGCTAATGTATCTCTATCCACTGGATACTGTCATCCTCTATACTTTGTCACCTTCAAAGCTCTATCTTAAATATACACTAAACATAGTCCTTCAGTCTAGCACAAATCTTCTCAGTCTCTATCTCTAGTATGGTACAAACCTATCCTCAAATCTACACCAAACTTTGTCCTCTGATCTGTCCTCAATCTCCATCCTCAAATATATTATTAATCTCTATACTCAAATCTATTTTCAATATCTATCCTCAAATATGTCCTCAATATCTATCCTCAAATATGTCCTCAATCACTGTCCTCAATCTGTATTGTAATCTTCCACAAAAGCTCACACAAATTTGTCGACAAGTCTTCTCTAATACTTACCTCAAATCTATTCAACAAGTCAACACTAGAACTTGTCCAATCTCATAGAAACATAAAGAGAATTGTTAGAGACTCAATATGCTCTACATTCATCATAATTCTCAATCACTTTCAATCAATCTCTTAGAAACATATATAGAGAATTTTTAGAGACTCAATATGCTTCACATTCACCTCAATACTCAATCACTTTCAATCACTCTCTTAGAAACATATAGAGAATTTTTTTTTTTGTAATATTAAGATATGGAGGTTTTGACCAGGAATCCTCCAACCTGTTACAACAACTCCACCAGGGAGACACACACCCACCCCCTCACACACTCACCCACACCACATTTTGAACCTTGGACCTTTTGAAGAAGAGCCAAAGCCCAAACCGTTAAGCTGCACCCCCAGGTGCTAACATATAGAGAATTCTTAGAGACTTAATATACTTCAAATTCACCTTAATACTAAATCACTTTCTCAAATCAATTTAGAATATAGAATAATTTGTTTAATAGAACTTGAACAATCACTTCACACATTCACTTGACTAGGCTCAACCAACTCTACTCAACCAATCACTCAATGAAATGATCCTTGCTCACAAACCCTAGTCTAAGCATATGAACACTTACTCAAAATGTTTCCAACAATGCTTATCAACCAATCTTGCATAACAATGATACTCATGTTATTTCCAAACCCTAATTCAAGTTCTTTACTCAACAACTCACTTCAATAATAATGCTTATAAAACAAGGTTTTATCAACAACTCTTAATTCTAGAAAACCTTGAAGCAATAATTCAAAAACACTCTTCAACAATGCAAACCAAACAATCCTTTTCACTCCAACTTTCATTCAAAAATTTCAACAATCACTCACTAGTAAGAATATGCCCATACCTTTTGTTGGATGTAGAAGTGCCTTTAGAAAACATGTCTTAATCACAAGTTTCTTCTTTCCAATTCCAATGGCTAGACACAATAATATTACTTCAACACTCTCCAAAATATTCCTTGGACATAAAACAATCACAACTCAATTCATGTCTTATTGCTCCCTTTTAAAATAACACTCATCATACCATACATAAAGATAATTTCCTTGATACACCTTATAAACTCCAACTTAAAATAATATCCAACACCATAAAAATATCAACCAAACACCTTACAATATTTTCAAAATACTTGGGCAAACAACATTAAAAATTTAATTTTTCAAAAACCCCTATAACTCCATTAGCAACCTTAGAACCAAATATAATATGCAAAAATTAATTTTTAAATGCCCAAACTATATTCTCAAATTTTTTGGCGATCAATTTTCAAGCATACCTCTTTCTTTCCCAAAATGGGATTCGGAGAGATTCGATCTGTCGTCTCCTCTAACCTAAGAGCCTTGGTGCTTGGGAGCCCACCACGTGGGATACTAATGCCCACATGAAGGAAGGTAGAGCCCCTTCCTATTATGCCTTCACTCACCATCTATTTCTCACAAACCTTGTACACTCTTTCCTCGATTTGGATGCAACGCAGTTCATAGGCTCACAATTCTTAAAACTCACAATAATAATCGAAGGCATGGTAAGTTTTGGTAGGGTGGGAGTTCCCCCCTTATATACATGTTTTAATTTCTCCTCACATCATCAGCACTTTATTCAAAATCAAATTTTGAACTTTAAATTTGATAACCCACATTAGGGTTATTTAACCTTAGCTTAAAATTAATTTTAATAACTTTATAAGTTAAGTAAATTGACTAATAAATTAATTTATAATTAATTTTAAACTTTATTTGTATAATATTATAAAATAATATTATAATATTATTTATTTGGGCTTTTTCTTGCACTGTGGACCTCATATGACTTCCTTGAACTGGGTCTTGAAATTGAAATCGAAACGAATGCTGCCAACTGAAACTACTATTGACTGGTGTTGAAAGTTCAACATCAATGACCACTCACTCTTGACATCAATGACAACTTATCACTCAAAATGTCCAATAATCTCCCCCTATGTCATTTATGGGAACCCAAATTATTTTTACCAAATCTTGACCTTTTATTTGTTTTGCTACCCTTGGGAAACTGCTTTCTCTTTAAACCAAATCTCTCCCCATTTGACATCAATGACAAAGGGTCACCTTTGGGGCTCGGGACTAAGAATGAATCTCTTAGCTTAGCCCCTCCCCCACCTCCTCTTGAGGTGTTTAATTCTAAGGTGGGAGTCTTACTCCCAATTTTCCTCGAAGATACTCAAAGGTATCCTTTGAAAGTGGCTTAGTGAAAATATCTACTCTATGTTCCTTTGTAGTAACATATTCTAACCTAACTTGTTTATCTATCGCTTGTTCTCTCAAAAAATGATACTTAATCGAAATGTGCTTTGTCCTAGAGTGCATCACTGGATTTTTTGAGATACTTATAGCACTTGTATTATCACATAGTATGGTAATAGGATGATCATGTTTTATATTAAGTCTTCTAGAGTTCACTTCATCCATAACACCTATGTACAACTGGCTACTACTGCAATATATTTTGCTTCTGCTGTATATAAGAATACTGAAACCTGCTTCTTACTTAGCCAAGAGACTAAATAGTCTCCAATAAAGAATGCTCCTCCACTTGTGCTTTTCCTGTCATCAATGTTGCCAGCCCAATCTGCATCTGTATATATTGTGAGTGTAAAACTATCACTTTTGGGATACCAAAGCCTAAAATCCATAGTCTCTTTTAGATACTTGAGAATTATTTTTACCACTGCCACATGTGTTTTCTTAGGTGCTACCTAAAACCTTGCCACTAATCCCACTAATTGTACTATGTCTGGTCATGTAGTTGTAACATATAATAAGTTGTTAATCATAGATCTGTATAATCTTTGCTATACCTCAAGAGATTCATCATCCTTACTTAACTTGCATCCTATGACCATGGGGGTACTTACCGGTTTGCAATCTTCTAACTTCAATTTCTTTAACATTTCTTTTATATATTTGGTTTGTGATAGAAATACCCCTTTCTCTGATTGTGAAATCTGAAGTCCAAGAAAGAAAGACAAATCACCAAGCACAGACATCTCAAATTAATTATGCATGTTCCTAGCAAATTCTTTACACATCTTATCATTTTTCCCCCAAAAATGATGTCATCAACATAAACAACCACAATTAGTATATTATTCCCTTCATTTTTGATATATAAGTTGTTGTTTGCTATTCCTTTTCTGAATCCCTGTTCCTGAAGATACTTATCAAATATTGAGTACCATGCTCTAGGATCTTGGTTTAGAACATACAGTGCCTTTTTCAATCTACATACATAATCTGGTTTATTTTTTAACATGAATCCCTCTGGTTGTTCAATGTATACTTCTTCTTCTAGAACACCATTTATAAATGATGACTTAACATCCATATGATATAATTTGAATTTTTTAAAACTTGATAAGGCTAAAAACATTCTTATAGATTCAATTCATGCAACTGGAGAAAATATCTCATCAAATTCAATTCCCTCTACCTGTGTATAGCCTTTACATACTAACCTTGCTTTATTCCTTACTACTTGTCCATCTTCATTTAGCTTATTTTTGAATACCCATTTTGTGTCAATCACGTTCTTGTTCTTTAGACATGGGACAACTTCCCAAGTCTTACTTTTCTCTATATGATCTAATTCATCATCCATTTCCTTGATTCAAAACTCATCTCCACTTGCCTTATTGAAATATTTTGGCTCAATATTAGATATTAAATAAAAATTTGCTTGTTGAGATGGTGTTATTATCCTTCTTCTTATATGTCTTTCATCTGGATTCCCAATGATTTTCTCTTTTGGATGATGCTTATGTACATATCTGGATGAAGTTTTAGAAATAATTCTTTGTGTTTCTTCCTCTTCTTCATCTGATTCCTCATGAAACTCTTCTTGACAACTTCCATCTTCCTGATACACAATTTGCTAAATTGATTCTCTTGAATCTATATTCTCATCAATTGTTACATTTATACTTTCTACAATGGTGCAAGTTCTCTTGTTGAAGCATCTATAAGCTTTACTCTTTGAGGAATAACCAAGGAAAATTCCCTCATCACACCTTGGATCAAACTTGCCTAAGTTTTGATCTTCTCATCTTATATAACACTTGCTTCCAAAAATCTTGAAGTGTTTTATAGTGGTCGAAATTCCTTTCCAAAGCTCATATGGAGTCTTGTGATGGTTTACCCTTATTTTAGTCGTAGTGATTATGTATATTATTTTATTGACTACTTCTCTCCAAAATCTTTCTGAGAGCTTAGACTCATTTAACATAGCTCTAGCCATATTCTCAATAGTTCTATTTTTCCTTTCAACTACTCCATTTTGTTGAGGAGTTCTTGCTACTGAATATTCTCTCTTGATCCCATGTTGTTCACAAAACTCTACAAACTCATTTGAGGTAAATTCTCCTCCTCTGTTAGATCTCAAACACTTAATTCTCTTACCGGTTTCATTTTCAACCAGTTTCTTAAATATTTTGAAATTTTCAAAAGCTTCTAATTTCTCTTTTAGAATATCTACCCAAACCATTATGGAGTAATCATCTATAAATAGAATAAAATAACTCTCACCCTAAATGATTTGTGTTCTTGTAGGACCACATAGATCAATATGTATTAGACTCAATGGCTCAGATGACATATATCATTTTGACTTAAAGCTTGTTCTAGTTTGTTTTCCATGTTGACAAGGTGCATAGATTGTGTTTTGTGGCATTTTTATTTTGGGTAAATCTTTGACAGCCTGCTTATTGCTTATGTTAACTATTTTTTCAAAATTCAAGTGATCCAATCTTCTATGCTACAACCAACTCTTATCTTCTTGTGATAGAAATCACTTTTCCCCTTTGATCTCACTAAGCATGTATAGATTGTTTGTAGTTCTTCTTGCATTGGCAATGACTTTTCCAGTTTCTGATTTTCTTATATCACATCTATCTGTATGGAATGTAACCATATGCCCTTGATCGCAAAGTTGACTTACACTTAATAGATTATGTTTTAACCCTTTAACATACAACACATTTTATGTTATTATTTTCCCATTATCTAAACTCAAAGTTCCTCTTCCACCAATCCTTGCTGATCTATTATCACCAAAAATTACTGATCCTCTATTGGTTTATTTTAATATAATGAATTTGTCTTTGTCTCCTGTCATGTGATTAGAACAACCACTATCAATATACCATTATTCTTCTTTATCCTGAGCATGAAGGGTTGTTTGAACTAACATTGATCTAGCCTTAACATTTTCCCTTTCATCTTTCTTAGTTGTTAAAATTATTTTTCTAGACTCAGGAAGTATCATTTTACACCATCTAGCCTTGTGCCCAAAATTATTGCATTTGTAACATATAATATCATCATCCATACGAAGTGCAAAATAATTGAAATTTCTATTGATATTGTTTCTTGCATGACTAATACAGTGTACAACTCTATGACCATATTTATTACAAGAAAAACAATGACCATGGAAGAAATTATGTAACTTGCTTGGATGCCTTTTAGATTGTGGTGGAGTGCTTCTCCTTTTGTGATTAACTCTCATCTAAGGTTCTTATTTGCTTTCTTCCTTTATTATATCCTTAGCTTACCCATATTTTTTTGAAGTTTCTACTTCTTGAAGACTTGATTCCTTTCTCTATTTCTCATACTCTACATATTGTAGTGTCTTGCTCCTTTCAACTTCATTTCTTAAATAAAAAAATTTTGCTTCCAATATTTCACATTCTTTTTCTCTTGTTCTTAATAGATCTGTCATATCCTGCTCAATTTTATTTCCTTCTTCCACCCTTATCTTGAGTTATGTGAGATTTTATAGAAGTTCCATCCTTGCTTCTTCATCCTCTTGAATTTGTTCCTTCAAGTTTGAATTCTTCTCTCTAATTCTTTCCAATTTTCTGAGAGCAACAAAGATTTCCTCTTTTATATCAAACATAGTCTCCTTTTCATTTTCTGAGTTCATGTGTGTTTTTGATGGATCCTTCTCCAAGCTATTAGAATTTTCATGGAGAGACCTGCTCTGATACCAATTGAAGAATATGTGTTTATATTGAAATGGGGGTGAACAATATAACATAAAAAAAATTACTTTTTAATTCAATGATAACATCAGCAATATTGAAGCAATAAATATCACACAAAGTATCACACACATGAGAGACATGATTTTTATGTGGTTCACCCAATGTGGGCTAATCCACGGAAAAAATATTTCTTATAAATTTTTCTCAAATAAATTATCTTGGAAATATTTTCCCTATAATGTTTATGGACCTCTATCCAAAGGAGACACCAATCCCCTAATCAAGTTTATGGATCTCTATCCATAGGAGAACTCTTTTATCCTTAGCTCTGACTGGTGATATTCTAGAAGAATTTTTGCCCCCACTGCTCTGGCTAATGGATATTTATCCACTAAAGACTCTTGTCCTCAATACCCTGGCTAATGGATATCTATCCATTGAAGACTATCATCCTATATACTCGGTTACCCTCAATTATCTATCTTAAATCTACACTAAACATAGTCCTTTGGTCTAGCACAAATATTCTCAATATTTATCTCTGGTCTGGCACAAACCTGTCCTCAAATCTACACCAAACTTTGTCCTCTAATCTGTCCTCAATATTTGTCCTCAATCTCTATCCTCAAATCTATCCTCAATATATATCCTCAATCTCTATCATCAAATCTATCCTCAATCACTATCCTCAATCTGTATTGTAAGCTTCCATAAAAGCTCACACAAATCTATCCACAAGTCTTCTCTAAGACTTACCTCATATTTGTTCAACAATTCAACACTAGAACTTATCCAATATCATAGAAACATAAAGAGAATTTTTAGAGACTCAATATGCTCTACATTCATCACAATTCTTACTTTCAATCACTCTCTTATAAACATATAGATAATTGTTAGAGACTCAATATGCTTCACATTCACCTCAATACTCGATCACTTTCAATCACTCTCTTAGAAACATATAGAGAATTGTTAGAGTCTCAATATGATTCACATTCACCTTAATACTCAATCACTTTCTCAAATCAATTCAGAATATAGAATAATTTGTTTCACGGAACTTGAACAATCACTTCACACATTCACTTGACTAGGCTCAACCAACTCTACTCAACCAATCATTCAATGAAATGATCCTTGCTCACAAACCCTAGTCCAAGCATATGAACACTTACTCAAAATGTTTCCAACAATGCTTATCAACAAATCACATAAAAATGATACTCATGTTCTTTCCAAACCCTAGTTCAAGTTCTTTACTCAACAACTCACTTAAAAACAATGCTTATAAAAAAATGTTTTATCAACAATTCTTAATTCCATAAAACATTGAAGCATTAATTCAAAAACACTCTTCAACAATGCAAACCAAATAATCCTTTTCACTCCAACTTCCATTCACAAATTTCAACAATCACTCACTAGGAATAATATGCCCATACCTTTTGTTGGATGTAGAAGTGCCTTTAGAAAACTTGTCTTAATCACAATTTTCTTCTTTCCAATTCCAATGGTTAGACACAACAATATTGCTTCAACACTCTCCAAAATATTCCTTGGACATAAAAAAATCACAACTCAATTCATACCTTATTGCTTCCTTTTAAAATAACACTCATCATACCATACATAAAGATAATTTCCTTGATACACCTTATAAACTCCAACTTAAAATAATATCCAACACCATAAAAATATCAACCAAACACCTTACAATATTTTCAAAACATTTGGGCAAACAACATTAAAATTTTAATTTTGCAAAAACCTTTATAACTCCATTAGCAACCTTAGAACTAATTTAAATATGCAAAAATTAATTTTTAAATGCCCAAACTATATTCTCGAAATTTTTGGTGATCAATTTTCAAGCATACCTCTTTCTTTCCTAAAAGGGGATTCAGCAAGATTCAATCTGTTGTCTCCTCTAGCCTAAGCACCTTGGTTCTTGGGAGCCCACTACATGGGCTACTAATGCCCACCTAAATGAAGGTAGAGCCCCTTCCTCTTATGCCTTCACTCGTCGTCTATTTCTCACAAACCTTGTACACTATTTCCTCACTTCGGATGCAGTGCAATTCATAGGCTCACAATTCTTAAAACTCACAATAATAATCGAAGGCATCGTAATTTTTAGTAGGGTGGGAGTTCCCCCCTTATATACACATTTTAATTTCTTCTCACATCAGTGGCACTTTATTTGAAATTGAATTTTGAATTTTAATTTTGATAACCCACCTTAGGGTTATTTAACCTTAGATTAAATTAATTTAAAATTAATTTATAGTTAATTTTAAAATTCCTTTGCATAACATTATAAAAGAATATTATAATATTATTTATTTGGGATTTTTCTTACACTTTTGACCTCATATGACTTCCTTGAACTTTGTCTTGAAACTGAAATTGAAACGGATGCTGCTAACTGAAACTGCTACTGAATGGTACTGAAATTTTGATATCAATGACCACTCACTCTTGACATCAATGACAACTTATCACTCAAAATGTCCAACAGTCCATTTGGTAACAAAATGTACTTGAGTGCTTTCAACTTGAACCTTCAATGTTGTGAAGTATCAAGGTGAGCTGGACATTTCCCATAAGTAAAATAATCAACCAATTCTTCCATCCAATACCGATCGCTCATAGTATAATTTGTGTAAATAATCTCGCAAATGTCTCCCTCATGCACCTCATACAAGGACTCAGAGGCAACACTTTTAGCTAATTCTTGGCATAAATATTGCCCATGAACTAGCTTTGTTGGTCGGATATCCACGTTGTATTCTTGAATCTTTGAGACCTAGCCTGCCCTTTTATCACCTAGTTCTTCTTGTAGTATGAAGGTTTGAACATCAAGATGTATAACATAAACTACAATCTTGCTTTGAAAAAAAAAGTGTCAGAACTTATTCAATTATTTCATCACCATGTACACTTTTTTTTTGATGAATTTATACTTCTCCTAATGTGGTGCAATAACTTGGATCAAGAAGGATATTGGCTTCTCCTCTCCATCCTCTTACTTTTGTATCAAAACTGTAGCATAGATTTCTTGTTCACCTACCACATAGAGAATGAAATCTTTTGTATAGTCAATATTAATTAAAACTGGAGCTTGTGTGATCCTTTATTTGATCTCTTGAAAAGCTCATCTTCTATATTCTATCCACTTAAACTCAAAAATTTTCTTTAATATCTTGATCATAGATTTTACAACCTGAGCAAAGTCAGCAATGAATTTTTAGATGAAATTTATTTGACCAAAGAAGGACTGTAGGTCCTTTTTGTTAGTAGGCAATGGTAACTTCATTAGGGCTTCAGATCTTGTAGGGTCAATTGCTAATCCTTCTTGCAATATCACATGGCCCAACATCTTTCCTTCTTTGATAGAAAATATTGACTTCTTCGGATTAAAATAAATCCTAAACTCATAACACTTCTCGAAAACTTGCCTTAAATGAGCAAGTGGTCTTCTCTGTGATGTGAAAACATGGTCATATCATCAAGATATATCATAATAATTCTATTTAATAACTCACTGAAAATGATGTCCATGGCCCTCTAGAAAGTAGCACCAAAATTTGAGAGTCCAAAGGGCATCCGCTAGTAGGCAAATATGCCCCACTTGGTGGTGAATGTTGTTTTATATTGATCCTCATCCTTCACCTAAATTTGATTATATCTGGAGAAGCCATCTAATAGTGAGAACCTTTGTGCACCAGCAACCACATGAAGGATTTTATCAATCTGCGATAGGGGGTAGTGGTCCTTTAATGATGCCTAGTTTAGGTTGCAAAAATCAACACACAACCAAATATCTCCATTTTTCTTTTGCATGAGCACCAGATTCGCCACCCATGTTGAGTGCTTTATTGGATAAATTATCTTGGCCTCGAGCATCTTCAACAATTTTGTTGGCAATTTTGGGTACTTTGGGTACATTGCCTTTGCTCAAGTGTATAAGTTGTCATTGATGTCAAAAGGCATTTTTGTGTTGATATCAAAAAGAGTGTGATGTCAAAAATATCTTGAGAAGCTTCATAATGTTAAAGGGTTTTTATTAAAACCATGGTGACAAGGTTAAAGGTTTTTCTTAAAACCATTTGGACTCATTAAGGGTTTTTATTAAAACCAAGCTTAACTTAATGCAAAGGTTTTTACTTCTTGAAAAACCTTGAAGGTCCATGATTATTATTAATAATTAGATTAACTCAAACCTTTGACAAAGGTCTAAGTTTAATTTATTATTAACAAAATAATTATTATTATTATTTTAATTATTATTAAAGGGTATTTTAACCCTTAAGTGACGCATATAAAGAATTATTTCGCCAACGTGTTGCCATCGTTGGAGGAGCATCGATGTCAAACAATTAAGGAGAAATGGCTATATAAGTGGGGATGATTTTCTAAAGTGATGGTACCATCGATCGATGCAATTTCGTAGCTTTGTGTCCTCCAAAAAAGTGATGTTTTTTGCTGTATTTCGTTGTCCATACATATTGAATTGCCCAAGCTTTTCTTGTGCTTGACGTCCAACAGATTGTGTTTCTATGACATTTGATAAGACTGCAAACTATGTTTTCTAGGAGTTACGTTTTTGGACAGCGCTGATGATGATGGTGGTGGCTTGAGGAAAACGTTTACGTTTTCAAATCCTTGGCGATTGAAGGAAGACAACACATAGGATTACATTATATTTTTCATTGGGCACTTGTGCTCCAATGGTGGTGGTGTGTTGATTGAAGAAGTGTTGGGCAGAGGTGCCAAGTTTGACCCATGTTGTGGGCAATTTCGTCTTGGTCGTGATGCACGAGGATAGCAGCAATGAAAGCACTTTAGCATTTGTGGTGGTGTTATTCATTTTCTCCAAATTTTGGAGAACTAAGGTTGGATATTTTATTATTTTCTTGGAGTATTTTGAGTTGACTTGGCAAATATAATTGATGGAGGTATAAGGTTAAGTTGTCATATTTTGCTTTGACATTATTTTATTGATGTTTAAAGAAGTGGAGCTAAAAGGTGTAATAAAGGAATTTTATATTATTGCTCATTTATTTTTATTCTAACCCTAACTTGGTTGGAAGTTTGAGAGTTGTGTGTGGTGACATCTTGAAGGTTCAATTATCTTCTACTCCAATAAGGTATGGGCACATTCTTCTTATGAGTATGATTGGTGTATGTTTTCTGAAATAAGGTTGGAGTGAAAAGGTATTCTACTAGGTATCCTTTGGCTAGGTGTAAATCCTATTTTCTGGTTTGTTGAAGACTACTTATGCATTGTTATCCTTAAGGAGAGTTTTTGGTGAATGCATAATTTTTGGTTTGAGATAGTGGAAGCTTTGTGCACTAGGGTTTATATTTGTGAGTCTAGCTACTTGCATTGAGTTGGTGGAACCCTTGGTTGGTTGTTTTGAGTTTGATGGTTGAGTTGCTTCCATAGAGGTTGTTTGATCAAGTTATTGCTTTACTTGATTCATGATATTGGGCTTACTCCATTGAGTTAGTTTGAGCAAGTTATTCTTTGCATTTGGTGATATTGTGTTGGTGGTTTTTTTGTTCAAATATATTTGGAGGGAAAAGGATTTCTACTTGTTTCCTTTTCTTGTGATGATTGGTTGAATGCTTCAAGGTTAATGTTGAGTTGAATGATGTTGGTTAAACCTTGTCTATAAGCATTGTTGTTAAAGCCCTAATTGGTTGGGAAAAGATATTGGTTGTGGAAATAACATGAGTATCATTGTTATATGAGAGATTGCATGGTTGGAAATTGTTGGGTTGTGTTTCATGTTCTTGAGAAAAGCATACTACATCTATCTTATTCTTTTGAGATTGAGATTGAGTTGAGATTGATATTGGGAGTTAAGTATAGAACATATTGATTCTCTAACAATTCTCTTTATGTTTCTATGAGATTTGAGATTGAGATTGGGAGTTAAGTATAGAACATATTGAGTCTCTAACAATTCTCTTTATGCTTCTATGAGGTTGATGAATCACATTGGGTCTCTAACAATTCTCTTTGTGGGTTCATGATAAGCAAGTTTTTCTTGGTGAGCTTGCTGAGGTTTTGGACAGGTTCCAATGGGGACTTGTGAGCAAGTTTTGGACAGGTTTCGGTGGGGACTTGTGAGCAGTTTTGGACAGGTTTCGGTGGGGACTTGTGAGCAGATTTGGACAGGTCCTAGCAGAGGACTTGTGAGTTGGTTTTTGAGAGTTCTATTAGAGAACTTGAGGATAGAGGAGCATTGATTCTTTGAGAAGAACCTGAGGATAGATTTGGCAAGTCTTTGAGAAGGCTTGTGTGTAGAGGATTGATTTGTTCAAGAGTTGGACAGATCTGACAGACAGAGGAAGACTTGTACTAGACCGACTGACTGTGTTTGGTATAGGTTGTTGAGCTGCTATGGACATGATCATAGAAGGCATAGGTCTCTTAGGCTAAGCATTAAGGATAGGAGGTCTTCGATGGAAAGGAGTTCCACGTGCTGGCAAGAGGTAGAGACAGTTGATCTTCTGAGGGATCATATCCAGAGTAGCGAGGGGAAGGTATCTCCTTTGAGTAGAGGCTCATAAATTTAGATAGAGGGGAAGGTATCTCCTTTGAGTAGAGGCTCATAAATTCAGATTGGGGGAAGGTATCTCCTTTGGGCCAAGGCTCATAAACATTGTAATTGGGAAGGTTTCCCAAATAACTTTGAGATAACTTTTAGAGAAAAGTTTTGTGGACGTAGCCCGACCATTCTGGGTGAACCACGTTAAAATTGGTGTCACTTTGTGGATGATATTGTGCATTGTTTTGATATTTCTTTGGGTATATTTTTTTACTATTTTGAAGTATAAAGGAAAAAGTAAAAAGAGGTCTTATACTGTTCACCCCCCCTCTCAGTATAAGCTTGTGTTCTTCAAATTTTTCCTTCATGAGCACCTCAATCTTCAGATTGATAGGGCGTTGCTTTTACCAAAAGAGTTTTACCCCCTCCTACAACTCAATGGTATGTTGCATCACATTCTTATCATATCCCTTCAAATATTGATAGCTCCATGCCATGATGTCTAGGTACTCATAGCACAAGTTTTTAATATCTTCCAACTCTTCTTGCATGCAATCAGTACCAATTTTAATAATTTTGTTTGGCTCTAATTATAACTCCTTGTACTCCTTTGTATCCACTTTGATTCTATGTTTCTCGAACCTATCACTTTGATCAAAAAACTCTCCAATGAAATCAATCCTTTGGGAATATGATTGTTTTTTAACTAAATCATCCCTTATCTTTCTTCTTCGATAAGTGTTCTATAATTAGCATCAACAGCTTCTCTAAACATAAAATTGACTATATGCTCATTATTGTCAAATACTTGCCAATAAATATTCTTATCCAAGACTGAAGGTCTATAGATCACCCTGACAGTCTTAGGCTTTCTAACCACCTATTCCATAGGAGAATAATTTGTGCCAAGAGAGGCCAGAATATCGACATGTTTATTCCGCTCCCAAAAGATCGCATGAATGTTCAAAGTTGTGAAGGATTCAAAAAAATACCACACCCTATTACGATAAAATTTTAGGTAATTTTGTTTTGATACACACTTGTTAGTGGTCTAATTGACTATAATCTCAAAGTCATCCAAAATTTTTATCTATTTAATATCCAACTTTTTAGCTTTCTTTAGTCCAAGGCATAATGCCTCATATTCAGTTCCGTTATTTATGCAACTCCAAGTTAGCCTATAAGAATAGGTATTTTGCAACCCTTTCGGGGAGACCAACACAATGCCAACTCCTATACCATTCTTGCATCTGGCACCATCAAAATACATTCTCCATAACTGGTCTGTGACAGGATTGGGAGAATTAGAGATCGTTTCTTCAATCTACTCCAGCTTAGTTATGGTATAGTAGCCAATATTTGTTTCTACCATAGCATTAAAATCCATAAGTGAAAACTCATCTTCGAAGTGAAGTTCGCTCAAATATTTTTCCATCAAGTCAACTTCTTCTAACTCCTTGGTCATAATGTTAACTACACCTTTTCTCTTCCTCCAACTTATCAATATGAAAATTCAATGGCTTCTCATTATAAATATGAATCATATTTCCTTTGAATGGTATCTCCAAATGAGAGTAATATAGGGAAATGTATCTACCTAGCTTAGTGTGAACTCCCTTGAGAGGCACATACTAAAGTATGGCTCTAGGTCAACTACTACCACCTTATGGATGATTGTGATTTTTGGCATACTATGGAGGATAATGGGAATATCCTTGATTACTCCCACTATTTTGACTAGGGTCCCATCCAGCTACAACACTCTTGGGCTTCTCCTCGTATAATCCATACCCATCACTTCACATACTGCCTTAGGCATGACAATAGTCGTGGCTCCAAATTTGATCATACAGTTGTGTACAATCCAACCCTCCATCCTTAGGAATATATAAAATGGGGGTGATATGTTCTTTCTCGTAGTTGAAGTTGGTAGCGTCTTCACCAGGACTATTTGAGAAGGGTTTTTCTTTTGATATTTAGTAGTCCTCAAAGATTTTTACATTAGGTCAACCTATCCAAATAGTTGTAATGCATCATATAAACTTACTTTAGCAGGTATCTTCTTCATTTCTTCCACAATATTATAATTTGAAATAGACAGAGCTTTCTCCTCTACAACCCGCTCATACTTGTCTAGGTACTATTGGGTAGCTTCCACCCTTTGTTGCTTGGTCAAGGATGGGTATTTGATGTTTTTTTTTTTTTTTTTTTTGTTTTGTTTTGTTTTTTTGTTTTGTTTTTTTTTTTGGTTTTTTTTGGTTTTTTGTTTTTGTTTTTTTTGTGTTTTTTGTTTTTTTTTTTTTTTTTGGTGGTGGGTGGGGGGGGGTGTGGGGGGGGGGGGGGGGTGGGGGTTTTGTTTGTTTTTGTTTTGTTTTTTTTTTTTTTTTTTTTTGTTTTTGTTTGGTTTTTTTTTATTTTTTTTTTTTTTTTTTTTGGTTTGTTTTTTTTTTTTTTTTTTTTTTTTTTGTTTTTTTTGTGGTTTGGGTGTTTTTTTTTTGTTTTTTTGGTGGGGTTTGGTGTGTGGGGGGTGGTGGGGGGGGGGGGGGGGGGGTGGGTGGGGGGGGGGGTGGGGGGGGGGGGGGTGGGGGGGGGGGGGGGGGGGGGGGGGGGGGGGTGGGGGGGGGGGGGGGGGGGGTGGGTTGTGGTGGTGGGGGTGGGGGGGGGTGGGGGGGTTGTGGGGGGGGGGGTTGGGTTGTTTTGGTTGGTAGGGTGGGGGGGGCGGGGTGGTGGGGCGGGGGGGTGGGTGGGTGGGGGGGGGGGGGGAGTTGTGGGAGGGGGGGGGGGAGGGGGGGGGGGGGGGGGGGGGGGGGGGGGGGTGGTGTGGTGGGTGGAGGGGGGGGGGGGAGGGGGGGGGGGGGGAGGGGGGGGGGGGGGGGGAGGGGGGGGGGGGGGGGGGAGGGGGAGGGGGGGGGGGGGAGGGAGGGGGGGGGGGGAGGGGGGGGGGTGGAGGGGGGGGGGGGGAGTGGGATGGGGGGGGGGGGGAGGGTGGGGGAGGGGGGGGGGGGGAGTGGGGGTGGAGGGGGGGGGGTGGGGGGGGGGGGGGGGGGGGGGGGTGGGGGGGGGGGGGGGGGGGGGGGGGGGGGGGGGGGGGGGGGGGGGTGGGGGGGGGGGGGGGGGGGGGGGGGGGGGGAGGGGTGGGGGGGGGGGGGAGAGGGGGGGGGGTGGGGGGGGGGGGGGGGGGAGGGGGGGGAGGGAGAGAGGGGGGGGGGGAGGTGGGAGAGTGGGGGGGGGGGGGGTGTGGGGGAGGGGGGGGAGGGGGGTGGGGGGGGGGAGGGGGGGGAGGGGGGGGGGGGGTGGGGGGGGGGGGTGGGGTGGGGGGGGGGGGGGGGGGGGGGAGGGAGGGGGGAGGGGGGCGGGGCGGGGGGGGGGGGGGAGAGGGGAGGGGGGGGGGGTGGGGGGGGGGGGGGGGGGGGGGGGGGGGGGGCGCGCGCGGGGAGGAGGGGGGAGGGGGGGCGCTGGGGGGGACGGAGGGGGTGAGTGAGAGATGTTTTGTTTTGTGGGGGGAGTGTGGAGAGGGGAGGGGGTGGGGGGGAGGGTGGGTGGAGGGAGGGTGGGGATGGAGAGGGTGGGGGGGAGGGGGGGGGGGGGGGGAGGGGGGGGGGGGGGGGGGAGAGGAGTGGTGGGGGGAGGGTGGGGGGAGGAGGTGGGGGGGGGGGTGAGGGGGGGGGGGGGGGGGGTGTGGGGGGGGTAGTGGTGGGGGGTGGTGGGGGGATTTGTGGGTTTTGTGTGGGGGTGTGAGAGATGAATGTGTGAGTGTTATATGGTGGGTGTATGTGTGGAGTGGAAGAGGGAGGGTGTTGGGGGGGTGGTGTTGGGGGAGGGGAAGAGTGAGAGGGGGGGGGGGGAGGGAGGAGGAGGAGAATGAGAGAGAGGGGGGGGGGGGGGGGGAGGGGGGGGGGGGGGGAGAGGTGGGGGGGGGGGGGGGGGAGGGGGGGGGGGGGGGGGGGGGGGGGGGAGCGGGGGGGGGGGGGGGGGGGGGGGGGGGGGGGGTGTTTTTTGTTGGGGGAGGGGGGGGGGGGGGGGGGGGGGGGGGGGGGGGGGGGTGTTTTTTTTTTTTTTTTTTTTTTTTTTTTTTTTTTATGGGGTGGTTTTTAGTGTGGTGGGGGGGATTTTTTTTTTTATTTGAGGGCTTTTTTTTATAATTTAAATGAATGAATTTTTTTCATTTGAGATGCTCCTTGGCCTGTTCTTTAGTTTCATGCTATGTTTGAGTGGCTATTGCGGGTTGTGAATTTGATGCTTTTGTTTGTGTCTTTTTCTAAGTTTGCTTAGGCAACAAATCTTTCAACAAAATCAAATCTTGTTGCTTAGCCATCCCACTAGGAACTTTTGTTGGAGTCTACCCTTTTTCATCTTGCAGCTTTGATTCTGTAGGCACCTTTAAAGGTTCAAGCTCAGCAAGATCTACTATCACTGGCTACTTTTCAAACCTTGTGAGAACTGAAACTTGCTCCAAATATGGCATCATAAAATTGTGATCGGCTTCTCTGATCATATTGACTTGTTTGTCGGCTGAAATTTTTGCTATTTTTTGCACATAATTCATGTGAACCATGCAAGTTTCTTCTCCATGAGGATAATTGCATGTTGAACACCAGTACACATTTTCTGTCACACTAGTCTCTTCATTTTCTAGTACTGTTGTGCTCTTTTCAGGACCTCTACTGGCATATGCTTGCTCTCGAGTGATAGGTGGAGTTTGAAATGTTCTCGTTCTAAATTTAACCTCAACTTGTTTCTTCCTTATCATTGTAAGTTTATTTGATATAGTTCTTAAGGATGCATTATTATATTTTACCTCCTAGAGCAGAACTATGAAAGGGTCAAGATTAGAAGATGTGGGATGCGCAGGCAGAGGCAGAGGTGTCGGAGGTGTGGGCAACGATTATGGAATTGGTGGTGTCGATAATGTAGGAAAGGGAATAGGTGTAAGCAATTGTAAAACTAACTGATTAGGTGGCTATGGGAAGCTTGGATATGAATGTTGTGGAATAGGAATAGGGGCAATCTGAGGTGGTCTTGAGCTCTATGAGGGAACTGGGTACATGGATGGCATGGGTTGCAAAAATGCATTGGATTATAAATACTATGGGATATCAAGAAGAATGGGTATAGTTGTTTTTAGGGGAAGCCTACCTATGAAAATCAAGTCATATTTGGAGTTTTTTACTTGTGTGTACAGGTCAAGGAATGTAGTAACATTGGCCTACCACATAGCCATACCAATTTTAGTTTTAAAAATCCTAAGGAAATATAATGTAGCTTGCTCATGCATGGGCCACAAACCATCAAGAACTCTTTGCCAGCTTCGGGAAAAACTGACATTGAAATCCACTATCTCTTCTTTTGGATGGCTTTGAATTGATGTAAACTAATGCAACAAATAATATGGGTCAACTTGTTCATAAAAAAAAATTATCAACACCAGGATTTCTCACTATCCTTTTATTAGGATCATAAAGGTAAATAATTGCAGAAACAAACTCAGGGTAATGGTGAATAGAATTGCAGATGTAAGAAAATAAGAAGGATTTTACATCTATGATACCTTGTGGTTGAATCGGTCTCTCTTCGAAGTATTTGAATTTAAAATTTCTTCTCAAGAAGGTTCTCCTTACTTGGGTCATTGCTATGTCTACCAATTTTCTAGTCTGTTCCACATGGCACTCCAACTCTGCTCTAATTTTTTGTACTTCTATTAGCATTTTATTTAGAGTTATTTTCTATGAGCAATTTTCAAATTCTCTCTCTGGAATTCATAAACAATGCTCAACTATCATTCTACTTTCTTTCACTTCATGAATGTTGCTCTTTGTCAAATGAGTGGATTTCTGCACTTTGGCACTTTTAATTTCTCATGCATGCACATCCTCTACCATTAATGCAGCCACTATGCGAATTACCCATTGGCACGCTTCTCAAATCACACTCATTCCTTTTGGTGGCTTGGAGGTGGGATTCTAATTTTTGATTAGTCAAAATTCAAACATGCTCCATATCCTCATAGCATCATTTTATCTTTTTCACCTTTTTGAGCATGGGAAATTTAAGCATTTATTAGTGATCTTTTTCTTTTCCGAAGTGGTACGATGCAAAATTCATTTTTTGCTCAAAATGTAGACTTAAAACTAGTATATTGGAAACCTTCATTATCCCGCCACCACCTTAGACCTTTTAAGCATGGAGTATAGTGCATGTGTCATTCCTCTAGCATTGTAGTTTATTTGTATGCGGATTGGAGGTCGCTTGTCATTCTGCTACCTTCTTTGTACAATTGAGTACGAAATAAAAACTTGTTGCATCCTTGGGAATACTTAGCTTATTTTGCAAATTTTTATTTTCTCTTTATTTTAAAATACAACATGCTATCAAAACAAAACTTGATACAAAGTGCAAAAAGGAATATGGTACAAAGTATGTACATATATTACAATGATCTTATATTTCAATCAAAATAGAGTTTAAGATGAAAACCATTAACCGAAATTGGTTCTATATTTCCCTCCATATCTTCAAGATAGAAAATATTGGTCTCTTTAACCTCTACTATCTTGAAAGGGCCATCCCAAAAGGAGTTAAAATTCTGATGATGTCCTAGTTTATCTCTTTTGACATTCCACCTGAGTACAGAGTCTCCAACCTGGAATTTTTTGAACCTTGTATTTTTGTCAAACCATACCTTTATGTCTATTGAATTCTTTTAAAATTCCTCATAGGCCTGAGTTATTTTCTCTTTCAACTATAGCAGGTGTGTCAACCTTGTTTCCACTAGATTTTCCTTTGATTCCTCTTATATGTTTATTTGTTTGAGTGTTAGAATTTTAAAATGGATAGGAAACACCGCTTCCTTTCCATACACTAAGGCATAAGAAGTAGTCTTGATGGACTTATTAATAGTAATTATGTCTACCCACAAAGCTTGATCCAACATTAGGTTCCAACTTCTTTTATTCTCCTCTAGTGATATCCTCAAAATTCTTGATAGATTTTTGTTGGTAGACTTTGCAATTCCATTCCCTTGAGGGTAATAATTTGAAGTATTCTTAATTTTGATGCCATACTTGTTGGAAAACTCAATATACTTTGATCCTATATTGTCACTCTCCAAATATTTTAGAATACCAAACCTTGAAATCAATCTTTTCATAAAATTGATCACAACTTCCTGGTCTGATTTCTTAGTAGGAATAGCTTCTACCCATTTGGTGAGGTATTCTATGGTAGTTATAATGTACTTGTGCTCTGCTAAATAATAAGGGTTGATAACCCCTATAAATTCTAACCCCCATTGCTAAAAGGGCTCTTCCACTTGTATTGGCTTAAGAGGGAATGAAGCATTCCTTGTCCTCCCTACATGCCACTGGCATTTGTCACAGGCTCTAATGACTTTGAAGGTGTCAACAAATATAGTAGGCCAATAATATCCTGCTCTAATGATTTTCAAAGTTGTAACTTTGCTTGAGAAATGTCCTCCAGATGGTCCTCCATGGAACTCTTCTATAACCCTTTGTTGTTGATCATCTTTTAAGCACTTAAGGAGAAATCCATGAAGGTTCCTTTTGTATAGACCTTTTGGAAATAAAATATACTTCAAATCCTGAAGTCTATATCTTCTTCTCTATGATGCATTAATATTAGGAGGGCATACCCCAATTTTAAAGTACTTGATCATCTGATTTACCCAGTCAGAGTCACCTGACTATAATTATTTAGTTTGATCATCTTTTATTTCCTGACAAGCTATCATTTTAATTGAAACTACTGCTTTTGTTAGATCTTGGTATAGGGCCCTACCTTTCACCATATTGGTGGGATGGATATCCACATCATATTCCTATATCTTGGTGATCCAGCTAGCTCTCTTATCTCCTAGTTCACCTTGTAGAATAAATCTTCTTACATCCTAATGAACAACATAAACTAGGGTCTTGCTTTGAACCAAATACTGCCTAAATTTTTTAATGAATTCATCACAATAAATACTTGTTTCTCAATAAAATTATACTTAACCTGGTAATCATGGATATTCTGGCTCCAAAACAATATGGGGTGCTCTTCGCATTGATCATTATTTTGGGTGAGCACTAAGGCATAACTTTCCTCAGCTCCATAAGTGTAAATAATAAAATATTTACTGAAATCTAGATTTACTGGCAGTGGAGCTATGGCAATGGACTGCTTGATTATTTTGAAGGCTTGCTTTCTTACCTCATTCCTTTTAAACTTTGCATTTTTCTTCAGCAGTTCATATATAGGCCTCGCCTTCTAAGCAAATTCAAAAATTAATTTTCTAACAAAGTTTATTTGACCAAAGAAAGACTACAAGACTTTCTTGTTCATAGGTAGTGGAAGAGCAAGAATGGATTTGATTCTATCTGGATCAATGACCATACCTTATTTTGAGACCACATGACCTAGAAAATTTCCCTTGTGGATTGCAAAGAAGGACTTCTTAAGATTGATGGAGATGCCAAATTCTCTGTACTTTTGGAGGACTTGTTCTAGGTGTGCTAAGTGGTTATGCTTGTTGTGTAAAAACACAGGCATGTCATCTAAATAGATCAGAATGACCTTATTAATTATTTCCCCAAAGGCATAGTCTATGGCTCTCTAAAATGTGGCTCCCGTATTAGACAGCCCAAAAGGCATTCTCTGGTAGGCAAATGTGCCCCATTTTGTGGTGAATTTTTTTTTATACTGATCTTCATTCTTCACCTAAATATGGTTATATCCAAAGAAGCCATACAACAGTGAGAACCCTTTTGCCCTTACCACTATCTTTAATATTTGATCAATTTTTGGAAGGGGGTAGTGATCCTTAAGAGATGCATGGTTAAGATTTTTGAAATCTACACACAAGTGAATATCATCATTATTTTTCCTCACAGGTACCAAGTTGGCTATCCATGTTGAATATTTTATTGGATAAATGATCTTAGCCTTTAGTAACTTTAAGAGATCTTATCTCATTATGGCTTCGATCCTTGGATTTACAAGCCTTTGCTTTTGCCTAAAATGCTTTGCATTAGGTTTTAGCTCAATGGTGTATTGGATAACCCTTTTTTCATATACTTTGAGGTCTTCATATGACCAAGCTATAATGTCTTGGTACTTTAGGCATAAAGCCTTGATATCATCTTCTTCCTCTGGTGAACACCATATTCTAACCTTGAGCTTATTTTTAGACCCAAATTCAACTTCTTTATAAATTTTCTCATTGAATTCCATGCATCTGATCTTTTTCCTATCTTCATTGTCAAACAAGCTCTCTAGAGTAACCAAACCCCTAGGTATGTGATTGTTATTAAGTTGAATTGCATCATGTTGATCAATTTCCTCTAGATTTTCCTCTTGGATAGTGGATATATAGGCTTCTCTTACCAAAAAATCAATGATTTGTTCATCACTCTCAAAGACCTGCCAAAAAATTTGCTTATCTGGCATTGTAGGCCTAAAAATCATTTTGATTCCCTTGTCTTTCTTGACTCTTACATTTGCAAAAGGGTTGAAGTTAGCTCCCCTTGCTGCTAAGAAATATTCCAAAGTATTATTTTCTCTAGAAATAAATTTTATGTTTAGGGTATGAAAGGATTCCATCAGATCCCATACCCTATTTCTATATGCTTTTAGGTAATGGTTCTTATTGTTGCACCTTTCTCTTACCTTATGGATTATTAACTCAGAGTCACCATATATGTTTAGGATTTGAATGCCCATATTTTTAGATTGCATAAATCCAAATCATAAAGCCTCATATTCTATAGTGTTATTGATGCATGACCATGTTAATCTATAGGCAAAACTCTTTGTCCCTTCTGATTGGGATTATAATACCACACCAGCACCAACACCATTTCTATATCTAGAACCATAAAAGTGCATGTTCCATACTTATGTTTCTCTCAAATATTGATTATATATAGTAGGAACTTTCTTCTCTGATTCTATAGAAATACTATATGTGCCCATGCCTGTCCCAAACTGACTATAATCTTCCCTGAAAGGTAATTCATCTTCTATTTACAGCTCTTCAAACTTATCCACAATATTAAATTCTTCAAGAGGGGTGAGATTACACATGTCTTCTTCAATATTTTATATGTGGTAAGATACAAGCTTTTCAGGTTTTATCCTTATCCTCTTTCCTTTGAAGGGAATAACCATGCTAGAATAATCCATATACATGCATCCACCTAAATTTGCAATGAAATCCCATGAAATGCATAAACCAAAGTAGGGTTCTAGGTCAACCACTACTATTTCTTGTACTATAGTTACCTTAGGGGCCCTATGTAGCCTCATCAAAACATCCTTTATTACTCCTACTATTTTCATAGGTGTTCCATCCAATTGCGGTACTCTAGGGTAGGATCAGGTAACTTCATAACCATCTCTTCACATACTGCTTTAGGGATAACTATAGTTGATGCTCCTAAGTCAATCATACAATTTTATACTACGTAACCTTCCATCCTTAGAGAGATATAAAAATGAGGGGTTTTTTCTTTAAAATAGTAGGGGACATTTCTTTCTTTTTAGAGGGCATAATAAGAATTGTGGTGTCCTACCTATCCTGCAGATACTTTTTGAGAGAAGCTTTAAGCAAGTCTATCTGGATAGGAATGAAGAGAGTATCATATAAACTAGATTTTTAAGGTATTTTTTTCATCTCTTCCACAATATTCTATTCAAACTTTGCCAAAGTGGGTCTCTCAGGTCTTCTTTCTGGCTCACCATATTTTCTCTTATACTATTGAGTGGCTTCTATCCTCTGTCTTTTAGTGATATAAGGGAATATAAGCCTTTCTTGAGCCTCATCCTTGGACCTCATCCTTTCTCCCTCAGTTTATTTCTCAACTCTTTAGGAAAAATTGACTGCCTTTTCTTTTCCTTTGGCCTAGGGAATAGGGAAATTATCACTACTCTAGGAAGCAAGGCCATTCTTTTTCTAAGAAGGAACTTGAAATTGACCCATATTATGTGGATCAACTTGTAGGGTTTTCTTCCCTAATATTGTCATCATAGCAATAGCACCATCCTCATCCAGCTCTTTCCCAACCATGATCTAGTCAGGTTGCCATAGCATATTTGCTCTTCTCTTTTGATTTCTTTTTGCTTTATCCATAGCTTTTTGAACATATTTTTGGTACATAATACAATATTGTGAATCATGAGGATCATTACAAACCAAACATCAGATATTCACTAGACTTGTCTCTGAAGAACACTCAGGCTCTTCATATGTTGCATTTACTCTGACCCTACAATTGTTACTAGGACCAGGTCTTTGATATTTGTTTACATATGGAAATATCCTTTGGTGATACCTCTCTATCTCTCTTTTTTCCATTGAATTTATTTTATTTCTAAGAGTTTTCAAAGTTTTTTATATATCAAGAATGATTGAAAACTCTTGAGGAGTCTGAGAAGGAAGGGGAGGGAAAGGAACTGCAGCAGATGGTGTTTTTTGCTGAGGAATATGAGTCATCTATGAGAATGGAAATGATAATGGAGGTGTGTCCATATAAGATGAAGTAGTAGCTTGGCTTTGGATATTAGTGGTTTCTAAATTGTAAGGTAGCACAAATTTAGGGGGTAATATCCCCACATTAATTAGCACATTTTCTGCATAAATTGTTGCATTATAAACTTGTGGAAAGGTTTCCACCCTATATTATTGGGTGTGCAAGCTTAGCTCTGATCTAAGAGCTTTGATATAATACATATAATCAAGGCATGCAGCTAGTCTTGTTACAGGGGGACTTCTCTTCCAGGTTCTGCTAAACCTCAAATTAAAATTTGAGATAGTTTCTTACTAATGTTTTTGCATAGATGTGAACTGATTAAGCAAGGAGAAAGGATCAGTAGATTCATTAAATTCTTCCAAAAAAGGCTTAGCCAATATTTCCCATGAAGTGATGGTGTTATCCTCGGTTCCTAAAACAATGTAAAATATTTCCTCTAAAGAACAGGTCTAGGATTCTCATAATAACATCCTCATTCTTTATATTATGGATTGTTGCCAGATTTAGAATATCTTAGCAGTGCTCATATGAAATTTTTCCAAATCCATCATAAGTAGGAATAGCCTTAGAAATATCTTGAGGAATGTCATGCATATGGGCCAATATAAGGGGACCAACTATGTTCCAGCTAGGGTACTTCTGCAAAGGCTGATTTTGGGGTACATTTCCCTTATTTAGGGCTACATTTCCTGCCATGTTTCCAGGTGTAGGTCCTACTAGAGGGGCTCTTGGATTAACTACAATATTTTCCTCAGGAGGCTCTTCTTATGAATGAAAATCTTGATTTAAATTTCTTATAATAGTAGACCCTCTATAAGGTAGCTCACAATATAAAAATGAGTTAGGGTTATTCCTTTTGAATGACCTGGTATACATGAAAGAACAATGGTCTACAGGGATAATTATTTTTTGGGTTTCAAGACCAGGGAGTCACCAGGTGAATTTGCTATTCTCCACTTAAAAAGGTCAATAAAATTCACCAAATATTGATTTCTCTAGGTAGAGATAAAACAATTACTCATATGATGAGTTTTTGTGTTTCTTGTAAACTTGTCCTACCGGAGTGCCAAAAACTATTGGACATCAAATTAACATCAGGTTTTACTCGACTGTCTATCTTCCAATTTTCTATTCAATCATGCATCTAATAGTCATAGCTCAACACCAGCATTGGATGGACCAAAGGTAACTTCAATCCAACCTTCAGAGTAGGCTAGTTCCTTGTCAACTTAGAATGGTGTTGACATAATTAAATCTTAATTAGGGTTTTGATAAAAGGGTTAGAAAAGTTTTAGGGTTAGATATATTATAAAAAATAGTGGTTGGATAGGCTAACAGCATAGGCAACTATAGAAAAAATCTCCCACAAACTATTTCCAGTATATCATCACTCAAGATTAACAGCACCCAAACCCATGAAATCTTCATACATTAAAGCACAAATAGAGATATGTTGCAGAAAGCAATTCCAACATCTAATATTGATAATCCAAATTAGCAGAATAGACCAATAGTTAGATTTAATATAAATAAACTTCCTAACAATACAAATATAACTATGAGTAGATTTCAATTACTCTCATAACTAGTAATCTAAAAATTTGGAATGAACTAACCGCTAAAGTAATGATAGAAATGCAGATCAAAGCTTAAAGCCTTTTGCACAAAGATAGTGAAGATAATAAATTTTGATTCAATAATTAGAGTAATGCTCCTTCCATTAATCCACAGGAATATTTATAGTAGGGCAAGCAAACGCACTAGATCCAACCCTTAAAAACGAGGGTTTGGCCTCTTATATAGTTTGTAAAATGAAAGAATATTAAGGAGATATTACAAATATTATAAATTTATAGCTTAGTAGAGAGTCTTATTGGTATTATCTTACTAGATGGCTAAATCCAAAAAATCCACTGTGAGTAATCCGCCATGACTGCCTAGCTCTGCATCCTACTGGTTTGTTGATAGTGATTGGAGCTCAGGCCATTGGAGACCACATCTAATCCATTTATTGTTCTTGAAAGCCCTACTCCATTGTAGATCTACAACTACTTCTAGTTCTTATTCTTCATACCCTTCAACGCTTCGCATTTCTTCCTTCCAACTAACTATTCTCTGATCCAATGAGAATTTGCCTTTAAATACTTCAACAATGTCAGCACCTTCTCAACCATCGATGCTTTCCAATGAACGGTTGCGATTAAACCTTCAAATTTCTCTACAAACTAGTGGGGAAGGAATATAATGCCATTCCACAATTTTTAATTATTGATGTCATCTTTAGTGGCTTTAGTTCTGCAGAATCAAATTCTGGTATAGAATGCACTAAGAAGCGAGCAGAATGAAGTCCACTTCTAATCATCTACCTAGCCTTCCTTTTCTCTTCTTTGACATCAAGTAAATTGAATCTGCATAAAATGTATGCTGGCATCATCTTTTCCTTATTCAAAATGTGGAATCACCAGTCTACACCAGAGTTAGTACAAAATTCTTTTATCACCATTTCACACTGAAAGTAGTGCAAAATAGTCTTTATTGACATTCCATACTTTTTACAGTGCTTTTTCCCTTCAAGTCACCATTCCACACTAGATTACTCTTGGAACTAAAAGGAATCAAAACTCATCAACACTTAGCCTCTTGGAGCATGCAAAAACCAACCACGATCGCTATCCGCACTTTTTCTTGTGCTGACATCATCTTTACCCAAAAGTTTTGCGAAATCGACTCACCTGAAATCCGCTCCCAGATACACTATGAACCAAACATAATGGAATTTTAGATTTTTAAGGCAAAAAAAATACTAAGTTCTGAGCAAAATCGAGAACTCTCATTGCAGATCTACTCCAAAATACTCTATGTCCTCAGCAGAATAGAGATTTCATGCCTTAGAATAAAATCTTCAATGTTTTCTAAGGATGTGGCCATTTTGGGCCTACACTTCTCTTTATAATATTTCAAGCCTTTGTCCAAACCTTTGTCCTTCTCTTTATAATATTTAAATATTATAATATATTTGCCTTACTTTGAAATATACTTTCCTTGCTTCTCTTGAAATATATCTTTGCCTTGGATGATTTTTTGTTGTTTGCTATTTATCAAGTCCATCTCTGACATTATTGATATATTGTCCAACCTTATAAACTTATCATCCTTGAAGAATATTTCTGCCTTGAATACCATGCACCTTTGACATCAATGAAAACTCAATATTTCTAAAAAATGTTACCCAAAATTCTACTTTCTTACTATCCTCAAATCTAAAATTTTTATATTTCTAAGCAATCCTTTTCTCCTCTAAAATTTGGCAAACTTCTTACCAAATACTGCTCCCTTGATCTTGTTGTCGAAAGGTGACAATTGTCCCAATTTCTTCACTATTAGAAACTTCTCCAATGACCTTCTTCAAGTCTTCAATGAGGCTTTCCTAGCCTTATCCTTCTTTCTACTTTCAAGTAGATTTAGGCCTTCTCCTAGTGCCTTAAAATTCTATGACTTCTCTTCTAATATTCAATGGAGATCTTCTTATTGAGTTCCCCATAATATTATCTCTTGTGGCTCTTTCTATTTCCTATCAATCTACCATGTGCTCTGATACTATTGTTGGCTTTTGAAGCTATAAACTTAAAGAAAATGCAGCCACAAGTAATAAAATAAGCATCCAATATTATAACTATGTTAATGGAAATCTAATAAGTGATTAAATAGTGCAGACACCAAAACCTAGCCACTTATCGTCTATCCTAATTTTCTCACCATTTGCGCCCATTATTCATATATATTTATATATATTTAAATAATAATATTTTATATATATTTAATATATATAAGTGAATTAATCCCAACCATCTAATTTCACTTAAATATATTCGTTCATCTACAGCAATGCATGTCACACACTAGATTTAATATCCACCCTCTGATATGATTTTATCTCAGCCACACGATTAGTGTCATTTAAATCCTAGCATGCCCGAAATTGGATTATAAATAGGAACCATTTTGATGGCTCAACCCCTAAGTTTTTACCTAAAACCTAAATTTATTGAGTTTTATCTAAGTGTACCTTGAATTCCTTGGAGTATTTGAGTACTCCTACCTCCATTTTCACTCGTCATAACCCCCGCATCTATCATCGTTCATCTCGCCTTGCCAGATCTACTTCTACAGACTTTCCCCTCAGCCACCAAATGCCTTTGGGTGCTTTATATCACTACCAAGCACCTTTGGGCTCTTTCCCTCCATAACCAAGTGTCCCTAAGTGCCCTCCCACAATTCCCAAGTGCCCACAGGCATTTCCTGTAGTCACCAAGTACCCGTAGATATTTTACATAAGAGTTCTGAGGTCCCACTAGCCTTTAGGCAATTATAGGGCATCGTCATGCTAATCCACTACAACAAACTTCATCAGATAAGAAAACAATATATATGTAAGGTAAATCTCTTGTTTAGTATTTCATTACATATATTTTTAGTTTTATTCATGTTATTTATAGCAAATATCTAGGGTTTTTGGTATTGGTTATATAGGGCCTCACATTGTGGAGCCCTCACAGTTGCTACTAACTCATTTATTGTTTTATTGTGTGCAGATTTGGAAGTGTGATATTAGCATTGTGTAGATGCTTAAGCTGGAGTGACCCAAAATCTAATAACTAGAAGTCCACTCACTTCTGTTGGGAGCAAGAACGCATTTGAAGACACCACCAGTGTTGTTTGTTAGGGTTTCGAAGAACCCTAGCTATTGTAAAATTTGTATCAAAGGATTCAAATATCCTTATTGTAACAATGGATTTTTAAGGCTCCCCCATTAATATAAAATCATTCATTATGCAATTATGTGTTCTTTGAGTTAAATCTATTTCATATTATTTGGTGTTACATTTTTGTCTTCACAAATGGTGATCACAGTGGGACCCCCTAAGGGTTTATTTTTATGATTTACCTTACTAATTTATCTACTATTTTCTATCTTATTTTACAGGATTTTTAGAGGCATGAATCGAGCTTTTTCACTGGTTAGGGTTTCAGGAGACTTGTAGGAAGTTGCAAAAGGTGTGCGAACATCCGACAGCGCTCGAGGGCCATCCAAAAACATCCAAGTGCATTTCAAAAATACCCAGAGGTATTTTATAGAGAGTTGGAGCATATACATAGGCCATTTGTAAGTCTACTATCAAAACCCTAGCTTTTTTGTTTACGTATTCTAGCAATTTTATATTTTTTTTAGGTTTTTAAGATAAAATAAGATCATTAATTAAATCTAGGAAAAGCATTCATATTAGTTTGCATATTAGGTTTTAGATTAATCATTTGCATCCATCCACATCTTCTATTTGAAGTTTTTGATTTTCTATTATGTGTATAAATTGAAAAAAATATTGCATTTGATTTCATGTGAATTGAAATTGCATAATTAGTTTGCATTATAGGGTTAGGGATTCCTATTTTTATAGGTCTAAGTAGGAACATTGTTCATATACCAAAAGTATCCCTATACTTGGGTGATTCCATATAGAGGAGTAGATGAACCCCCGAGCTATCTAGAGTGGGTTTTAAGTGGTGTATTCTACATCCTTTGAAAAAATTGGTATTGTGAGTAGTGGCTTATAACTTAGACTATCAAAAGTACTTATCTTTCTAACATTGTATGAATACAATAGAAAATTATAAATTTTAAAAAGAACCACACACTGCACTATTTGCATTTAACATTATTGGTTGGATTTCATCACCAGCCATTGCTTGAGATTTTGTGACGATGGATTTCATCTCCATCCACCAATATCTGCCCTTAGAAACCCTAGGTCACCCCTGAGAAAACTTGTTAGATTTTATCACCAGCAAGAATCTCATTGCCCCAGCTTAGTAATAGTTTTTATCTTTCTTTGATTAATTTATATTAGCATATTTGAAACACACAAGATTGAAACTTAATAAAATGAACTCACATTAAAACGAGATAATCAATGAATTAGGTAAGACGCGCGTGTTAAACAAACTTAGCATTGTTTGTTTATTTTTATTATGAAATTTAAATTTGGTGTTTCATTTTATTGCATAATCTGTATTTTGGTTTATTTGCTTTATGGTCTTAACAATAAAATAAAAGAAAACATTAAATCAATATAGTCAAATGGAACCTTCATCCACCTTCCCCACCACTTCTATGGTAGATTCCCTAAATGTAACATAGGAAAATTTATCTGCAGGTCCCTCACATTCCTTATCCTCCATAGCCTTTAATATGGCTATGCCCCAAGAAGAGTCAACCTCACAAACCATAGACCACCACATTAACCACATAGACATGGCACAAGTATAAGCTCTCATGAAGTCTTCTAACTATGCCTTGGAGTCAGTCCCCAACTCACCTAGATAGGATCCTACTTTACAGTAGGAGCCTATTTATTTCCAACCACCATCCACTTTTACCCAGGTGTACACCAACCCTCTTTTTGAGGCATCAGTTACACCTTCATCCCATATGTCCATTCCCAAACCCTCATGTGCTCCTAGCACTTCATACACATCCACATACACAAACCCCTTGTATGAAGCACATGTAAATATTGCTTTACAAGTTTCAGCCTCACTAGTTGTCATACCTAGAGTAACTTGTCCTCCAACCATATTTTCCATACCATCTGCTTCCATACCCTTAGCTTCTAATAAAGAGATTAATGAGGCATGAGAACACTTAAACAAAATACCTAGACAATATCAAAACACTCAACAACAAGTGTAAGTGAACCCTAAGCCTTTACCAAACTCTACTTAGACTTTCCTCATTAACCAAGGTCCATCACGGACCCCACAATATTCTATGGTTTCTATACCTATACCTCCATCAAGTCATACCACTACCCATCCTATTCCCATTGGCCAACCTATCCATAACCCTCATACATAAACCCCATTCCAAAATTCTCCATCTTTTCATCATCAATCTCCCCTTCATTAATTTCCATTAAATTCACCTAGTCATCATTAACAATATCATCATCATTTGGTCACTCCATAGCATTTCTCCACTCCACCTCAAAATCATTAGGTAATTCAAGGCTTCAACATTCCTAAAGAAGACCCTCAAATTAATTCTATGCAAAAACATATAGATCATTTGATACAACATACTCTTGGTTTGACAAACCAGGAGCCAAATTTATGATAATTTATCAATCAACCCATTCATCCTTTGGTACCATCACCGCCATATCTAGAATATTTTATGGTGCCTAAGTTTGAAAAATTCAAGGGAACTGAGGACCCCAAAGAGCATATGAGCACGTTTGTACATGCATGTTATAGAATCCAAAATGACAATGCTCTCATGCTCATAATATTTCCTCAAACATTAGGAGGAGATGCTATAGAGTGGTATAATCAATTACCCAATCATAATATTTATACTTTTGAGAAATTTATTGACCAATTATTTGAGTTTTTCATCTTAAATGTTAGATAGAAAGTCTCATTATATAATGTCTATTCTTTAATACAACATGATGATGATTCCATCTATGATTTTAGAAACTGTTGGAGGGTTGTCATTACCAAGTTACCATTCACCCTACCAATGGATGAGTTAATCAAGCTATTCACTAAGAGTTATTTAAAACCTATTTATTGTATGCTTTAACTACAAACTTATCGTTTATTTTAAGAAGCTTTAGCTCGGGCTAGTTTCATTAATCCAAGAGGGCATACTTAGGCCTAAGAATGAGTGGAAAAATAAGGGCCAATATAAAAGTAATATTTCTATCCAACCAAAATCAACACAGGCTACCCCAACCACTTAGCCCAATCATGTTAATCAAGTGGTCATGATCCAGCCAATAATAGCTCAACAATAATCCATGCAACAAACACCACAACAAATTTCTTATTATGTGGTACCCTCAACAACTCAAGCCATGCAAAAAATAGTGCTCGTTTTGTAAAATCATCCCCAAAAATGTTCTATCCAAAAAAATAGCCAATACACCCCCTTAGTCGAGTCATATGCTTCCCTTTTTCAAATGTTGTATGAGATGAACAAACTTTCTTTACCCAAAATTAAATCGGATGATCCTGTCAAATGTAATAAACACTATCAGGAACATTTATTTTGTCCTTATCATAGGCAAAATGGGTATGACATTAACAATTACCATACATTTAAAGACATAGAGCAAGAACTTATTGACTTGGAGGAAATCAATCTTGACAACCCCCTTGCTCAATGAAATCAAAACCTTGGTATTTTCAAACACCACTTCCTCATCACGAGGAGGTGCAACCAAATGTAGGGGGGATAACACCAAAACTCCTCCTAATTAATTCAATAATTTACAATAATATTGATGTGTTTCATTAATAGCATCATTTAATCTTTATGATTTATCAATCTAGGGCGGTGTCCAAGGCTATATACAAGAGAAGGTTTCAGCAAGTTGGAGATCATCTCAATTAGGCAACGGGTTTTATTGGTGAAATAGGTTTCATGGGGTTTTTTAGGTATCCTCTAATCATACTTTGCATGAAATTGAACTAACTACTTGCAAGAATTGAAAGCTACTTTTTGAATTGAAATCTGACTACACTTGTAGGAATTGAAATTGCAGGAAAAATAAATGTTGCAGAATTGAAACTTATTTTACACTTGCAAAATTGAATCAACAAAATTAAAAAGTTTCTTTGAAAGGAAACACACTTGCTAAAAAACCTGTCAGTTTCCTATTGCATAAGGTTGTCGAGCTTCTATCATAGTAGCTGACAGCCAAAAGGGAAATACTAAAAATTTTGAAAAGCTAAAGCAGGGGAAAACAGGAAATAACAGAATTACTGCAAACTCTAGTTTTTCAATCACAGGAATATGAAACAGGGGAATCCCAAATCTAGCTACTTCATCATATGAAAATACAACTCAAAACATTAAAACATCACATTAATTCTAAATAAAGGTTAGCATTCAATAAGAAATAGAATTTGACAAGTATTCTACTACAATCTGCTACAACAAAGTTTTATCAAAATAAACTTGTCACCAGATAGTCCTCCTTCTAGGCGTAAAAGTGGCCCTTGCATCCTGATCTAAAATAAGGTGCAGGAGCACTACTAACTACTTAAAACTCACACTCATGAACACAATTATAATAAAATAACTAGACTTTTTGTTAATTGATAACACACATTACAATTCATGTAGAAAAATCCTGCTTTTTCACTATTCAATCTTAGCTACTACTTACTACTATCAGCTATCAATTATCTTCCAGATCAACCAATTATGGAGCTATGTTATTTATAATATATTATTACATATTCCTTGTGCTCAAATTAGCTATTTGTTATTTTATAATGATTTACCAATCAATTCTCAAACTTAGTCTAGTTTAGGATAGTGTATGTTGCAATGATGGTTATTTGTCCTTGAGATGCATATTCGATGATGGAAGTGTGTTTTAAATGGTATGAAATAGTCTTGTACATATTTTTCTACCTTGAAATACCTTTTACCTACCTTTTTGGGTGTTCAAACCTCTATTTCATAAGAAGTAGCCACTTTTCCTTTCATTATGAATCTTCTTTGGAATATCAGGACAGTGTATGCTACAATAACGGTTTTATCTTTGATATGCTTATTTTATGGTAGGAGTGCATTGGAAATAATGGAAAACTATCTTGTACACCTTTTTCTACCATTTTTGACATTCAAACCTTCGTTCGATTAAAACTGGACACTTTGCCCCCTTATTCTGGAGCTTCTTTGGAATATCAGGCTATGAAACATATTTCGTGCTCAAATGCAACAAAATTGGATACCAATGTGGTTGTAACTAGATAATTTATTTTCCCTATCCCTCAATAGGTGATCCCAATTGGTTTTTCATGCCTTGGTTGACTAATTCCATGCCCTTCCATTCATTTGTAGTTGGTTGGAATTTATATGGTAGTTTCTTGCTTTTTCTAGATTTTTGTTGCATAGTTATAGAAAATTGGTGCTTCTTGTAGTTCAAACTAATCAACAAGTGGGAGAAATATTCAAATATCAACATTAAGCATTACAACTTAACATACATCAATTTGCTATTTAAATTACACATTGCATTTACCAAGAAACCATACTGAAATAGTGCAGAAATGTGCAAAAAATTGTAAAATAGAGTAATATGCTCCTAAACATTCTGATCATGCAAACACAAATATATAATTCATTAAATTCATCTAAATTAACATAAATAACATAACATAAGGTTTATCAGGTACTTCATAATGATCCAAAATATGTCATGATTGAGGCAATTCCTAGCCTCATCATTTTCCCTCCCAACCTATTCTAATGCATGCCCTCATGTATTTTGTAGGGCCACTAAAGCACACAGGTCTATTTCTTGATTCCAGATATAGTAAAATATTGCATCCCCTATATAATATCCTCTATTCTCTTACAACTATCTAATCTAATCCTGATATTGGTCATCCGATTGAGGATTATTGTCAAAGTAATTAGGGATAGAGGTGATGATATTAGGCATTCCATACCTCAGACCTATCCAATGATGTTTCATTATAAGTATGGTATACATCACACCTTCTACTCTTCTCATGGACCATACTAGGTTGATCGGTGAGGTGGGTTCTCTCTTCTACAATGATATTGGCAATTTTACCCATCTGGCCTTGCAATTTGACAAAGCATTTGTATAATTCTCTGCATAGAAGCTCTGGAAACCAGTCAAATAATATTTAATATTATTTAAATACATCTACTTAATTTTGGCTTTGTCCATCATGGTAAAGTGTTGATTTGTGGGAGTTTTATGATTGGGTTGGATAGGTCTTATTAGTAACTCAATCTTCAATTCAATCTCCTTGGTTCTCCTTTTCTCCTGGTCCTAATAAATCTGATTCTGCATAGTTGATGCAAAAGATCTCAACTACACATCTCTTGTAAAAATGTGGGGTAAGAATTTCATATCTTCTGGCATGAGGAATTTACATAGGAATAACTCACACATTAATTTTTTTTGCTCTTCTATACTGTGTAGGTAAGCATCCAGAAATTCCTCAATAGTGTCCAATTTGTAGGGGAGGTTAGAATGAATTCTCATTACCTACCAGCGAAGGTATTTCTCCTTCAATATCAAACTATAAAACTTAGTTGGCTTTCTACATTGGACCAAATATTCTACAGCCTGGTAGAGATACTACACATGTTCTTGTAACCTGTTTATTTCTACATTTTTAGTCTCAACTTGCTGTTCCAAAGGCTTTAGAATCATAATTTGGTTTTCCAACCTTTGGCACCTTAATATCCATCATGCAATATCTTCATTGTATTTTTCTAATGGAATGCTATTTGGGGGACTAATTACTAGTTGATACTTTGGTAGCAAATCTACTTGTACCCCTATTTTTGATGTTTCGGTTTTAACTAATGAAAAAATTATGTAGATGACTGATGTGAATGCATACTTACTTGATTTCCAATCTCCCGGACATCCATGGACTCCTCCCTCAGTGGTGTATGTGTTTCTTTCTATTATGGACCCTCTGATGGGTGTTCAACCATACTTCTAGGTAATTTTGAAGCATCTTCAGAATGAGAGTGTGCAACTTCAAAATGAGAATGAGCATATTTGAAATGTTCTAGAACTTCGATGGATGATTTTGAAACATCATTTTTAGGCTCAGTGACACTCTCAACTCTCAAATTTTCTTGAGAATCCTACTGCTCAGCTATCCTTACACTATTTTTTCCTACGAAGGGACTTGAGTATCATCCATAGATTCTATTCCTGCCCTTATAGCTAATGGCTCAACTTCTTCTGCAAGGTTTATCAAAACAAAATCTATTACAGGTGCACTTACTTACAATTCAAATGTTGGCTCTCCAATTTGAGGATGAGGATGTATATTATCTGTTGGTGCTACCTCTTTTGTGTCTTGCTCTACTAAACTTAACAGAACTATAATAATATCTTTTTTAGCATCAATTTTTTGAGCTTGAGGATCAAAATGGGTTAACCTATTTTTCAATCTCTCCACCTCCTATTTTAAGTCAAAAATTTATTTATTCTTCTATTCAATGGTTTATTCTCTTTGGTCAATCCATCTCATGTGTGTCTTAATGACACTCCTAGAGGATCTCAACTATTCCTGAATGTCCTCTTCCTCTTCTTCTTCTTCATTCAAAAGAATAAGTTGGAAGGTCATCTACTAGTGGTGAACCGGGTATTTACATATAACAAATGTCTCCTTAGTCTATTCCATAGGATCTTGAGGTGAGGTATCTAGTAAGGTTTTTGTATTTCCTTCTGCTACTTCTTTTGAGGATATCATTTCCTATTTTTTTTCCTCAATAGAATTCCTAGGGCTAGTCTCTTTTGTTGCAATGTTCTGCTGCTACATTTTTATAAGGTTCCATCACATAGGTGAGGTGGATAAAGTGTTAACCTCCATTGTCTCCTCTCCTATCACCTATTTTTCCTCTTCATTTTTTTGGAGTCTTGAAGACCTCCTTAGCCCTGGTGTAGACTTCTTTTTTATCTATTTTTTGCAGATTTTGATGATTCAGAATCAGATTCTACTTCTGAGGAGAATGTCATTTTCTCTTTTTCTATTTTCTTCTCTACAGTATTGGGAATTTTTGGTTGATCAAGAGTCTAAATTGGAAACACAATTAAATTTTCATAAAAAGTCACTTTTTTTGCTTTTCTCTTCTTTACACGACTATCCCTAGCCTTTTTCATTTTTTTATCTCCTAGTTCTAGTGGATAGAGAGTTTTGAGAAGAAGAAAGGGTTTCAGTTTCTTCAGAATTATCTTCAAGGGTTCCATCCCCTGCTTCAACATTCTCTTCCTCTTCATTTTTTTCTCTTCTTCCCTATAAAATACGTCATTCCAATAAGAGAAAAATATATCAAAACTCCTACGGTTACCCTTAAAATTGTGTTTACATATGAGTTTGATTAATCCATGGTGCTTAGGGGTTCCTTTCCCTTCTTGGTAGTGTTTGGACATGTTCTGTAATTCTTGGTGTAGATACAAATGGAAATTAACTCTAGCCTCAAGTTGTTGACCAGCATGTCTCAAATGATTTAGAATTTTAAAATGATGTCCAGACAAAATAGCATATTGCCCCTCACAGGTTAAGAACCTAATTACCCAAATTACTACTTCATCCCATGGATCCTGTAGGCTAGTTATTTTTACCCCTTTGCATAAATTTTTATTCATTTGAAATACAGGTTTTACTATCTCCTTCCTTTATGAACTGGTCAACTAGTTTTGGCAATGCATTCTTACCAGTTTTTAAAATCTGTAAACCTTGCAAGGTTAGTTTAGTATTTTGACTTAGAATTTTTTGAGTTACCTCAATAGTCATGTCACTGATGTTGGCTTGGTTGTTCCTGAATGTTCAAGTGAAATCTATAGCCAAGCCTTCAAAACATCCATCAAACTTGTTCAAAAATGGCATTAGCCCACCCTCTTCAAAAATTTGCAACACCTCAGGATATGCTTGAAGGTAACTGGCATTATCTGGTTCTATTTTTTTCCATCCCATATTTTGGCTTCAATTTTTTTCTGCTATAACAATATTGTTACACCCACCATTCTACAAAATCCTTTGTATTTCCTCTTAGGATACACTAGAACACTTTGCTGCACTTGTCCTCTACAAATTTTACAGTGGTTTAAACTCTACACTTGTAATTCTCGTTACAATGATGGAATTTATCAAATTTATAGTGATTATAATATGTTGTATATAGATTTAGAGCACACAAATTATCTTCGAAAGGTGACATATACTTTAGAAGAGCTGTTTCATATCCTAATTCAGCTGTGTGGCAAACAATGAATGGTTGCTTTTTCATACTGTCAATACCAATCATGTGTCTTGAAGAGTGAACCATCCCAATCATTGATTACTTTCCAAAAAGTTATAATATCTTTGAGTTGGATATTTATCATTGGTTATGACTCAACATTCTCTATATAAATTGCTTTGATTGTTATACCTTCATTTATCAAGGTGTTCTGATCGAATGGCATGAAAATTACAATAAATAATGAGGTGTACACTTCATCAAAGATTCTGTTTTAACAACATTTGAAATTATGTAGCATGTGACCCTAGGTAATTGCACTTTGGCCTTCACGCCTACTCGGATGATGTGGTAAAATAAATCATTTTCATTTTCTTTTTATGCATGTGCCACGTGGAACATTGAAATTTCAAATTTTCATCGCACAATTTCAAATTGCAAATCAACACATCTTCATTTTGAAGTTATTTTTCATTTCGAAGCTCCAACAGTTTCTCATTCTAAAGTTCTCATTCTGAAGATATGCAATTTGTCGCTATGAAACAAATAAAACAAAATTTCTCATTGCAGATCTCGGTAACATTTTGAATCTTGTGAAACCTCTACAATGGTATGTAATCAAATATGTGCCTAATTTCATGGGGCTGCCATTTTTATCCCTTTTTCTTTCCTTACCCATCCTACAATTTTTCAAAACAGCTAGAATTCCTCTTGTTTCTTTAAGATAGATTGGATATCTTTGTATTTTCCAAACCCTATGAATGTTTTTATGCTAACTAGTGATTTTTACACACTACATACTAAATGCCTACAATAATTAGAAATGTAAAGAAACACATACCTGCAATTATCATACACTTTTTACAGATGATCAATTCTATTTATTACAATGGTGGGATAAGAATGTGTAGGTTATTTCAAGATAAAGCATGCCAAAAAACCAATTTGCATGCCAGCCAATTCAAAAGTGCCTCCTAGAAGGTTTTCACTTTTTGAATTATTCATTTTTCTCTTCGTATTTTTTCAATTTTGTTAATCTTGGTTGTTCCCATGAAGGAATTTCATAATTTCCCTAAAATTATGCCCATGAAGGAAGTTCACAACCAATATTTATTCCTATTTGTTTTTCTTATTTTTTGATTTTTTTCTTGAAACTCTTTATTGCTGTACTAAATCTATTGAATCTGTAATGGAATAGGGAAGCTCTTCCATCATGCATATGTCCAAGTTGTTAATTTGTTGCAATAACTCTTCTTTAGTTAGTGGTGCCTTTTATACCCAAAGGCAATACCCATTCACTACCAACTTCCTCTGTGAGTCATCGATGGGAGAAATATGAACTACCCCATTTTCAAACATTTATTCAATATGATAAGGTCTAAGCCACCTAGTCTACAACTTTCCAAAAAAATCTTCATATCGATAATCAAAAAATAAAGCCCAATATACTTGCTAAAAACTCTACTAAATTTGGCTATCATGCCACCACTTTTGCTGCTCCTGAATCACCTCATTTTGGTGCAATGCATCCAATCGTAGTTCATCCAATGCATTCATTTGTAGAATCCTGTCTATTTGTACCTATGACAATTAAATTCTAACTTCTAAAGCTATGCGAAGTGTTAGTAGCTTAAATTCAATAGGTAAAAGAGGATTTTTACCATAAATTATCTTGTAAGGTGTGAAACCCATGGTGGATTTCCAAGTAGTGTTATAATCCCAAACTACTTTAGGTAATTTGTCAAGCCAATTTATCCTATAAGAAGCTACCATTTTAGTCAAGATCTTTTCTAAATCCCTACTGGTCACTTCAACCTGACCATTGGCCTGTGGGTTGTAAGGGGATGATTTTCTATGTTTAATCTCATATAATTCAGTAAAATCCTCAATAACTTGATATGCAAATTTGGGTCCATGATCTGTGGTAATAGATCATGGAGCTCCAAACCTCTAAAAAAATATGAGTATACTAGAAATTAGCAACCTTATCTTCATGAGCATATTTGAAAGCACACACCTCTACCCACTTGTCATGTAGTCGATGCATATCAAGATATGCACCTTTCCTTGAGAAGGTGGGTCAATAGGTCAAACAAAATCTAGCCCCTACCTCTCAAATGGTTCTAAAACCACTTGAGGCTACAATGGAATTTTATTTGTGTGAGTGGGTTTACCCATCCTTTGGCATGTATCACAATGCCTAATGTATTTTTTAACATCCTTATGAAGGGATGGCCAGTAATAACCTACACCTAGAATTTTCCTAATTTTGAGTTTTACTAAATAGTGTCCACTTGATGGTTCATCATGGCAAGCTCGAATGACATCATATACTTCATCCTTACGGATGCACCTACGTAAAACATGGTCAGGACTGCATTTAAAAAGTAGACCCTTAATCCATTTAAAAGAGGAACTCTATTTTATTAACGGATTTCTTTGTTTAGGAGTGAAATGTGGAGGAGTTTTTCTTATTACCAAGTAATTAGCTATGTCTGCAAACCATGGTGATTGGACAGATATAGCAAACAATTGCTCATCAGGAAAAGTGTCCTCAACAAACTATTCCTCCCTTGTATTTTATAACCTTGACAAAAAATTTGCTACTACATTAGCCTTCCATGGTTTGTTGATTATGGTGATGTCAAATTTTTGTAGCAATAATAACCAATGGATAATTCTTTCACTTATGATGGGTTTATTCATCAAATATTTAATGGCTTCATGGTCTATATGGATGAATACTTGATACCCTATGATATAATGCCTGGACTTGTCGATAGCATATAATAATTCCAAGAATTCCTTCTCAGTAGTGGTATAGTTCTTTTCTGCTCTTGTTAGATTTTTGCTAATGTAGTATATGGCATAATGCTCACCATTTTCAACCTACCCTAATACTGATCCAATTGTAATATTGGAAGCATCAGCTTGGATGTGATATGGTAGCTTCCAATTAGATCCTCTCAACACAGGTGGGGTTGTCATTTTTTCTTTTAAAGACTCAAATAATTCTCATTTAGAATCTTTAGTTAGTAGTGCAAACATGGTATTGGATATTGTATTGAAATTCAAAATAAACCTGTGGTAGAAACCAATGTGTCCTAAAAAAATCCTAACATCAGTTAGAGTTTTTGGAGGGGGAATATCCTTGATGATCTCAACCTTCTTGGGGTAAAATTTGATCCCATGAGAAGAGATGTGGTGACCAAGAATAATTCCTTCTTTCTTCATTATAAAACATTTCTTAGGATTTAGGGATAAATGGTATGTTTCACAGCATTTTAAGACCTTATCGAGTTTTTCCAATGTAAAATCAAATATTTCTCCACATACTATGAAATCATCCATATAAATTTCCATACTTTCAGTAATTAGATCAGAAAAAATTACTAAAACAACCCACTAAAAAGTTTTTGGGGCATTACATAAGCCAAATTCCAAGACCTTATAAGCAAATGTTCCTCAAGGATATGTAAAAGTTTTCTTCTCTTGATATTCAGGTGCAACTTGAATCTGGTTGTACCCGTTAAATCCATCAAGAAAATTAAAAAAAAAATCTTTCCAGCAAGAGTGTCTAAAACTTGGTCTATAAATGGAAATGGGAAGTGGTCCTTATGTGTGACCTTATTTAGATCTCTCTATTCTACACACACTTGCATTTTCCTATTTTTCTTTGTAAATATCACCAATGGAGAAACCATCGACTGTCAAAAATTGGATAGATGAATCCTACCTCTAGGATTTTTTCAATCTCTTCTTTAATAATATTTCTCAAGGCTAGATTAAGTCTTCTTTGGTATTGTCTCACAGGCTTGACATCTTCAGTGTATATCCTATGAGTGCATACATTAGGGTGTATCCCTAAATAGCAACTAGTTTTCTTCTTCCTCTTTAGTCAGCCAACTATTTATGTTCAAGAAACTGCCTAGTTGCACTTTAATCTACTTTGTCCTTGGAAGGGCAGAGTTTATTCCTTCATACTTGGTTATCAAGGAATTTAATGGAAAATGGTGTAGTTAGAGAGAATGAAATACTCTTATATAATTTTCAAAAATGACTCTTGGTGGAAGCATATCTTGCATGGGATAGTGGAAAGAGGAGATAATATGATGGTGCCATCCATGTGGTAATATGAAATATTTTTACTACAGTGTAATAGATGACATATTATTAGAAATTTGACTCTCATCATTCTATAGCAGACAATGAACAACAATTGGTTCATCTATCATTCCTTGTTCATGTAAAGCATTCACTATGATGGTCTCATTCTCAAAAACTTCTCTTTCTTGGGAGTCTATCTCCTCTATGTGCTCCTTCACTACTAAGGTAGCTAGTGTGGAAATGGTATCTTCTTGTTCTTCATCTGAATTAGGAAACCATAACTCACCTAAGAATTTATTTTAAGGTTTGGTAGGTGGGTAAAGAGAAATATGCTTTAGGTCAATACCATTATAAATTGTTATTTCTCCTGACCTACAATATATAAATGTAGTTGCAGTTGAAATCCAAGGTCTTCCCAAGATGATGGGGTAGCCATTTGATGAGTTTATAGGTTGTAAAATCAAGAAGTCTATAGGGTATTCCCATGAACAAAATTTTATGGGGATATCTTCTATGATCCCTTTGGGTTTTGCAACTAATCTGTCTACCATATCTAAGACTGTGGAGGTAATATTTAAATGTTTGAGCTACAATTTTTCCATTGTTTACTTAGTCATTACATTTATTGTAGCTTCCAAATAAATCAAGACATTTGAAATTGGTATTGATCCTATGGTAACTATAATAACTAGGCTTCTTGGGTCACTATACTTTGGGGGTCCTAGTTTCCCTAATAGGATATCAGCTAGCTTCCCTTCAAGTTGAAAATTTTTAGGGAATGACTTCCTTTTTCTCTTGGGTCTCTTAATGAACAAATCCTAGATAGTTTTGTTGATCAAAGGCACATCCTTAATTGCTTGCAATAAGGGAAGCGATATGGTTAACCATTTAATTTCTTTAACCAGTTCTGGTTTAGGATTTTTGCAAAGTTTTTGAATCTTTTAGGGTATGGAACTATCCTTTAGGAAGGCAAATTATCTATTTGAACTTTCTTTATATTTTCTTCTTCTTTCTCCAGGGCTGGTTTCAGTTGGTATAGGTGGGAAGGTTCTTGTGTTCCATCAAGTTCTTCAATGGTAGGCGGAACAATTTCAGGTAGGATTTTTCTTGAATGCAATTGAATATCACTACAGTCAAGAACATGAACTATAGCATTTTCTTTAGATTCAGCCACATAGACAAGGGCTACCTGTCTTGTGTTATTTGGATTAGTCATAGGTTGGGCTGGAAGTGGATTTTTATTCACCTATTATGATGGTTGTTGTTGTGGTTGGTTGATTCTTCCTTGAAAATTTTGATTAGGAGCAGGCAGCAAGTTCTAAGTTTGACCTTGATATCTTTGCTACCTTGGATAATATGATATTTTTATCCCTAGCTTGGTCCAAAGGGCTGGTTTTGCATTCAATTTGGGTTGGCATGGTTCCATGATGAATTACTCCATCCAGATTTTTGTCAGTCTTAAGGAGGTTTCCAAGAAGAGTAATTCAAAAATAGTTGAGGTGGCTCTAATGAATTCCATGGAACATTCCAAGAGTGTTATCCCCAATTTGTGGTAAAATGAGGGTATTTTGATATTGATTGAAGTTTCCCCCTAGTTTTTATCCAACAAAATTAATTTCTTCAATTTGAGTTTCCAAAACACTTTTGAGTTGGGGCTTCAAATGGCATTTATCAGTAAGGTCCTCTTTTGAATAGATTTTGCAGATAGCTAAAATTGAGATCTTGTTCAAAGGGTAGTCTTGTAAAGCATGCTTAGTCCTAGATCTTGGGCAATAAATGGCTAAGGGTTCCATAGATTTTGATTTTGCATTCATTTTCCCCTAAATTTTTATTTAATTGCACAATAATATCAGTTTTCATGTTTGCCAATTCTTCCATTAGATATTTCACATCATTACCATTAGTAGTCCATTTTTCATCTTCTTTGCCTAGTGTGCGAGATTTCTGCATAATTCTAAAATTTCATTAATGTTAGGTATTTACATCCCCTTTACCCATTAAGTCTAATACCTCCCTGGAATCATATTGTAACCCCCTCAAAAATATAGCCTTACATATTTTTGGCTCTACAGGTCCACATATTTTCTTAATAAAGGAAAACCTATCAAGATAAACCTCTAAGGTCTCATTCTCTTCTTGTTTAATTCAGAATAATTCATCTTTTTTGTTTCTTACCTTGCAATAATCTTGGTATTTATCCAATAATATGCTCTCCATTGGTTACCAAGTTCAAATAGATTCTTGTTCTAGACTCATAAACCATTGTAGAGTTGCATTTTTAAGTGTGTAAGAGAATACTTTAAGCTTTTGGTTGTCGTTCACATAGTCATAAGTCTGACATACAACCTTGTATTTAAACAGAAATTTATCAAGATCTTTAGATACAACCCCTCAAAAGGCTGGAAGTACTGAAGGTGAGATTGTTTTCATTGGATAATTCTACATAGGATTTAATTGAATGGGATATTCAAAAGTCCTAGAATAATGAGGATTATCTATTTGATTGTGGACATTACTATCTCCATAATGGTTTTTTGGTAATTTTGCTATAATATTGTTCCAAACTTTGGTGTAGGTATGTCCAAAATTCCCTAGTTGTATGGATTCAATATGATTAGATGGAGGAGTACTAGTAGATAATTCCTCTAAAAAAAATTGTTCAAGAGATCCTTCAGTTCCTGATGATGAAGGTAATGGTTCTTGTTTAATTCTATCAAGAATTTTAAACACAGGTAATTCACCTCTTGATTGTGATGGTAGGCAAAGGAGTGGTTCTGATAAATCTACCTTTTTCATCCCTTAACCTACTCATTCATGTTTGTATCTAAATGGGTTGAAATGTAACTTACCAAAAATTATTACTTGTACCAGTCATTCTAAAGAACACAAGCTTATATTGAGAGGGGGTGAATAGTATAAGACCACTTTTTACTTTTCTTTTCAAATCAATATTATGTAGTGTATATATAGTAGTATCAATAGTAGTAATCAAAGCAATGCGCAAAACATCATACATAATAGAGACACATATTTAACGTGGTTCACCCAATGTGGGCTACCTCCATAGAGAAAATATTTCTTCTAAATATTTCTCAAATAATATTTTGGGAATCCTTCCCAATTACAATGTTTATGGACCTTTGTCCAAAGGAGATGTTGATCCCCTAAATATGGTTTGTGGATCTCTATCCACAGGAGAACTCCTTCTCCTCTACTCTGGTTGGTGATCCTCTAGAAGACACTACCTCCACTACACTGACTGTGGATCTCTCTCCACTTGAAGACTCTTGTTCTCACTCAGAATACCTATCCTCAATGTCCTGGTTGATGGATATATGTCCACTGGAGACTCTATACTCTCTGCTCTATCACCTCCAAAGCTTTGCTCAATAGGTTCACTTAGAACCTTCTCAAATTTGCTCAATAGGTCCACTCAAAAACTGTTCAAATCTGCTCAACATGTCCACTCAGAACCTACTCAAATCTGCTCAACGGGTCCACTCATAACCTGCTCAAATATGCTCAATAGGTCCACTCAGAACCTACTCAAATCTTCTTAATAGGTCCACATAGAACCTTATTAAATCTTCTCAACAAGTCCACACAGAACCTGCTCAAATCTGGTCAACATGTCCACTCAAAATCTATTCAAATATGCTCAATAAGCTCACACAAAACTTGTCCAAATCTGCTCAATAAGTCCTCTCTAGAACTTTCTCAAATCTGCATTGCAAGCTTCCATAAAATCTCACATAAAAATAGTCCACAAGCCTTCTCAAAGACTTGCCTCAAATCAGCTTAACAAGTCCACACAGAACTTGTACAATCTCATAGAATCATAAATAAAATTGTTAGAGACTCAATATGTTCTATACTCAATGCTCAGTCACTTTCTCAATTCAATCTCATAGAAGCATAAAGAGAATTTTTTGAGACTCAATATGTTCTATACTCAATCACTTTCTCAACTCAATCTCATAGAAGCATAAAGAGAATTTTTAGAGATTCAATATGTTCTATACTCAATATTCAATCACTTTCTCAAATCAATATCATAGAAGCATAAAGAGAATTTGTAGAGACTCAATATGTTCTATACTCAATGCGCAATTACCTTCTCAACTCAATATCATAGAAGCATAAAGAGAATTTTTAGAGACTCGATATGTTCTATACTCAATACTCAATCACTTTCTCAACTCAAATAAGAATATAGAATAGTTTGTTTTATGGAACTTGAACAACCACTTCATGCATCCACTTGACTAGGCTTAATCAAATCTACTCAACCAATCACTTCAAGAAACAACCCTTTCTCACAAACCCTATTCCAAGCATGTATCTCCCAACTCAAAATATTTCCAACAATGCTCAACACAAATCTCACATAATAATGATACTCATGTTCTTTTCTAACTCAAGTTCAAGTTTTTTGCATAACCCATTGGCTTCAACAACAATGCTAATAAAACAAGGTTTTAATCACAACTCTCAATTCAAAAAGCCTTGAAGCATAAACTCAAAGTACTTCATTCAACCAATGGTCTAAACAACAATGCTTATCAAACAAGGTTTAATCACAACTCTCAATCTAGAAAACCTTGAAGCATTAACTCAACCACTTTCGAAAAGGAAACCCTAATCAAATCCTTTTCACTCCAAACTTAATTTTCAATCAAGCCAATCACCTAACTCAACAAAGAATAATTTTTCCCATACCTTTTCTTGAAGAGTAGTTGCCCTTACAAATCTACCACACTCACAATTACTTCTTTGAAAAACTCAATAAGGGTTAGAGGATAATTTTTATATCACAAAAATAATATCACAATTACACCTTATCACTTCAACTTAAACAATAAGAAATATCCTCACAATAATCACAAAACTCTTTATTCAAAATAACATACAACCCACAAAGTCTTAACCTTTCAATATTCCATAATAGCAAAATTTAAGACTTGAAAATAAAAATAAAATTCTCCTTATAACTCCTAATGATATTTCTCAACTACCAACCTTTATCACAATGCAAAGACTTCAACCACAAAATACCTTATACCTCCAACTTAGGTATTAATAAAATAAAACATAAAAATGTACCTTTGCCTTTGGAGAGTTTCAAACTCTCAACGCAGCCCACACAAACGTCTTTGCCCACGACACAAACCACCACACAAGATACAAGCTTGTTGGGAAGGAATAAGCACCACGTGCTTCAACACCCCTTCCTTGCCTTACAAAATGTATGTGCCTAATGATTGGTGCCTTCAACACATCCACCAAAATCTTCCATGGGATTCGAACACTATCCACCATGCACACCAAAATGTAAGCTTGCAACCCACTTGCCACTAGGTCAAGGTGCCTTGTTGGCTTCTAACTAATCAACGTGCTTGCTTTTTTTTCTTTTCAATGTCAATTCAAACATGAATTTTGCAATTCTATCTCACGAGCTCTGCATTTAATTCGTATGCTTTCTATTTCCAGTTCGAGCAAGGATAATTCGAAAATCAACTTTGGGTATGGTATTTGTATGCATTTCCACTAAATCAAAAATATCGGTGCTTCCCTTTGGTTTTTATGATGTTGGTGGAAATAAAATTTACCTTGTTTTAAAACTTTAAATCCAACCTTTGGATTTATTAAAATATTCTTTGGTCTTAAACCTTTAAACCCAACCTTTGGGTTTATTAAAATATTTTTTAACTTTATAAACCCACTTTTGCAATATAAAATATTGTAATGCAAATTATAAATATTTTATTTTGGGTTTTCACCATGGCACTTCTAACCATTATAATATTTCACCTTTGATAAAGTACCTTTTAATATTTATTTACAAAATTTAAATTCATCCTGAATTTAAATAATTTATAAAATAAATATTATAACTCCTTTTTAACTTATGTCTTTTGCTTTGTTTCACTTGAACTTCTGCCTTCTTTCTGAATATCAACTGACCATATTTTTTGCATTTATTTCCTGCTGAAATCTTTGGTATTAATGATGATTCAATCTGGTGGCATCAATGGTGACATCAATGACAAATTTGACTTAAGGACTCAAAATGTCCAACACATTCATCCAGATTTCATTTTGAATTTCACAACTTAGCACACTTAACAATTATCGAGCTACTTTAAACTTCTGAAAATACCTTTTGCCCCAAAAAAGACACCCAAAATAATGTATTTCATTAATAGAATCATTTAATATTTATGATTTTTCAATACAGGGTGGTTTCCAAGGCTATATACGAGAGAAGGTTTTAGTAGGTTGGAGATTAGATCAATTAGGCAGTAGGTTTTATTGGTGAAACAAGTTTTATGGGGGCCTCCTCCAACCCTACTTTGTATGAAATGGAACTAACTGCTTGCAAGAATTGAAAGTTGCTTTTTAAAACTAGAATTGAAATCTGACTACACTTGCAAGAATTAAAATTGCAGGATAAATAAATGTTGCAGAATTGAAACCTATTTTACACTTACTAAATTAAATCAAAAAAATTAAAAATTTGCTTTCAAATAAAACACACTTGCTGAATCACCTATTAGTTTCCTGTTGTAGAAGGTTATCAGGCTTCTATCACAGTAGCTGACAACAAAATGGGAAATACTGAAATACTTGAAAAAGTTGCTAAAGCAAGGAAAAATAGAAAATAACAGAATTGTTGTAAACTTATGCTAGTTGTTCAATCATAGGAACATGAAATAGGGAAATCACAAATTTAGATACTTCATCATATGAACACACAACTCAAAACATTAAAACATCACATGAATTCTAAATAAATATTAGCATTCAACAAGAAATAGAATTTGACAAGTATTCTACTAGAATCTACTATAGCAAAGTTTTATCAAAATAAACTTGTCACTAGTTAGTCCTCCTTCTAGGCCTGAAAGTGGCCCTTGCTTCCTGATCTAGAATAATGTGTAGGAGCACTACTAACTACTTAAAACTCACACTCATGAACACAATTCTGGTAAAATAACTATTCTTTTTATTAACTGATAACACACATTACAATTCTTGTAAAAAAATCATGTTGTTTTACTCTTCAATATTAGCTACTGCTCACTACTATCAACTATCAATTATCTACAAGCTCAAATAATTAGGGATCTATGTTATTTATAATGTCCTGTTACATATTCCTCATGCTCAAATTAGCTATTTGTTATTTTACAATGATTTTCCAATCAATTCTCAAACTGACTTAGTCTAGTTTAGGATAGTGTATGCTGCAATGATGGTTATTTGTTCTTAATATGTGTCTTTTATGATGTAAGTGCATTTGAAATGGTTTAAAATAGTCTTTTACACCTTTTTATACCTTTAAATACCTTTTCCTTACCTTTTTTGGCATTAAAACATCTATTTGATAAAAACTAGCCACTTTTCCTTTCATTTCGAAGCTTCTTCGGAATATCAGGTGAGTGTATGTTGTAATAATGGTTTTGTCTTTGAGATGCATCTCTGATGGTGGGAGTGTATTAGAAATTATGGTAAATAGTCTTGTACACTACCTTGAAATACATTTCCTACTATTTTGGGTGTTCAAACCTTCATTTGATTACAACTAGCCACTTTTCCCCCTCATTTTGAAGCTTCTTCAAAATATTAGGCTGTGAAATATATTATGTGCTCAAATGTGACTAAATTTGATACCAATGTGGTTGTAACTAGATATGTTGTTTTCCCTATATCTCAATAGGTTATCCCAATTGGTTTTGCATACCTTGGTTGACTGATTCCATGCCCTATCATTCATTGGTAGTTGGCTGAAATTTATATGGCAGTTTCTTGCTTTTTCTAGATTTTTATTGCACAGTTCTAGAAAATTGGTGCTTATTGCAATTCAAACTAATCATAAATTGGGAGAAATATTCAATTATCAACATTAAGGATTAAAACTTAACATACATCAATTTTCTATTGAAATAACACATTGCATTCACCAAGAAACCATACTGAAATAGTGCAAAAAACTATAAAACAAAGTATTATGCTCCTAAAAATTTTGACCATGGAAACACAAATATATAATGCATTAAATTCATCTAAATTAACATATATAAAATAACATAAGGTTTATCATGCAATTCATAATGATCCAAAATATGTCATTATTGAGGCAATTCCTAGCATCATCAAATACCAAGGGTTTGTAAGGGCCATCCACATGGTCACTAGAGGTCAAAGAAATAATCAAAAAAAGTAAGGCAACCATATCAAGAAAGTGTGTCACAACCTCCCAAATCGCTTCCCATACAAATTTCCCCTAATCCTTCATTTCCAATTCACATCCCTAGCCAATCAAATCCTCCAAATCCACCCATCAATTGCCCACCACAACCAATCATCCAATTGAGTATCCGGTTAACTACAAGTCTAAATATGGCTTTCGCTAAATTTTCAATCTATGAGTTAATCCAACAATCTCCTCCACATCATGAGGTATTAATGGATATTTTTAAATCCATTGAATTGTAATATCAAGATCCTAATGCCTTCAACAAATTTATGGGGAGCATACAAAAATGCATAGATCCGTCTATCACATTCTATGACTTTGATATTAAGCAAATCTCATCAGACTCAGTGGAATCTCCATTGTGTATTATGTCTCTAATTGACAATAAGTCATGTAAAAGAGTGTTAATTAACATCGGTTCCTCTATCAATATCATCACCATGTCCACCTTTCATCATTTGAACCTTCCTCCATCTCATATCACCATGTCATAATTCACCCTAAAAGCATTTAATGATGCTTTTTGTTCCACAGTAGGCACTTTTTTTTTATCCATTGAAGTAGGGACCAAAATGTTGCACACCATGTTTCACATATTGGAAGGATCCATGGCATATAATGTACTCCTTGGAAGACCTTGGATGAGGGAAATGAGATGTGTCCCTTCAATACTATATCAATGATTGAAATATGTTCATGAGGGATAGGTACATTGCATACCAACGGACATCAAACCCTTTAAGTATTACAATTTCATTTCAAATCCTTATGAGTCCATGCTTCCTTCCACTCATATTTTTCTATCATCATCAGCCAATCCATATACCACATCATAAATTTCTTTATCAAACGCTCCCATTCTTGAGGAGCTCCCTATCACCAATCCCCATCAAGCTTCCACACCCCCTTCATCTTCATCATCGACTACATGCACATGTGGCCATAGTCAATCCATATCATCAACATCCTTGCCATCCACTTCATCATTTTCATCCATCAAACAACCCTCTCAATCCAATCCATATCCTTCACCTAATGTTTCACAAGTCGAGTTGACAGATTGTGAAACACCTTCATCTTCATCATTCCCTGAGCCATCATCTAGCCATGGTCCTTCCACATCATCCCAATTCAAGGTCCACCTCACTAATCTCGATATTGGTAAGTATGTGGTCCAAAACATAACCATCATGTTGCTCACCATACCTAATGCTAAGGATTTTGGTCACCCACGTGATCTACCTTTAGCAATAGGGGTAGTATATGATATGGGTTCTGCTTCAAATAGCATAAATTTTATCTATGGGGGGATTGATTCATCATCCAATCTAGCTCCCCTAAAGGAACCCAAGGAACCAACACTTATCAACATTCCAAACATGTCAGGATTTCCATCTTGCTATTTTCATATAGTCAATTTGTAAGGTTACGGCCTAGGATTACATGAATAGGGAGTGCTTCAGCCTATTGATGTTCCATATCAAGAATTACATGACCATTCAAGTCTAGGCTACCACCCACTTTCCACCACCTCTTCTTTTGAACAAGCTTTCCAAAGGCTTAACATAAATTCATGAGAAGAATCCCTCCATCCCAATAATTTTGATGATGAAATCTATGAAGAATTTAAACTTATGTCGATAATTTCATATGAATCTGAAGAGGAATCGAATCCCATTATTCCCCATACCGAACAAGATGAGTTTTATCTCAACATGTTCCCCATTCATGAGTCCATATTTCACTTGGTTCTTCCACAATAATTACTCGCCCCTACTGGTGAACCACCACCTCCATTCCATTAATCCATTTCATAAGCCAAACTTGTAACATATGTACATAACACAAAAACATTGGTTTTCATCACTACCAAAAAATAAAAATCAACAAAAATATTTTATTTCTTTGCATTGCATGTGTATATATCACTTAGATAAATGTATTTATTTGTGTTGCTTGTTGTTATCCAGGTTAACCAATCTCCTAGAACTGGTTCTTAGGTTCCATCCATTCCATCCAACCTTATTCACTTTTTCCCATAAGTCAACATGAATTTTGTTGATTTATTCACCCCACTTCGTAATCCATATGATCCAACTAAGTCGATTCCAATTGATATAATTCTCATTGATATGGATTGTATTTCCTTGTCTCCATCCTTTTTTGAATTCATATTGTTTGAGGAATTTTTCAAGGCTTTCACCAATTATATTCCTCCATCCCCTCCACCTTCGCCTTCACCTTGACCTTTGAATCCTAAGGTTTTCCAAGCAGAAATAGATGAGAATAAGTCAAAATATTTTGATGATATCTTAGATGACATTCATCTTATCCCTATGCCCCCATCAACTTGAGGAAGGTTCCCACATGTCCATTGAAGATACCATTGGCATGGACCTTAGTTCAAACAAAGATAATCCTCAAATTTTCAAGCTTGGTAAAATTTTATCACCTGACAAACAAGAGCAATTAGTTGCTATCCTCAAGAGGAAGAATGGCATATTTGCATGGTCCTATAAGTACATGCCTAATATTTACCCTAGCTTGGTTGTCCATAATCTCACCTTACAACCTGATTCTAAGTCGATCAAACAAAAACTTAGGAGAATGCATCCTACCATAGCATTCATGGTAAAGATAGAGATTCAAAAACTCTTAGATGTGAACTTCATAGTTTCTATTGACTATCCTGAGTGGATTTCAAAAATGGTACTAATTTAAAAATCTAACGAGATGATACACGTTTGCACTGACTTTCGAGACCTCAACAAAGCATATCCTAAGGATGACTTTCCTCTCCCAAACATCAATACTCTTGTTGACACCTACGTTGGCCATGAAATGCTTTCACTCATGGATGATTTTTAGGATTCAACCAAAATCCGAATAAATCCTTATGACCAACATAAAACAACATTCACTACATCTTAGGGGAACTTTTTGTTACAAGGTGATGCTCTTTGGCCTCAAAAATGTAGGTGCCACTTATCGACGTTCCATGACATACATTTTCCATGACTACATGCATAATATTATCAAATACTATGAGGATGATCTCTTGGCTAAATATCAAACTTGACAAGAACATATTGGTGTATTGGATAAAGTTTTTGACCAACTACTAGAGCATAATGTAAGGTTGAATCCCAAGAAATGAGTCTTTGGTGTTACCTCGGGCAAACTTCTAGGATTCATTATCTCTAAAAGAGGCATTGAGGTGGACCCTAAAAAGGTCAAGGCCATAATGGAGATGCCTTCCCCAACTAGCTTAAATGAATTGCATAGTTCACAAGGAAATATTCAATCAATCCATCATTTCATTTCATAACTTTCTGATAAATGTAGGTCATTCAATCACCTACTACAAAAGGGGGTGCCATTTTCTTGGATAGATGAGTGTCAAAAAGCCTTTGATGACATTAATAAATACCTAGATTCTCTACCGGTTTTAGCTCCTCCTTGTTTAAGGATCCCTTTCTATCTTTATATATCAGCAAAAAACTTTACATTAGGGACAATGCTTGCACAAAAAAATGAACAAAATCGAGAGAAAGTTGTCTACTACATTAGTCAAACATTGGTAAGCTCTGAAACTAGATATGTTTATGTAGAGAATTTTTTCTTAGCAGTGGTTTTTACCACTAATAAACTTTGATATTACATGCTTAGTCACACAATATAGGTCATAGCTAGAGAAAATCCTCTACATTACATGATATCTCACACTTACAATAACACCTGCACCGCTAAATGGATAATTCTTCTTATTGAATTTGACCTTGAATTCATTAGCCAAAAATCCATTACGTCATAGCTAGAGAAAATCCTCTACATTACATGATCTCTCACACTTACAATAACACCTGCACCGCTAAATGGATAATGCTTCTTATTTAATTCGACCTTGAATTCATTAGCCAAAAATACATTAAATTTCAGGTAATAGTCGATCAACTTGTGAAAGCTCCACTACCTAGTGATCATCCTTTGATTATTGAGCTTCCAAATGATTTGGTATTTACCGTCACTAAACAAGAAGAAGATGTCATTCTAGAGAAAGATGTCGATATCACATTATTCTTTGATGGCTCTAAGTACGTGAAAGGTCAAGGTGTTGGATTCATATTTCATACACCTTAAGAGGTATCTATCCCATTATCATTCAAACTTGACTTCTAATGCACATACAACATGATCGAGTATGAAGCCTTAATCCTAGGTCTTCAATCAGCTTTAGCTATGAGCATTAAGCGTATCAGGATATTGGTGATTCTCAACTTGTTTTTAATAAAATCAATGGATAATACCAATGCAAAGAACCTACCATTAAGCTTTACCATGAATTAGCAACTAAGTTTATCTCTAAGTTTAATTGGTATGAAAACAATATTTTACCACATTCGACTAATAGATTTGTAGATGCGATGGCCTCCCTTGGATTGTTGATTCCAAGATATTCCTTTGGAGAGGTACAACCCCTTATCATTTCAACGGTATCTAAACCTGCAATTGTTTGTGCTAAATCTAAAGATGAAAAGGATATTGGATTTATCCATACAGATCCATATGAGCCTTGGTCAAGCAAAATAGTAGCCTTTATCAAGTTTAGAACACTCCCATTTGACATGTCTCGAACTGCCAAACACACTTTCAAGCAAAAGGTAACCAATTTTTTTCTCTTGGGAGACGTTTTGTATAAACATAGTTATTATGGAGTCCTCCTTCATTGTATTGAGGATAGTGAGGTACAAAGAGCCATATTTGAAGCCCATGATGGTACTTGTAGTGGTCATTTTATTTAAATGGCCATTGCAAAGCATATTTTATGCATGGGTTATTATTGGATCACAATGGAACATGATTTTTGCATTTATGTCAAACATTGTAAAAAGTTTCAAGAACATGCTAATTTAACACATGTACCATCACAAGATTTACAGTCTATTCAAAGCCTTTGTCCCTTTTCATAATGGAGTCTAGATCTAATTGGAAAAATATCGCATCCTTCAAGATAACATACATTCATCATCAAAACCATTGAATACTTCACAAAGTGGGTTGAGGTAATTCATCTAACCAGTACAATAGGACCTATAATTATGGATTTTATACTTCATCACATCATTTTTTTATTTTGGTATTCCCTCAAAAATCATTTCAGACAATGCCAAGTATTTCAAGAACAATGATTTTTGAGCACTTTGTGAGAAATATAACATTCAACATTATTTCTTGACTCCTTATTACCCATGAGAAAATGAATAAGTTGAAGCTTCCAACAAGATCTTATTTGCTATTCTAAAGAAACTTGTCAAAGAAAGCCATAGATATTGGCATACACAAATTCCCTTGGTATTATGGGCTTATCAAAAAAGCATATGCATGCCTATAGGGGTAACACCATTTTCATTGGTCTATGGAGCCAAAGAAACCATGCCTCTTGAGCTCGAGATACCCTCCTTGTTAATTTCTTTGCAAGAATATATATGATGACACTGCTAGACAAGCATGTCTTGACCAAATCACACTTCTTTATGAGAGGATATTCAATAATTTAGAGCATTTACGAGTATATCAAGACTACATAAAGTGTGCTTACAATGCCAATGGTCATCTACATATATTCAAAGTAGGAGATCTTGTCCTTAAAGAGAACCAAAAAAACACCAATGCATTACCGCATCTTTGTGATAAATTCATGGCTAATCGATTAGGTCCATACATTGTTAAGTAAAGAGTGGGTATAGGTACTTATAGGATTTCCAGTCTAGAGGAAGAGGAAGAACCCAAACCACTTAATATCATAAACTTGAGATCATTTTATGCATGATTTGATTTTTATATATGTATATATATGTGGCTAATACACAAAAACATTTGCATTCATTTCATTCTCAACATTGCATTCCTGTTGCATATACACTTCAAAAATATTGCACTCACCCACATATCATTTTTCATTTCACATTTCACATTTCACAAAATTGCATGTCATACATTTCATTTACATCCACATTTCACATATCATATTAGGGATCATTTATTAAGTTCAAGGTTTTGAATTGGTCCAAATAAAATCATGTTGCCTTAATCAGGGGCATCCTCACAATATCATCCACAAAATTCACCCATTTCATTCCATAAAGTCAAATTGTCATTTGCCTCCATACATTCACAATTCCTAGGTGTTTTCGATCACTCATCCACTCCTAGTGTTTTAAGAAAACTCCAAAATACATGTTGAGTTTCTTTTAGGACCATTACATATTTTCACTAAGAAAATCTTGAGTTTTGGGAACTGACTCTAAAATATTCTTGAACCAAACACAATTTCACATCTTAAAAATATATTGTTTCAAAGAGAGATAACATCATACTTGGTATGAACCATGAAGTGAAAAGGGTCATCCTTGCTAGTCCCATCATGTAACATAGTCAATAAGAACAGTGGTTTGGACCACTATCACAATTGCTTCCAAATTCAAGACAGAGTAGTGAGGATAGGGTACAATTCTCATCACATTTAGGTTGAGAATCTGATTTCCTAAAGATCTAAATATTTTGCATCACACACCATTGATCATTGGGTTTTAAGTATCATACTACATTTCCAATTAGATAGTTAGGTAGTCATCCCCAAAACTTAAGAGATAAAAAAATCACAAATCATGGACTATGGAGTTAGCCTCCATCATAGCTATATATGCTTAACTGGTAGTGGATTACACTCATGCGGTGTGACACGTCTCTTTTAAAGAGACCTCTAACCTCACATAGGGACAAGCTAGCTTCTTGGTATCATCCATAATAAATTTACCCAATTTACTCAAGATGGGTAAATAAAATCACTTGAACACAAATTGGTTCTTGATTACCTGGAGTCATTACCATTCTCATGAGTCAGTAAATGAATTCACTGCACATATATTTGGTCCCAAAGGAATTAGGCAGTTTTAGTGAGTTTGTTTGATACCACTAGTATGTCTGAGTCTCTGTAAAACAATTAGTTTTTCCATATCAACATTCATATATTCTTCCATATCAACATCCATATCTTCTTCCCAGTCAACATCCATGTCACTTCATGAGTCATTCACTCCATATACCACAAAATTTGGTGCCCCTAATTAAACAACAATGCTAAAAAATAGGCCAAGCAAAATCTAAACTAGGAATGATCTTATAGAACATCTCCATTCCCATACCTTGCATTAATCATCCATAACATATCATATGCATTCATATAAATGTATTCCACAAAATCATTCCACACAAAGCATGCACAAACACATATAACATAAAAAGGTAAAATCCATGTATATATGTATAAATATCGCATGTATAATGAGTGTCAAAAGGCTACATATAATGGAGAACCAAAGCTTATATACAAAAATTGCATCTAAGCACTAGCTATGTCCTCCAAGAGGACCCCTGTGACCTAGTAGGATCCCTAGACCTAGATCTATAACTTGACTTGTTATGCCTAGTAGTCTCAAATATAGATGAGGTTGGAGGATTAGGAAGTGGAATATGATGCTCCATCAACCTATCCTCCAATGTATCAATATACCTATGTCGATACTGAAGACATACTATGTCAACATTATGCTATTTATCCCTATCTAGTAGCTCTACCTAGAGCCTTGTGATCCTTGCATTCTACTTTGCCACTTGCTACTCCAACCACACCTAATCCTCCTTGCTCTAATCTAGAGGCCCATTCGAAACCTCCTCCAGATCGTCTCCATCTCCACCATATCCCCCACTCTCAAGATCCTACCTAGTCATATCCTTAGTAATCCTCCTTCGACTATCCAATTGAATGTGCCACTGTCACTTAGGGATCTCATAGGTTCCCTCACCATCACCCTCAGCATCATCCCCATCTCCACTAGCCACTTCTCAATGCAGTTCCAATGGTGGTTGTGTCATGAATCAAGCATCCACTTTGTGGTAGCCCTTGCATCATCCACATCCAAGAGATCCATATCCTCATCATCCTCATATTTCACCCTCCATGGCTCCATTCATGGTAGTCATATCTCCTCCTGATGCCTCTTATAGCACACTAGCTCATCTGAGACCTCCTACCTCAATTCAAACTATCAGAGTACTTATGAGAACTAAAAATACTCAGCCTTACTCTAATATCTCCCAACCACCCACCTAGCCTACCATACTTATTGCAAGTGCTCTCCATCTCTGGTCCACCTGCAAGCCCACCATGGTATCCATATCACTTGGGCAAATTTCAATCCAGCTCATAGATCTCGGTACCAATAGCTCATCCGCATAGGCCAACTTGACTATACCTCCTCATACACTATCCATATCCTTGCATAGGTTTTCTCCCTATCCAAGCCTACCATTGTTAATCCCTTTGATTGAGCTATGCTAAAGTACCCTCATCCCCAACACTACAGTAGTAAGCTACACCCTAATCCTTTCCTCCCTTGCCTTGTCACATCATATAGCTTTTTGTACACTTGCACCAATAAGGTAGGAGCCCATGTGTACACCTATCGCATAGTGAGTATATCACTCACTAACCCTATCAGGTTCCAAGGAAACCTACACCTCGTGATGTTTGAAGCCATGATGTTGGCCAACACGAACATAACCAAGGCATAGAGGGCATCCAAATCCTTGTCCACATACATGGACAAGTAAGGTATACCTCCACTCTCCACCTTCACACCCTGCCAGCCATTGTCAAACATCTTCCTCATGTTTTTCTTTCAATCATGTCCAACCTCAACTTATATCCCCCCATTCAACACCTTGAGGATGTGATATACACCCTCCAAGGTCACGGTCACCTCTCCTATGGGAAGCTAAAAAGTCCCCCTATCTGCATCCCACCTCTCTGCCAAGGTAGAGAGGTACCCCTCATCCACACTCACCACATCAATTTGGCCTACCTTCACTAGTGCCATTACCTCCAACAAATCCCACTCATTCCTCACCACCATATTCCTCATCCCATGAATGTACAATAAGAACCAATGTTGAGCCTCCAAAATCCTAAGTTGTAGCACAACACAAAATATTTGTCATGCAAAAAAATATAAAAATAAAATCACAAAAAAAGAAATTTTTGCATAATGAACAACATAAAAAGTGTTACCTTAGTATATCATGCTCCAACCTTAGTACCGACCTCTGTACTTGCTTCCTCCACCACCATAGCTTCTACGCATAAATCACTTTATCTCACTTCACTCCACTCTCCCAACATGCAGCTTCTCAAACTCTCAAATGCACAAATGAGCTTCATTTCTTATCTTTCCAGCTATTTATAGTTGTTTCAGGCACCTTCAAATTCCCATGGGCATTTCCTAGTGTATTAAATCACACTATGGTGTTTGCAACAGTGCCCAAACACCGACGGGCATCTGCATAGGCTTAAAGCACCAACGGGTGTTTGGCACTAATTTTGACAAAAGATAAATTCTTAAAAAATAGTGGCTTATCCCCACCAAATCACTCCAAATTGCATCCATGCATCTATTCCATCATTTTATCAACTTTTGTGAAGATTCCAACTGATTTGGACGCATAATTTTCATTTGCAACCACAAATTGCAAATTCGCCTAACAAGTTACAAAAGCATCCCAAAATGGTCTAAATATTCACAAAATGATAACAATCATCATTCTCATCATTCATACATCATCAGCAACATCATTTCACATCATCATTTGCATATTTTCCAAGTTCAAACCACATTCAAGTGAATCTTGTATCTGTGGAATTTTCTATACTTGGTGATTGCAGCGATTTGCATCCATGCAATTCGGTAAGATGAATAACATACCACAAGGACACTTGGTCATTTTCATCATCACATATCTCCTTTTTCAAAATTATAATCATATTTGGTACCTCAAATTTTACGTGAAACCTTACCAAGAATAATTTGCACAAAATCTATCATTGATGGCCTAGTTCATGGGGCTTAAAACATGGACAAAATAAAATTTCATTGTTAGACATTTCCTTGACAGTCATCATGGCGACTGGTCTTAACTAGTATGATTGGTTCTAATCATAGTAATTATCTGATAGTCACTAGTTGGCTCTCCAAATTTGACTCCTTTTATTTTTCTTTGCATATTCATCATTGCATATCAATGACGCAAGAAGGCATATTCTTCAATAGCATCGAATCAACACAAATCTGGGGTAACTACATCTGGTTTTGACTTTCCCACAATGGGATACATCTTACATGATCCTGGCATCCACACTTGGCAAAATCCCTTCATATGTTGGGGAAAAAATAGACGTATTTTTCATCACATATTTCATAAATCCCTTCATCTGTTGGGGTAAAAATAGACACATTTTTCATCACATATTTCATAAATCCCTTTATGTTTTGGGGAAAAAATAGATGCACATTTATCACAAATCCCTTCATCTGTTATGGCAAAAATAGATGCACCATATCAGATTTGTCACCACTCTCCTTCCCACTGTTGGGGCAAAAATGGTATCACATATCACATCATCCATTATTCATTTGCATAGATTTTTCAATTGGCTCATGAAAGTCATCTGAAAAATCATTCACCAATTGAGGGGGTAAGCTACGCAAAATTCAAATTATTACATTCTTTTATCTTCAAGCTCATGTTTCACATCTCAAGATAAAGCTTCTTTTGCACCTTGCCCAAACACGTGTCTTCTATTTTTGCACTGAATTGTGTTTCACGCAAGGCAGTACAAAAAGGGACATCTGTAGACACCAAAACCTAGCCACTTGTTATCTATCCTGATTATCCCACCATTTCTGCCCATTATTCATATATTTGTATATTTTTATTTTATATGTATTTAAATAATAATATTTTATATATTATATTATATATATAAGTGAATTAATCCCAACCATCCGATTTTACTTAAATATATCCATCCATATACATCAATCCATGTCACACCCTAGATTTAATATCCACCCTCTTATATGTTTTTATCTCAACCACATGATTAGTGTCATTGAAACCCTAGCATGCCTTAGGTTGGATTATAAATAGAGCTCATTTTGATGGCTTAACCCCTAAGTTTTTACCTAAAGCCTACATTTATTGAGTTTTCCCTAAGTGTATCCTAAATTACTTGGAGTATCTAAGTACTCCTACCTCTATCTTCGCTTGACATAACCCTCGCATACATCGTTGTTCATCTCACCTTGCCAGATCTGCTTCTACAAACTTTCTCCTTAGTTATTGAATGCCTTCGGGTGTTTTCTATCAACAATGAGTACCTCTGGGCACTTCCCCTCCACTACCAAGTACCTCTAGGTACCCTCCCACCATTCCCAAGCATCCATAGTAATTTCTTGTATTCGTAGAGCACCCACAGGCATTTTACATAAGAGTTCTAACATCCCACTAGCCTTCGAGAGATTCTAGGGCATCACCGTGCCAATCCACTACAACAAACTTCATCATATCATATAATAGTAGATACGTAAGGTAAATCTCTTGTTTAGTATTTCATTACATACATTTTTAGTTCTAATCATGTTATTTATAGCAAATGGCTAGGGTGTTTGGTATTGGTTATATAGGGCCTCACATTGTGGAGCCCTCACAGTTGCTACTAACTCATTTGTTATTTTATTGTATGTAGATCTAGAAGGGTGACATTAGCGTTATGCAACTACTTAATATGGAGTGTCCTAGCATTGGATAACTAGAATTCCACTCACTTTTTTTGGGATCAAGAACGTGTTTGAAGACACCACTGGCGTTGTTTGCTAGGTTTTTGGAGAACCCTAGCTATTGTAAAATTTGTATCAAAGGATTAAAATATCCTTATTGTAAAAATAGAATTTTGAGGCTCCCCCCATTAATATAAAATCATTCATTGTGTAATTCAATTTTATTTGAGTTTAATCTATTTCATATTATTTGGTGTTGCATTTTTGTCTTCATAAATAACATGAGAAACTTTTGAAATAACTCATGAAATAGCCATTAATGTAAACTCACAAAAATATGAACTTGATAAGTATTTGGAGATCTACTAGTGCATGCTATGAGCAATGCATGCTTCATTATCAATTACAATGTTTAGTCACAAATATATACTAGTATGTGACTCTTCACTTTCCTACCCTAAGGACACATGCATTTTGCATGATAGACACTTGTGCACATGCACACCTAACTAAGGACACTTGTTCTTCCTATTCTAAAGGACTCATGTACATGTGGACAACATGCATATTTACATCATTGCATATTCTTATGCATTTATTCTATTGCATAAATTAAATACTTATATCCTAATCTAAGCATGCATCTATGGTGGTACATTGATATGTACCAAATAATGTAATATTCTTTAACAATCACCTCCATTGAAACTAGTGAGGTTTTAGTCTTTAAAGCCTTCAAAGATATGTATTTAGAATGATGCACTTACCCCCTTGATGCAACTGGAGGAATATTCCACCTTAACCACAACTTTTGCCTTCCCTTTTGAAGAGGAGAAGGTAGTCTAGAACCCATCTGACTCAAACTCAAAATAATCACTTGATAATCCATAAGACATCATAGGCGGGTTGAATTCCATGGGAATTTTTTGGAATTTAATCTTTTCTAGTGCCTCTTCCACTACAATACCTCTAGACTTGGCCACATGTTCAAACATAAGAAATATCAGGCCTTAATGGATTGGATCCAACCCTTTCCCTCCCCTTACATCCTTCAAATATTTTTCCAAAGAGTGGTACAGAAATGAGGGGATGTTCATGAGTCTTTTCCTCCTGATTTGGTTCAAAAACATCATGTGATAGCTACGAATCACCTCTCTATTCATATCCAAATTAAAATATTCCATTATCACTAAAATAACATGATTCCAAGGAGCCTTGAGAGCCTTGGCATCATATCCATTCTATAATTTGGGTAAGTGTTCCCTATTATCTAGGAAAAAATTGCATTCCCTCTTTAGAGAATGCTTAGGATAATTGTGGAAACCATAGTTGATTGGTAGATCGGTCACCTTACCCATGAAGGCCACTGAAAACTAAAACTTAAGCCCACTTACTTGAACCCAACCCTTTCTCTAAGAGTGCACTAGCATTCTAGAAAGGATTCACATGATGCCCATGGAAGGACTAAAGGTAGTCCAAAAGGCCACCTTTATGCATAATTCTCTTCACCTCATCATCTACAACTAACTCATTTGGCTCTAATGGGGTCTTCATCTCCTTTTGCATTGATATCTTTTCCATTAAGCATCACCACACACTAAGAGAATAGGAAAACAAAAACACAACCCCACATCACCTAGAGCTGAGAGTTTTCCCATTAAAATGAAAGAACATCGTAACAAAACTATAGATTCTTAGGCAATGAGCTTTAATAAGAGTTTGAAGATAATGTTAATGGTTGTGGTGCCACAAGAAAAGATATGGAATTTTTGGACAACACTGTTGATATGGCTCACAACAGAACTCTTAATTCAATGAAAGGATCTCAAACTTGGTATCAATACCCACTACCTAATCAATATTAAGGTGTCCTTTCCCATGCAATTTCCATGAGTGGATATGATAGTTTCTAAACCAATCCAGGGCCACATAGTTGTCACTAAGCCTCCAAGGAAAAAACATCCTTGAAACTCGATGAGAAGTGTGACGAGAAGTGTGACAACACCATGAGTAAAACTTATGTTGAGACTTATATTGATTAGGAAGCATGCATTCAATGTAGATTACATGGAGACTTATCATTGTCCAAGTGACCTAATTAAGAAATGGACACCAAATCCAATTGTGCCAACCAAACTACTCCACATTTTCATTAGGGTCCTACCAGCATAGAAGGAATTGGAAGTTAGCTTTAGATGATCCTTGAAATACCATTAAATATATAATCCAGCAACTAATATTAAGGGAACATCTAGCAGCTTGATAAAAGAAGGTGACTAGGATGCACAACCACGTATAATAACCTTGACCACCAGACCACCTAGCTCAAATAGATCCATCGATACCTTTATGAATCAATGGCTTTAGAAAGATAATTATGACATCAAAAAGCAACAAGGGGAGCTCAAATTTAAATTTAAAAAGTATTTGAATTGATCAAACCACATGAGAACCCCTAAGAATAAAACTCCCATTCTGATGCAACCCTAGAAATGGTAGAGGAAAAGGGGAAACAACCTCCCATCAACTCCCTTGACCCATAAGCACCATATCTCAGCCCTTATCATCATCTATCATATTCTAGAGGTTCTAAGGGAAATTGGAGTTCCAAACCATTAGCCCTTGCTAAGAAATATCAAGACTTACCATTAGATCAGCCACTTTATTCCCCTCTATAAATATGTTAACATTGAACTTCACCTCTAGAGCATAGAATTTTTTTGTCTTTAGATATCACATTAGCAATCATCCAATTTGGAGAGCTAGAGGAAATAAGCAATTTGATAACATTAAGTGAATTACCTTCAACTATAACTCTTTGGAGACCCATAGTTCAATCAACAACAAACCTTGGAGCAAGGCTTTGGCCTTTGCAAAATGGAAATATTGCACTAAAAGGAATTTAGCATATGCCCCAATTAAACCCTCTCTTTCATTTCTAATTATTCCCCCACCCTAGCAAGGCCAGAGCTCCATTTTGAGGCACCATAAAAGTTAATATTAACCCATACATTGAGGGGTGGGGACCATCTCATCTATCTTCTCTAGGTCGAAGCAGTGGGTCCAATAGGACCAAAATTTGAAAAAAAACTTAACAGGTGCTCCAACTTTACTTCTTCAAAGACACCACCCTCCATATCTGGTAGACAAGTAGCCATATTTTCCACCATGATCCCAATAACCTTTAAGCTAATTTATATTGGGCTTATTTTAGAATTTTAAAATGCTCTTTGGTTTATTTCCTGCCAAATATTCCAAAATATATAGGGAAGCAAGAAATTCCAAAGCCAAAAAAAGCACAAGGATTTAAATAGAGGTGACCATTACAAACAAAAGTCAAAAAGTAATTTTGGATAGACCCAATGGATATCCAAGAAGTAGATAATATGATCCAACACTGAGGTAGAGAAATAGAATTGGAAGAATAGGTGCAAACACATTTCCTCTATGGATTCACATAGGTAACATCTATTGGGGAAGATCATTCCCCTCTTGCAAAGATTCTCTAAAGAGACATTGATTCTGAATGGTCAGCCAATAAAGATATTAAATTTTAGAGTCAAATACTTAAACAATACTTTACAAGGAGGGGGGCAAATGGGAGGGTTAGAATTAAGGAGGATATATGTTGATTTGACTAAAAAGAAACCATCACTCTCTCCCTTCCAAATTAAAGTATCCTCTAAATCATACATCCTTAAAACCTAACGTTTAAGAAATTTAGAATTAGAACTCCAAGCTAGATCTTCTTATCTACTATAGTTGATGGTAGGCCTTCCACACTCTCTTGCCCTTAATGAGAGTAATAAAATCTGCTACATTAGACCAACCAATTTTATCTCCTAGTAAGAGATTCCACTGGTGCCAAGTTTGGATCCTATAGCAGAGGAAAATCAAGAAGCCAAGTATCTTTATAGAATTCTATGGAGCTTCCATTTCCCATGATCCATTTATATCCTTTAGCTAAATCTACTCTGGTTTTACACATATTCTACTATAAAATAGAACCCTCCATAGGGAGTGGGTCACCCAACAAGCTCCTAAATTGATTCATGTATTTGGCAACAACAATTTTGGTCCACTTTATCTCCTCTTTTTTAGGATTTTCCATCCTTGTTTCATAACCAATGATTCATTCATCAACCAAAGACAACCCCCATACTTTCTAGCACAAACTTGGTTCCAAGAAACAAAATGAATTTTCCTATGATCCTAAGACCCAGACCAAAGAAAGGTCTTTTCAATTCACTCCAATTTGGATAAACTTTTACTGAGAGTTTGAATATGGACAAAAAATAAATGGTAATACTTTGAAGAATCATTTTTACCTTGATAATTTTTCCTGCTTAACTTAACAAAGCTCCTTTTTAGTTGGTCAACCTCCTTTGTAGCCTCTCCACCATTGGGACCCATAAACTTTCTTGCATTCTTCTAGTATATAGAGGTAGGTCCAAGTAGGTAGCAATAAATTCCACTATATCACAACCAAGAATTTCGATGATCTTATTTTATCTGGCTTATAAAGTATTTAAAAAATACATCACACTTTTAAGATAATTAATCTTCTAACCAGCCGCTTTCTCAAAAGAGATTAAATTTTCTTCACCACTCTATCCTGCACCACAAAAGCAAGAAGGAAAGCAATGTGTCATCAGCAAACTAGTGGTGATATATGGGATTGATAGAGAGAGCAGGCTTAAGGCCTTCAATAGTATATTCCATTAGAATAGACCTACCTATGGCTTCAACCGTTAGGATGAAAATATAATGTGATAATGGTTATCTTTGATGAAGATATTTGAGGTTCTGGAAATAACCAACTAGAAACCCATTCGCTAATACTATAAACTTCATAGAGAAAAAACACGTGCTAATTAGCTTGATCTAGTTCTGGTTGAATTCAAATTTAACCAAGACTTTAATCAAAAAATCCTAGGATGCTCTATCATAGGCTTTGTTCATATCTACCTTGAGGAAGATACCAGGTCTACCACTTTTCTAGACCGAATGAAAAATTTTATGGACCACAATAACACCATCCATAAATTATCTTCCAACCACAAATCCACTTTGGGCTTTATCAATCAAAAGGTACATAAGTGGTTTCAACCTGTTGGTCAATGTTTTGGACAAGACCTTATAAATAGTGTTTCACAAGCTAATCAATCAAAACTCACTAAATTTATTGGCTTTTACAAATTTGGGTAATAGCACAAGGAATGTGGAGTTCACCCCATAAGTAATCATGTTGGAAATTTAGACAACTCTCACCACCTCACAGACCTCACTTCCCACTATGTGCTAGAATTTTTTAAAAAATAGGGGGGAAAATCCATCTAAGTTAGGCACTTTTAAAGCTCCCATTTCAAAAGTATCAGATTTTATCTCTTCATCCTAAAAGGTAGCTTCAAGACTTATGTTCATCTCTCTTAAGACCAGTGTAGGAATAACTCTTAGAAGAAAAATTTTATCCTCCTTATCCCTACAATATCTTGAGCCTACTAAGGTACCATAAAATGAGAATACCTCAGATCTAATGTCATGAATATCCTCTATTCTAGAGCCATCCTCTCTAATAATTTCATGAATTTGGTTGGAGCTCTTGTGCCTCAGTGTTGAGGTATGAAAATACTTAGTATTTTTATCACCTTCTTTTAGCCAAAGGACCCTAGATTTTTGCTTCCACAACATTTCCTCTTTAGCTAGAGTATTGTGTAATTTTGCTAGCAAAACCCTCTCCCTACACCTAGATATGGCTGAGAGACCTTCATCTTCCACTTTAGATTCTAGGTCTTTTAGTTGGCTTTTAATAGCATCTTTCTTTTTAAGAACATCACCAAAGACATTTATTCCACAACTTTAGCCTGCCTTTAACCAATTTAAGTTTATTAGCAATTTTAGTCATCTCTATACTAGGAACTAACTTTGACCACCATTCTCGGATCTTACCTTACAACTCATAATGAGAACACCACATAGCCTCAAACCAGAACAAAATAGGAAATAATTCTAATTGTTGGGGAGTTTCAAGCCAAATTAGATTATGGTCTGATCCTGCTTTAGGTAAAGAACATACACCAAAAATAGAGAGACTTTTCTTAGATATGAACACTTTGTCCAATCTAATAAGAATGAGTTGATCCCTAAATATCTATTACTCTAATTTAACCTAGAACCTTTCAAATCCAATTCCATAAGCTCACATTAACAGACAAAATCAACAAAATCTTCCAAACTTCTTTCACAAGGATAGTTACCACCTTTTTTTTTGAAGGGTATAGATGGGAGTTAAAATATTTGGCTAATACCCAAGGTTCCTCCTTGAAAATTTCCCTCATCTCGAGCAATGAGTACCAAAAAGGTCTTCTACAAGGGCTTGAATTTAGAGCATAGATATTTGACATGACCCATCTACGATTAGAGGTTTTATAAAACAAATAAGATATCAATGACTATATAAAGAGTAAATAATGTATCCATCCACCTTTGATAGGTCCCAAAAGTAAAATAACCCCATAGAAAAGCCATTAGCAGGTATGACAACAAAAATGTCATGCTTCCATATGAAATTTATAACAACTTCAATATTATTGGCCTTAATTTTGGATTTGAATATAAATAATATTCATAGAAGCATCTTTCATAAAGGAAAAAATTAAATATCTTTTCAAGGATCCATTCAATCCTCTAATATTCCAAGATAGGAATTTCATTTATGGATTTTAGGATCGAGTTTTTTTTGCCTGACATAAACTAGGAAGATCATTTGAAGGCTTATAGTTTCAATTATTTACAACCTACTTCTATTCTATTTTCCACCTTCAAAAGGACCTAAGATCCATTTGTAATATTGAATTTAGATTCCTTGTTTCTTATATTTTTTTTAGTGGGTTTACCTATTTTTTCCTCTATTCCCACATCAATGCAGCCCTTACGGTGACTTCTAGTTTTAGGACTAGGAGAGCCTTTTGCCATCATAGGTTTAGAAGGAGTAAACTAATTGATTTTGTATTGTCAAAAATTTGGACCACAAGTTCTCCCAAATCAAGACCTTCAAAGTAGTTGAAAAGGATCAAGTCTTTTGGACTTACCTCATTTATTGAAGGGCTCGAATGAAAACTAGCTTTTGTCTCTAGGGTCCTTGATAAATCCTCTTGGACAAGCTTCTACTCATATATCTTCTAGTCATTCTCAAACTCTTCCATTGGACCATTTTTAGCAAGTAGATAAGGAAGAGGAATTTTCTCCCCTTCTTTTGGTGCTAGGACCTCCTCAATGGATGGGGCCATAGGAGGGGATATTTCCCAAAGCTTGGGACCTATATCTCTTTATCGATGATAGAAATTTATTTCTTTGTTTTGGATTATTTTTGAACCCATATTTTTATTTTTCTCTTTGAATTTGAGGCTACAAGTTCATGCTAGTTAGGACATTGAATTGAGGCATACTCATGTTTACCACAAAGATAGCAAAGCACTGGTCTATTCTCATATTTTGCCAGTTGAAACCAAGAGACCATCTCAAAAATTATCGTAATGGAGTTAGGAAGGTCAACCTCAAGATTATTCATAATACACATCCTAGAAAAAACCATTCAATTTTTTTCCATTATCATTGCATCGATGGATACTAGATCACCAATATCTTTTGCAATACCTTTGAGAATATCGTGGTACCAATAATGCATAGGTAACATAGGTAATATAACCTAAAGTATAACTAGGTTAACCTTTTGGATGTAGGGATTAAAATATGTTCCCCTTTTATAGAGGAATAGGCCCCATTTACAAAAGAACTATGGGCCCCCTATAAAATACGCTTGGAGTCCTCTTTACAACTGAGCTTGATAAGGGAAAAGGACTTGGGGATCACCACAATATAAATAGAACCTAACAACTTCCATTTAGCTATGGCCCATTTTTAATAGAGTCCATATCCAGTTTGCTTCCCTGAAATTTACCAATCAAGTCCTAAGAACACTCTTTTCTAGCCATATTGAGGATATCACTCAAAATCCATAGTTTGTGAGACTCTATGAAAAGATAAAATTGAACCTATTTCCCACCAACATAAATTTACTTTACCACCAATTTTGTAAATGAAATATCCAGATTCACATGAATTTCACCATGCTAACTCACCCAATCTTAGGATAGGGCTTGATTTTTGTTATTTTGCTGATTCGATTCGACAGGGTATGGGTCTCACCTTTAAATTTTGTAGGATCTTAGTCATTATATTCTACAAGTACCAAGGGTTTTTTAAGCTCAAAATATATCTCATCAACAACCACCAACTTCTCCACAACTATATCTCCATTTCCAAACCTACAATCTACCACCTTGAGCAACCTGCCATCTTGCTCCATCGCTATCCTACTCTCACCCATTTTCAAAATTTAAAATGGGGTATCATCCCTTTCTTTCTTGTCTAATCTCAATACTATGGTTATATTATGCATGGTCCACTCTCATATGTACTCTAATAGGTAAGAAGAATAGTTTTAGAATGAGGTAGCAATATTGCAGTATTTGAAAATATAATACAACTCATTTTTTGGTGCCCACTACCTTAGTGATAATAGATTCAAGTTGCTCCATAAAATATACAAAAAGAATAAAAAATAAAATGGGTTCCAAAAAAGCATAAAAAAAATTGGCTATATCACAAAAAAGTAAGCACAAGGATGTGATTTCGATTGAGGGAAGGATATGTCATTTTGACATATCATGTTATTTACAAAAAATGGTAGTGATGGCAGACACCAATATAATAGGAATAGAAAAACTATAGTGAAGGTAGACATGGATGTGATAAATGTGGATATGATATAATAGCAATATTGAATGTGATAAAGGTGAATACGATGGAGGATATATGGCAAGGAGATAATAGTGAAGGATCTTAGAAATTTAAGTCATGTGGTAGGGAAAATTACATCACACAATGCATAGTTGGATGGAGCATTTTTTATGCAAAAATTATTATTAAGAGACAGGACCACTGAAAAATATGATTGCTCATAGCATGAGGAGATAAGGCATAAAATACGCATGCAATACATGATGGAAAACAAAAGGTCACATTGCCTTATCATTTGCAAACATATGTGAAGTTAATTTGGGTAAATAAATGAGTCACCTAGCCACTCAATATTTGGTATTGGAAGGAGAAACATTAGGGAACTAATTATAAATTAGGTGAAAGCTACAAAAGTGATCATCCTTTGCATATGTACAGCAGCGATAATGAAGAGCTTTACCACCCTCAACCTTGTTACTCTACAATTGATTTTTAACAAATCTGAATTACATAGAGGTGATATCTTGATTTTTATCTTACACTTGACCAATATGGCTAGTAAAGATGTCTAAATATTCAATGATTGCATAGTTGTTGTAGCAGACGAAGAGAAAAATCATCTAATATATAGGCTGGATAGAGTTCCTTTAATTATTTGATGGGTTCAATACCATTCTTGTGAAGGAATTTTATAATTACATTTGATAAGAAAAAATAACACTCAAGGGTGCCACAATACAGGTAACAATTGAAATCCTAAGTGAAATTTTTTATATTCCCTACATAGGAGAAATATTTTATAATTCATGGCCCCCATTGTATGAAGTTTTCAAAATATTCATGAAAGAGGGAGATCTTGAACTAGAATATGAAATGACAAGTAAAAGTGTATGTAAGGGAATCAAGCAAACCAATCTATTTTAATTAAAGGATGTAGTGGTCATTTGGGTCATGTGGCATATTACCTGTGATGATCAGTTTACCCTGGTCTTAGGAAAACACTTGAATATTTTAGCACATCTATGACATAGGGGTTAGAAGACCAAAAGTAAGAATAGACCAGACATATTTCCTATGTTCTTTGCATTCAATGTCTAGATGGATGTATGAGGACACAAATCCTCATAGACATCATGGCTTTATAAAAATCATCTATAAACATCACTTTCTTCTAGGAAGAAGGAGAAAATCTATGGTGTGTATTCCTAGATAATAGATTGTGTGCATTCTTAAGGGCCAAGTGGATGAGAACTATGAAGACACAATATATCTCTACAATAGGTGGATCCCAAATGGTCATAATCTAAGATAGCATCAAAACAATAAGTGTTTGTTACAAAAATATCAAAGGCACTAGAAAAGTGCTAAAGAAAAAAATGTAGCATAGAATAATAGATCGTCAACCTACAAGGGATGAATCCTATGTGGAGCAGGAAGAGAAGAAAAGAGGGAAAATATAATAATGAAGGATACCAATGAGAGTGGAGTTCCACCAGAGGTAGTAATAATAGATGAAGAGGAAACAAGGGAGGAAACTTTAACCTTGGAAGATAAATTGAAAGAATAATTATAGGCATTGAAGGAGGTCATAAGGATGTTGTAGTAGAGGGATACCCTACTCGCTCAAATTATGGAAGAAGTGGCTTCACTAAAGGATCAGTAGAGGTACATAGGAATTCCAAAAAACCTAACACCCATAGAGCATAGTGACCATTCAGAGAAAAGGGAGAATCTCTTAATTATTACCATCCTTCAAGATTTGAAAGATAGTGTAGAGGAAACAAAATTTTGATTGAAGGAATAATATTTAGGTGAAGCATCGGAATAGCTTCAAAAAGTTCTTAGGAAGCACAAATGTATATAATAGATCCCAATGATAGAATACTGGAGATGTAAGCTAAAAGACCCATTTCACATTAGGACCAGTAAGTACAAATTGATCTCTTAGAAACCCCTAATATTATGATCATTATTCCCTTGAATTTGGTAAAATTAGATGAGTATAATGCTTCCATTGAGTGATGGGAGAAGAGGTGTGTCTATCTTGAGTGAAGGGTACAATCCCTTAAACCTCTTAAGGAGAAATTGAGCAATTGGAGGCAAAACTTGTTGTGATGCAAAAAAAATTTGAATTAGCTTGTGGCATTGCAAAACAAATGCTACAATATAGACAACCAGTAGGGATTTATAGTCTAATTTTACAAGAATAATTACTTTTATGGTAGCTGGTCATATTGTATTATGGACTAACAAATACCCTGGAAACACCACAAAATTTTTGAAGGCATATATGACCAGCACACTTGATCAAAAAAACCTACTCTATGAATTTTTCATTCACAATTTTTTTGTGGTTGATGATTATACATTATTTTTAAATATTTATGTTGGGTATGTCTAGCTAAGAGCCTTTGCCTCTATGTTGTAGAATCAAATTCACCAAAGAGATAAGGTTGTAGAATATGCAAGTACAAAATCTATAGTGGGACTACATATAATATATGAATACCCTAATGCCCCCCCTTGTAGCTATTACCAAGCACCTTGAGCTAATGAGCATAGTCAATATTAGATGTCAGTATGTGATTCACTTGAAGTAATGCACTAGGTATTTCTAAGAAGTTTGTAAATCCTATCTAGAGAAATCTAAGGAAGCCTATAATATTAGATGGGAATAATTGCCCCTGAGGTTAAGTAAGAGGGGTCTAGTTTCACCTACCAATATTTATTGGTCGCACCATTGAGCATTATTTATTATTTCTACCATATTAACTCTTGAGTTTAGGTGGATTGGAATGATATTCAAAATCCCTCTCATTATCAATACCATGCATTTTTATGATGCCACGATATCCTTAAATCACATAGCATTTTTATTCTATCTCCATGATATTAGATAATATCAAGGATACCACAACTATATGCGAAATTCACTCTATAGATGGTTGAAGAAACCAATTTGAGTACAAAAGTGGAGCAAACAATTTCATGAGGATATGTAAACACTCAAAACATAAATAATTATGAGGCCTAGAAATACCTCATTTGATAAGTGCTTTGAGATGTTTTCTTACCTTTTATTGAGAGAGATGTAGATTAATATTGGACCTTTGCATATTTTATCGCGATGATTGTGTTAGATAAGTTAGAATAGGTGAATGGCATTTCTTAATTTATATTGGAATTATTTTTATGTTTTCTTTGGTTGTTTTCACTAATTATTTTGGGGTTGCAAAGAGTTGTTCTATACTACATATTTTAGAGCATTTTCCCAAGCACCTTCTAGAGCACATCATTATGCTTCAAAAAAATAATAGGCTATAAAGTGTGTGTTGCAATGAGAGTAGATTTTGATATGGGTAAGTGATTAGTTGCTCTATTTTTCAAAAAAATGATCGAGAGAAATATCATGGATCCTAGCTAACGAGCTAGATAAAATCTACCACAATGGTCGACATTCCTTCAATTGCATCAATAGAGGGATCTAATTGGTGCTTTTCCAAGAGAGTTTTGGTTGTCAATGGTACATGCGGATCTACGTTGTTGTTTGAATAGTTGTTATTCCCAAAGTAAATATTATCATTTTACTCATGAAATAACCAATGAACACTCATGAGTATCATTTGTTTTAACTATTGTAATATTCATAGAAAACCTTAGGCAAAATCATGCAAGGAAATAATGATGTTATTTCTAGGAAAAGGCCTTACTTTTTGGCAAGCATTGAGATGATTATATTTGTATTACTCTTATAAATAATTTTCCTTATGAGAGTCGCGAGGTCAGAGATAGCTATGAAAATAGTAGTTGTGGAGTTGAGGACTTTTGTATCGAATTTCCAATACTTTTGTATTCGTAATAAGAGTATTTTTTTGTTGAAATTATGTTAGTATGCAATTATATTAGTTTAATCTAATTTATCTTTCTTCATTATCAAACAAGAAGCAAGGGCCCACTCTCTCATGTTTCTAAAGAGATATTCTCTATTATTTGTATCTTAATATATTACAATTTTTTTACATGTTATTATAATAGTATTACATTTGTATACTTCTTGTCCACATCTATAGCAATATGAATTGATCAATTTAAGTGTGTAATTTCATTTTGGTTCTGCTTTACTTTTTTATGTTTATTTTCCTACAAGGTTTATATCATGGTATGTTATTCTTTCAATTCATTATTACTTTAGATTTCCTTAGGGACTTGGAAATCTATCTCTTAGAACATCTCTTATAGTAATTAGTGCATATAGACGAGGAAGCCACCCAAAATTGACAAATTAAAAAGAATAGGAATAACACCCATCATGATTCTTGTGCTTTTTTGTATAGAATTTGAAGATATATGAAATGAGTGGTCGTATAAAATAATCCAAAAAATATTGATGGAGATACATCCATGTGAAGATAGCCATCTAGAACAAGAGCAACATTAAGGTAATTTTTCTATAAAAAATATCTCATCTTTGAGGAGAAATATCTTTGTGAAGGGTTTTCCAATTTAGATTATTCTTGGACCAATTTGTATGGAAAATTAATAGCTTTAAAATAAGTGGTCATATGAAGGATTTAAAGCAATATTAAGGGAGATACGGTCTTATGAAGTTAGCCATTTAAAACAAGGACAATGATGATTTTTCAAGTCACAGGACAATGAAATTGAAAATATGTGTCAACTAGGATTTGGATGATGGGAGGAGCAATAAAGGTCTAGGGAATCAACAAAGTTCTAGGATATCAACAAGTTTGGACATTCTATCTAGGTGTAGAAAAATTTTAGCTAAGTTCCTTTTATCCCTTCATTATATTTAAATATTTGCATGAAGATTATTATAGGTCTATTTTCAAAAAATATAATTGTTATAGGATATTTTGGTAAATTTTAGTAGATATTAAGTTATAGTGTCCTTCCCATGGATCGATTTATAGCTAAATCCTTAGAAGCATCCCTAATATTATAGGTTAGGGAGGACCTCATAGAGTAGCAATCCTTATTGCTAAAATATATGGTAGTCATTGGTAAATTTAATGGTTCTTGGCTAGGGGCGTTGATTCTAAGAAAATTTATTGATATGAAATGGAAGTCTCTAGGAGTTAGTCTATCCTTTATTTCCAAAGGATTATTCCTTGTCATTTTCTATTATAGAGAGGAAATAAATAGAATTCTAAAATTGGGTCCTTGTTTTATGGGAAGAGCAAGACTCTTCCTTACTCAATGGTATGAAGGCTTTGCACCTAAAAACATAAATATATCCCTAGTACCAATATAGCTTAGGATGTATTGGAATTTTTGGAAATAGATATCTTTAAGGCAATAAGGAATGCTCTGGGATAATTCCTTGAGATTTTAGAAACTACAGAAGATAGATTCTTAGCTATTTATGCATGGCTATTGGTCATGACTAATATTAGTAAAACTTTACTAGAATCAGTCATTCTTAAGTATGGGGGTAAGTTGTCGATCCAAACCATGAATTATTAAAATATATATTTCAGATGTATAAGATATCATGAGGTGGAACATATTGATATATCATGTCATAAGAAGAGTCCAATAGAAACATATGTAGAAAACTACAAGAGAAACTTACAAATGGATATGGATAAGGATGGTTTTCAAATTTAAAAAAAAGGTCTAGAAATATGAACATAAATAAATAGTGGATACCAATAAAAAATTATATTGGAAAAGCACAAATTATTTTGAGGCTTTAGCCTATGCAAAAAAAGTAGACCAGAGCTTAGAGGACATGGTACAATAGGATCAAAATATTAACAAGCAATCATCTGAACCTAATTTAGGGATAAAAATTCCTACTAAACCTAAGGAATGTACCTCATCATATTTTGAATACACTCTTGAAATACCATGCACCATTAATGATAAGGAAAGTGGTAGAGTAAACATAGTGTTATATGTTAATACCTCTATAATTAACAAGGAAATACCATAAGATTCCTTAGTAGAGCTAGGAGACGATATATTTAATAAAAATAAAGTTGTAAAAGAATATTGAGGAATATACTAATAAGACCTACACTTGATATTTATAAGCAAAAAATATAAAAACCTTCAAATTATCAAGTGAGAGCCAGGGAAACAAGAGCAAAAATAGAGAAAGGAACATAATCTCAGTTGGTTGACCTTCTCTTTACCAAATAGAAAAATGATATTGGTTATTATCAAGAGGGATTAGTATCCCCTAATGAGATATGATTACCATATCATATAATATAAGAGTTTCTAATGCCCCCTCAAATTAAAGGTGTATCAGGGACCTATATTTAAGTAATAAACTTGATATTTTCTGTATCCAAGAAACCAAAATGACAAAGGAAGAAGTTTCCAAAACTATGAAAGCAGTTTGGAAAATATGTGAATGGGATGTTGTGGATTATAAAGGAGTACCAATGGGAATTCAAACATTTTGGAATCTAGTTAGAAACTCCTATGAAACCATTCATAAAACTAGGCATTGGATAGTCTCATTAGTCACATGCAACTTTGCAAAAATATGTGTTTCATCCTTATCAATGTCCATGGACCTACAACTCAATTAGGAATATCGACTCCTTTATGAGAAGTAAATACCAAGAAACCTTATTCATGATCATAAAATATTTTAATGCCATAACTAAATTGGATGAAAATTTTGGAGAATTAGGAAATTAACCCAAAATATGAGATTTTTTTAGTTTTGAATTAAAAATAATCTATGGGAGGTTGATTTTGAAGAGGATAGTTATACATGGACCAACTACAAGATAGGCTAGAACCTAATAGTGAAAAATGTATATATGCATACTCTTAAATCAATATCTAGATGAAGGGATTTATGCTAAAATTAATACCTTGACAAGGATTGGTTTAGATTATTGGTCGATAAGAGTTAAAATGGTGGTAAGTGAATCTAAAAAAATTGTTGGATTTTTAAGCATTACTACCACAAAATATCATAGGTCCCAATATAAAATGGCCACAATATTAATGGTCAAAATAGTAATAATAGTAGTAGAATAATAAATTAGTAAATTAAATTAAGTGGTATTAGCTCAACCGGTTAGATTCCTCAATATTTAAGTGTTGGAAAATATGGCTATTACATCATTTGGTTATTTATAATGTATCTTCATGGGTGCATATTTAGGTTAGAATTATATTAGAAGATAAATAGTTTATTAAAGTTATTCAATAAATGCACAAGTTTTAGAATGTGCAATGATGTAAATGTGCATGTAGTCCACATGTACATGAGTCTTAGGGTTGAGTGAGAGGAAAGTAATCTATCTTTCTATATAAGGGCATCATTGTGAGTGATTGAAAGATAATTTGAGTAGTGCATAGGTAGAGTAGTAGTAGGCACAATGTAGCTCCATTTTGCTATCATGTAGGAGTTGCAAACTCCATGAGAGGAGCATTGTAATTTTCATGAGCTTTCTACATGAGAATTTCTAGAGTATTGTATCAAGTTTTATATCATATTTTCATGCATGGTTTTTTGCTATTATTATAGTTGTATTATTGCATATTTATTTCTATACTTGTGAATGCATTTCCTTTATGTTTAAGGCTCCAAAATCTAACATTAAGGAGGATACCAAGGTTCAAATATTGCCAAGTGATACATGTATAATATCCAAGCTTTGTTGTAATACCACTATGTGGTGATGATGTAATACGGGTGGGACCCATTTCAATCCTGTATAACCAATTAAAAAATATGAGTAAATTAATATGTATATCAAGGCCTATATAATACTAAAATAAAAATTCACTTATATAATCAAATATGAATGTAAATAGCCTAAATCATTCATGAACTATGTATGAATAAAACTTACAATATTAATTGCTCAAAAATATGTATACAAGATTTATTCCTTTCTACTTATAAAAGGATTACAATGTATTATATTGGATTATCATGGATTGATTTTTCATGGAGCATTATCTCCATAATATAGCCATAGTAATATGACCCTTAAAGTACTCGACTATTGCTCTCCATATGACAAGTCTCATGACTCTTGGTTTATCATCTTACCACTTGCATACTAGATGGATACTTACTCTAAGATACTTGTACATATCTACATGACTCTTACACTTATACATGCACTCCTAATATAAAACACTTGTGCACATCCTCACATTACATATTTGTACACTTACATACATGACACTTGTGCACATTCTCTCAATCTACACTTGCACTCTAACTTAAATGACACTTGTGCATTTCTTACATATTGCACTCTTACATGATACTTGTGAATTTCTTACACATTAACACTTACATAAAAGGGGAAATATAAATCACACTCCTAAATTATAAAATCAACCCTAATCTATTACATATTTACAATTGTACCAAAAAGGTACAATGGGGGTACATTAGAATGTACCAAATAATGTAATATTCCTCAACACCCTCCTGTATTACATTATTTGGTTATTGAATACTTTAGACATTAATCTTGGTATTTGTCTTTATATTCAATATTTATGTGACCTTGCATTGTTCATGAACCTCTGGTTGAGATTCATCTTCAGCTTCTTTGAGTTCTACTCCGTGTTCTTCAATATTTAGGTCCTCAATTTTTGTATTTTCATGAATTACTTGAGATTCTTCTTTGACCTCTAGTTCATGTGCATGAATAGCTTGAACTTTATCTTTGTCTTTTATCTTAGAATCATCTGATTCTTTCTTTTCTTGATATTGTACAATAACTTCTAAACTTTCACTTAGAGAATCATAATAATTTCCTGAATTAGATGACTATGGAATGTCAATACTGCATGAAGAATGAAATACTATTTTTAGAGATTATTCACTTGATTCAATTGTATCGATTTTTTCTTTCTTTTTTAGAGTTTCAATCAACTCTTTTTGTTTTATATTTTCATCTTTATGAAGTTCAAGTGAAAGCAATGCCATATACATTATGCTACCTATATCAAGAGGTATCATAATATCATCCTTTGAATTATCAATTACTTCAATAAGTTTTGAGTGTAAATAGTATTCAAATGTCTCAAAAATTTCATCCATAGATTCTCTATAGATGAATTGTATTATCATATCTAGCTTACCCTTAGATTTTTCAATCAATTTTCCAATGCTAGATTTAATAACTTCTAATCTCTTCTTTCTTATTATGGACTTCATATTCTTTTCTATAGTAATAAGATTTTATTTTTTAGTTATTTTTAAGTAGGAAACCTTATATTCCCCTAGTTTAATATACAACTCAAATATGAATTTTGCATATTTTAAATTTTCTAAACTCTTGATGTAGAAAACCTTTAAACTCCCAAATATTTTAAATTTACAAAACCTTAAAAATCTTCTAATATTTTTTTTGGTAGATACGATGCTATAGCATTAATACCGGGTTTTACAGGTTGACCCAAAACCTTTTACAAAAATTAGCCCAGGGCTATTGATGAACATATCCTTACTAAGGATCCTATATATGTAAAATCTACATGCCGCCAAAGCCATTACATCCGGTAAGGCACATAGCCTGTTATCAAAAAGAAACTTTCCATACAACATTTTGGGTATACCTCGAGAAAACACACATGCATCATAATTACAAAAAATAAATAGACATGGATCCCTTCCTTGAGACAATGGAGAAACAAAAAGTTGTAGACACACATAGTAGAGTACTGAAAAAAAACTCCCACAAGCTCTATATTGATAGTTACTCTTAATAATTATTTGGTAATTGCTTTCTTTCGTATATGACATGCTTTGGTACCACATACTATCTTGGTCAATCAGCCTTGGAGAAGTGAACCTGCTGGCTATATTTATGGCGATGGCTATCTGGTGGTCCACATGGCTTTGGTTTGAAGTCTTATATTATCATTTCTTTCCTTCCCTGTGATTATCAACCAACCTCAAATTACTAATACAACTATGAGCCATGTTATCTGACATATGGTTGTCCCCATTAGTCTTTATGGTATTTCCAAGCAGCATCCATGACGACTGACAGCTCAGATAATTTTTATTGTGAGTCCAATTCAAAAAAGATACGGGAATACTCCTAGCCTTCGAACTTACAGTGCCTTCCCTATTGGTAAATTCGACTATCATTCTTGGCATTCTTGTTGAATAAGCTCCTATACTTCACTTGGGACACCGTGTTCCAATTTGAAAAGTCTGTCACCATCAACACCCAAATTGGCAAGCTTATCAGCAATTTTTTTAGCTTCTCGAAAGACATGTTGGGCTTTTTTGTCCTGTCCTCCCTGGAAAAGGATCTTAGCCTCTTCAACAATTGTTTTAATCCTCCAAGGAGTTTTTTTCTAATTATTGAGGAGATTTATAACATGCATAGAGTCTCCTTCTACGATCAAATTACCTTCTAAGTCTTGAGTCATTTGAAGGCCTCTCCACATAGCTCTAGCTTTAGCTTCATTGTTCATCCTTGTTCCCAAATATTCAGAAAATGCAAGCATCATATTCCCATTATGATCTTGCACAATGCCACCAACGCCTGCTCTTCCAAGATTGTCCTTAGTTGCTCCATCAAAATTAAGCTTAAACCAACCCGTAGGAGGTGGATACCACTTAACATTAGCTCTAGGGTTGACTACCCTAGGCACAGACTCATATAACAAGGTTAAGCTTAAATATTAAGCAATTGTGGTCTCCTACAGATGAGGTTTACAACTATCAAAAGGGATAAGGTTCATATTCTCATTGGCAAAGGATAGGATCTTGGCAATGATAGTTTGATGATCATGGATAGACTCATTAAAGACTCTATGGCTCCTTTCTAACCACACCTACCAAATATAGTGATTGAGACAAATTTTTCACATGTATCTAAGTCTTTGGCTTGAAAAGGGGCAAGGCCACTAGATGAACAAATCAAGTATGATGGCTGGTTTAACCCATGAAATATTGAAGGCCTAAAAAACCCCACTTAGGACAGTCAAGGAAAAAGGGCACTCAAGAAAAATGTGATAAATGGTCTCCCAATTAGCCCTGCATAGATAACAACAATTAGTGATACAAATACCTTTACGCATCATATTATCAATGGTTAGAATTCTTCCTTGGATAACCAGCCATGAAAAGACTGCAATTTTTGGAATTAATTTTTTTATCCAAACTAAGTCCTTTTGGAGGACAAAATCCTCATCATCAAGTAAAAGCTTGTAAGCTGATTTAATAGTGAACTGCCCATTTTCCATAGGAGCCCAGGTCACTTGATCTTCCTTGGGTCTCATGGGGATAAACTATTGCCCGAGAATGTTACAAAAATTATTTGATTCCACTTGAAATCCCTAAATTCTTATTTGTTTCCACTTCATTCTACCTCTATACTCAACCATATAATCAGAGACTTTTTTGCCAATGAGTTCTTCTGTGATATCTTTGATTTTGGCTAAGTTAGGATATTGTGTTAGTGGTTCATCCTTAGCCCACATGTCATTCCAGCAATTTATCCTCTCACAATTTTCTAAAATCCATCTTAAACCTTTTTTGATGATTTCCTTACAATTAAGAATTACCTTCCAAAAAGCAGAACCTCTGATTGGAACTGAGTCACTTAGAAATTCCATATTTTGAAGATAATTTCATTTGATGATAGTTTTCCATTAATTTTCTTCACCAAAAATGAGACGCCACGCCTGCTTAGCTAGTAAAGCTAAATTTATATGAGCAATTCTCCTCAGACCTAAGCCCCCATTTTCCCTAGGTCTGCACACTTTGGTCCATCCTACAAGGTGTATCCTTTTTTTCTCCTCTGATCCAGTCCATAAAAATTCTTTTTGGAGTTTCTCAATTTTCTGGAAAACCTTCACAAGGGCTTTGAAAACGGAGAGGAAATAGATTGGAATGCTCTAAAGAGAGGCCTTAGTGAGGGTCAGCTTTCTTGCTTGAGATAGAAGATGACCTTTCCATCCAGCAAGTTTTTTTTGAATTCTTTCAATAACCCTGTCCCACATCGACTCTCTCGGAGTACCAATGAAAAGAGGGAGATCAAGATACGAAGTGGGGAGGTTTGTTATATCACACCCTAAAAATTTTGCAATCCTTCCTTGCCTCTGAATGGGGGTGTTCAAGAAATATAACTTGCTTTTACTAAAATTAACTTTTTGACTAGCAGCATCCTCGTAGAGTTGCAGGATGTATTTAATTATTTTGGCCTCAACCACTGATTCCTTAGTCAATATAAGGGTATCATCGATGAATTTTTGGTGAGAAATAGCCCTAGTGAGAGATGTTGCCTTGATTCCCGATATTAGCCTTGAACTGTAAGCATTTTTTATGGTTCTTCCTAAAGCGCCATAATGATGAATAATATGGGGCTGATAGGGTCCCCCTTCTAGATTCCTCTGCAACTTTGAAAGTAACCAGCAGTTGTTCCATTAACTAGAATAGAGAACCATGCTTTAGAAATACATTCTTTGATAAAATTAACCCATTGGTGGTGAAAACCAAACTTAAGGAGGACAAAAATCAGAAAGTCCCAATTTAGCCTATCAAATGCTTTGTTCATATCAAGATTGAGGGCAAAAATAGACCTATTAGTCTTATGAGCAGAGTGCAAAGCTTCATGAACTATGATAACTCCATCCAAGATTGACCTACCCTGGACAGAGCTTCCTTGGCATGGATCTATGATGCGAGGCAGAATATCTCTCATTCTATTTGCAATGGCTTTAGTTAGGATCTTGTAAGAAACATTATATAGACTAATTGGCCTGAAGTCAGCCATAGATTCAGGGGTTTGCTTCTTAGGAATTAGAGAAATAAAAGTAGAGTTGATACCTTTTGGGATATGATTGCTTGCTTGGAATTCTTTGACAGCAGAAATTACATCCTCACTTATGATGTCCAAAAAAGTTGGATAGAAACGATGGGGAAAGTCGTCGGGTCTCGGGGCTTTGTCTGGCTCCATGCTAAACAAGGCTTCCTTAATTTTCTCATCAAAAAAGGGAGCTAGAAGCTTAAGGTTTATATCCTCATTTATTATGCTAGGAATGGATTGCAAGAGAATATCTTTGGCCTCCTCATTGCACTACAATTCCTGACCAAGGATAGAATTGAAATAAGTTACTGCCTCCTTTCTGATTTCTATTAAGTCTTGAGTAATAGAACCATCTACTTTTTTAAAAAATTATATCTTGTTATTGCTACTTTTTATAAGCATGGTGATATGAAAAAACTTGGAATTTGAATCTCCATATTTCAACCAAAGAGCCCTTGATTTTTACCTCCAATAGATTTCCTCACAGGCAAAAATATTATGAAACTCTGCTAGTTTTGTTCGTTCCTCCTGCCTAGTAGTTTCATCAACATCACCATGTTGGATCCTCTGATCAATTATCTTCAAAATTTCAACAACCTATTTTTTATTTTCAAAGAGGTTCCCAAAGACCTCTTTGTTCCAAGTTCGAATTTTTTCCTTAACAAACTTTAATTTGCTAGCAAGTTTAAAAGTTGCACTACCCCTGACAGGCTTCTGCCACCACTAACTTAAGTTATATCTAAAACTGGAATCTTTGATCCACATAGATTGAAATCTGAAAGTTTTCTTGAAGGACAGAGAGTTAGGGATCTCCAAAAAAATGAGGTTATGATCAGAGGCAATTTTAGGAAGGGCTTTTAGGGTAGAATCACCGAATAAAGTTGTAGCCTACTTTGATATAAAAAACCTATCAAGCCTTTCTTTATTGAGATGACACCCTATCCATCGATTGCTCCAGGTATAATTTGCTCCTCTAAGTTTTAAATCCATCAACATGTTGGAGTTCACAAAGTCATTGAACTCATACATGCTCCTGATAGGTGGTCCATTTCCACCCATTTTGTCTGAAGGGTAAAGAGGAGTGTTAAAATCCCCAGCCAGAATCTATGGGAAATTATGAAATATTTCACTCAGATTGCCTAAGTACTCCCACAGTAGATATCTCCCTTGAATTGAAGTCGGGGCATAAATATTTGAAAGGATCCACAACCTGTTGTTGTTTATTTCCTTAAATAAAACACTAAGAACCCTATCATCTTTCGGAATAATGGTGCCTTCTACTATCTGGGGATCCCACAAAGTCATTAGGCCTCCAGATGCTCCTCTGGATGATTTGCAAACCATCTCCCCTTGATTCCAAATTTTTTTTGCTATATTTTTTTACTAAATCTCATCAATTTTTGTTTCTTGCAACATGATAATAGTTGGAACTTTATTTCTTATTGCATTGACTTCCCTATGTTTGGGTAGGCCATTGAGGCCTCTCACATTCCATGAGAGGAACTTCATTTAGATTGTTTGGGATTTCTTCCTCTCCCCCTCCCTTGAGGGGGTTTTCCTAATTTTTTGTCTTCAAAAATCGGAATAACCTGTTGAAACAAGGTTCTTTGTTTTCCATTGGCAATATCATTATCAGTTTTAATTTTTTTATGCTCAGCATTTGATATTCTCCCTCTTTTTTTTCACTGCCAAAATCTATAGGAGACTTCACAGTGCTCCTGGTTTGTTTAGGACTAAACTGAGGGGAGGTAATTTTTTGTAGAACTAGACTGCCATATTCCTCAGTCTGAAGAGTTTCACATATCTTCATCCCTACATCCAAATATTCTCCTTTTTTCCTCTATTCCCCTGGTCTACGAGATGGCCCCTCAGTAGGATTCACTTGGATCCTAGTGATGATGTTAGGGAGATGAGATTTTTTATTTTCCAATGCCTCAACTTTCTTCCTAAGTTCTTTAGCATTAGGGTTTGGCTTTGGGATGCCCACTAGGCTTGAATTATTTCCAGCATTAGGGTTTAAGGATCCTGAATTGGATTTGGATTCTAGAGATCATGCATTAGGGTTTGGATTTGTGATGCCCACGGGGCTTACAGTAATTTCAGCATTAGGGTTTGGGGATCCTGAATTGGATGGGGATTCAAGAGAGTTAGAAAGGTTAGCCTGAAGGTGTTGGGCTTCCATATCTTCTGATAATCCTCCTACTCCCATATTGGATAGAATTGAAAATTTATTTGAAACTAGAGGATTGGAACTTATCTGAGTAGAACTTAAAATACATCTTCTATATTAATAAACTTCAAATATCTTCTAATGCTTAAAAAAAACTTTAAATAATCAAATAAACTAATTAAAGTAGAAATACTTATCACTCCACACTTTTAAAAATTCAAAAACCTTAAATATCTAACTAGTCCATATAACTCCTAGTAATTAAATTCTAATCACTTTTTAAAATTATAATCACTCTATAATCATTAATCACCTTATAACTCTTTAAATTTTAATTGCAACTAACCTTGGTCAACTTGCACTTCAATTATTCTTTTGCTTGCTTACCAGATGCAAAAACAACTATATGCTCCAAACCTAAGTAGCTCTCACTTAGATGTGCCAAGATTAACCCTAAATCCATGTGTATTATGCATGCTAATCAATCATCAATGATGTTATATTAGCTTTCATTCATAATAATGTCATGTATATTTGCTTCTCAATTATTTTACTCCTACAAACTAATGTAAACAATAATTCTTTTTGTTTTTTGAATACGTTATTCCTGTAAGCTATTGTAAGAAATAATACTTTGTATATTCATTTCCTAAATATGTTACTCCTACAAGGTGTTTCTATTCTCGGGTGGTATGCAAAAATTTAACGGATTCACTTCACTTCCATTCTAGTTCCTTGTCTCTTTGTCTTTTACATTGTCCAGTCTCTTATATGTTGGTCTCCTTGTCTCTTGTTCTCTTTATTTATTATTCTAATAGTCTCTTCATCTATTGGTATCTTCATCTTCTGGTCTCCCCATCTCTTTATCTCTTTATTTTTTATTCTATTGTTCTCTTTGTTTGTTGGTCTTCTCATATCTTTTTCTCTTTATTTATTGTTCTACTGGTCTCTTCATCTTTTGGTATCTTCATCTTCTGGTCTCCCCATCTATTTTTCTCTTTGTTTGTTATTCTATTGTTCTATTCATTTTGTGGTCTTATCATCTCTTCAATTTTTGGTATTCTCATATCTTCGTCTCCTGGTCTCCTCGTCTCCACTGGTCTAGTCACTAGTTTCCTCCTTACTTTAATATTATACCTCAAATTGGTGATGTTGATGCTCAGGTCTATCACTAGTGCTCAGGTCCTTTATTAGTGGCCAAATCTTGTGCCAATGGTTAGGTCCTTGATTTCTAGTCGTGTTATGACCAATCAATGCTCTTTGGTCCTTCGATGGTGGTCATGGGATGGTCAATCGATGATTTTCAATCCTTCATTGATGGTTATGTGATGGCCAATCGATGCTTTTCAATCCTTCATTAATGGTCATGTGATGTCCAATCAATTCTCTTCTCCTATGAGTGAGTGTTCTGGATATTTGCATGATTTTCTATTCTTTGTTATTATTACTAAGAGAAATTCATTGCACTGGAATTCAATTGCACCTAATACAAGCTTTATTTTTTTTGTTGCCCTTCTATAAACTTTATTTTTCTCTGCTACTCCTATAAGATTTTTTATTTTCTTTTTTTCTCCTTTTGTAAGTATTACCTAGTTGGTGGTCGTATGTTGCTCAAGCTGGTAATCCAAGTGCTTCTATATTTTCACATAGCACTAACTCCCTTGTTTTTAGGTACTCGATCCTCCTTCTTCTATCCAAAAACTTATATATATCTTCTAGTTTTTCACTAAAGACAAACATCAAACCTGCACTTGAATTGGAAGCAACAATTTACTATATATTAATTCTCTAATGTTGGTTGGCACTTACCGTAGATATAGTGATATCCTCTTAGATAGACTATATAATAGCTTCTTCTATTCTTTCACTAATGTATTGAATGTCTTATTTTATTTAAATATCTTTAGAAAGCTTACAATACTTTCTAGTGTGCTCTGTTTAAAATCTGCTACAGAAGCTTTGTATTTTTTATTTTTCTCAAAGCTCAGTTGTTCTATGGAAGCTTAGATTCTCTTCAAAAACTTAGAATCCAAAATTCTTCTTTATCTTCTATAGGAAGCTTCTAGAACTTCTAAGATACAATCTTAAATCTCTTAGGTCACACCTAAGAATAAAATATAATTCTTATTTTTTAGAGAACTCAATATCAATGTTAGGGTGACTATGAATGTCCTCGAATGACCAACTTTTCTTCTAAGTTGGTTCTTTCCAATCTTCAATAATGATTCTCCTCTTTTCTATAGAATACAAAATATTATCAAGGTGACTTTACATGTCCTTGAATCTCCAACTATATTCTAAGTTGGTTTCCAATAAATCAATATCTAAATTTCTTCTAAGTTGATTTCTTGTTGGAAATATGAGCAAGATTTGTTGTTATTGATGTCAAGAGTCAGTTTCAGTGAGCAGTGCAAGAAGGATGTCAAGAGTCAATTTAAGTAATCAGTGCAAGCGAAATATTGCCTATAGACCTAAGGGAAATAATATTATAATATCTCCCATTATAATATTCAAGGTGGTCAGATAAGGTTTACAAGAGAAATAAGAAGGCCCAAGAAAAATAATATTATAATATTTTATTATAATATTAAAGGTCTAATTGTAAGACCTAAAGTAATTAAATTAATTATAATAATTTCATTATAAATTAATTTGTAATTTAATTTAATTAACCTTATGGTTATTAAATTAATAAGTTAATTATAAACCCAGGTGTTGTGGGTGAGTTGGAGAGGAGAGGGCAATCCTCCAAGGGAGGTCCTAGGTTCGAATCTCCACCCTACCAAAAATTTGAATTGGGTACCCAAAATCCAATTGATAATGTTGGTGCGGGCAGTGTTGGGTGTGACTCCCAAGTGACTTTGACGGTGTAGAATCCCTTGTTCGTGGTCTCTCAGACCAAGGCGGCCCCACAAGGGGTTTTTTGCTTAAAAAAAATAAGTTAATTATAATAATTTTATTATTAATTAAATTATAATCTAATTTAATTAACCCTGAGGTTAGGGTTATAAGGGAAAAATTAATGTGCCGACGTCATTCACTTTATCCCTCCATCGAAGTCAATGAATTTGTACGCATTGGTATAAATACCATATGCCTAAGTGGCATTTCAATATTATCTGCGATCGATTTATTCTCCTAAGCTAAGATGTGCACAAATTTCTTGGTGATCGTGAGGAAGAAGTCCTCTGTTGACTTTGATTTGGCAAAAAATGAAGGGTAAAAAGGGACAAGGCTTAGAAGCCTTGTCACCACCTATCCAGGTGGGCTAGCAACAATTGGTAGTGCTTTTGAAATGCAAGGTGCTACATTTGATTTGTAGTAGGGAAGGTCGTGAGGTTTGTTTTTGCACCGAAGACGTCAAAGTCTTTTTTGGCTTATGGTGCCAAGGAAGGATACAAAGTGTCATGGGTGCTTTTGCCTCCCACATGAGCGCTTAGCTCACACGGCTAGGTAGTCGTGGCTAAAATGCTGGAGGTGCTTCGATTTGGGATCGAATACCACCAGGAGCACTATGAGAGGTACTAAAGTTTTTATTAAATTGGTTTTTGCTCCTAAGGTTGTGTGGTATAGTTTTGAGCTTAAGGAGATATAAGGTTGATAAAATTAAATGATTATTTTTTTTAATTGTTTGGTGGATTGAGTTATTTAGAGTGGATTTATAAGGTGTAATAACAGATTTATTTTTATATGTTTTTGGTGAATGCTAGTTTCAAGTTGGAGTAATAAGGTGTATTTGAGTTTAATTATTTTTGTAATTGTAAAATATTTTTGAGGGAGTGTTAGAGTGATATTTTATCATCTAACCTTTGAAATTGGAAAATAGGGTAATTGTGATTGATACAGATTTTGAGGTCAATTATTCATCAAAAAAATATATGGGCACATATTTCTTGTGAGTGATTGTTGGATGTTGTAAATGCTAACTTGGAGTGAAAAGGTTTGTTTGATAAGCATTGTTGAGTTTGATTAATAAAGGTTTTTCTGAGTGAAAGTTGATGATAAAAACCTTGTTTGATAAGTATTGTTGGAAACATTGAATGAACCTTCACATGCATGATTAGGGTTTGTGCAAGAGTATGAGTATCATTGTTATGTAAAATTGAGAACTATATTGAAACTAGGGTTTATGCAAGTTTATGAGTATCATTGTTATGTGAGATTGTTTGATAAGCATTATTGAAAATAATTGAGTGAGTGTTCATATGCTTGGACTAGGTTTTGTAAGCAAGGATTGTTTCATTGAGTGATTGGTTGAGTGGATTTGATTAATTCCAGTCAGTTAGAAATGTTGAAGTGATAGTTCAATTTTTATGAAACAAATTGTTCTATATTCTAATTTGATTTGGAAGAGATATTGAAAGTGATTGAGTGTTGTGCAAGAGTGAAACATATTGTCTCTAACCATTTTCTATACGTTTATGTGAGTCAAACAAGATTCTATGTGAAGCTTGTTTGTGTTATTGAAGAAGTTTTGTAATATATTGAGTTGATTTGAACAAGATTTTGTGAAATCTTGTGAGCTGATTTGAGTAAGTCCTAGAGTGGACTTGAGGACTTGTTGAGCATATTTGAGGTAAGACTTTGAGAAGAATTGAGAGCAGAGTTGATTGATTGATTTGTTCAAACCTTAAGTTAAGGTTTGGAATAGATCTAGCATTGGAATAGATCTAGCATAGTTGATTTGTGATTGGATCAAGCTTTGTGTTAAGTCTTGAAGACAAATTTGAAGATAGGTTTATGCCAGACTAGAGATAGAGATTGACTAGATTTATGCTAGACTGAAGGACTATGTTTAGTGCATATTGAAGATAGATATTGAGCATATTTGTTCTATATCGAAGTATTGTATCTAGTGAAAATTTGAGATAGAACTGAGAGCAAGTTTTGGAGGTGATAGAGTATAGAGGACAATAGTCTCTAGTGTATAGAGATCCATTAGTCAGGGTAGTAAAGATAGGTCTTTTGAGTGAGGAAAGGAGTCTTCAGTGGAGAGAGATCCACAAGCTAGTGTAGTGGAGGTAGTATTCTTCTATAGGATCACCAGCCAGAGAAAAGGAGAAGCATTTCTCCTATGGATAGAGATCCACAAACCATCTAAGGGGATTTGTGTCTCTTGTGGATATGGATCCATGAACTTGATTAGGGTATTGGTGTCTCCTTTGTATAGAGTTCCATAAACATTGTAATAGGGAAAGGATTCCCAAGAGATTTGTTGAGAAAATTTTAGTGAAAATTTTTCTCCTTGGAGTAGCCCACATTGGGTGAACCATGTTAAATTGGTGTCTCTATTATGTGTGATGATTTATGAATTACTTTGGTTACTATTTTTTATATTTCCATTGATAATATTGGTTAGTATTTTTTGGGAAAAAAAATTAAAAAGTGATCTTATACTATTCACCCCCCTCTCAGTATAAGCTTGTGTTCTTCAATTGGTATCAGAGCGAGTTCCTTTGAAAAAGGTCTAACAGCTTGAAGGAAGATCCTACAAGAACACACATGGGTAGGAAATGCAAAAGAAGAACCATGAGATCTAAGAAAAAAGAAACACACATAGCTATAGAAGATACTATGGTGGAATAAGGATTTGATCCCTTTCTTAGCAAGATTGTTATTGAGAAAAGGGAAGAGGAAATTTTTGTGAGATGTTTTGAATGTGGTAAACTTGGTCACATGGAACTTTATTGTCCATAAAATGGATATGATAGTAGTGCAGAGGAAAAGGAATTTGATTTTTCTCTCAACAATTTTTTTTCTCTAGGAGAAGAAGTGGAAATAGACTCAAGAGATGAATCAAGCAGTGGAAAAGAGACTAAATGGATAAATTTTTATACTATATGTGGTAAGATAGGTCACCATGTAGCTTATTATCCATAAGATGGTGAAGAATATTTTATTTATGGTCAAATCGATCATGATGCAGGTTATTGCAATGGGTTTAGCAACAATGAAGATGAAATGGAGCTCAAGGAAAACAAGCACAATCAAAACAGGTATGAAGAATAAACTCTATTTTTGACAATAGAAGAAAATGATCCTATTGAAGACCAAAGAAAAGAAGAAAATTTAGAAAAATAAAAGAAGGAAGCAACTCTTAAGGAACTTATTGAATTGAAAAAGGTGGAACTTAGAATTAAAGGTTCAAATACAAGAGGATGAGAAATGCAAGATAAAGCTTCTACATGATCTATATGACTTGAAAGATAAGATTGAAAATGCAAGGAAGGCTGAAAAATATATGGTTGAACAATCAAAGGTAAAAGAGCTAGAATGTGAAAGCCTTATTGTTGATCTCGAATAATTAAAAAGGGAGAACTCATGATTAAGAGTTCAAGCTCAAGAAGATGAGAAAGCAAAAATAAAGTTTCTACAAGAGCTCACGAACTTCAAAATTAAGTTTGAAGAGGTAAGGAAAATGGAAGAAGGTATGGTTAAAAATTAAAGATAAAATATCTAAAGTATGAAATATTAGAACATGAGGTAGTTTCACTACAAATGGAAGTGAAAGTCTAAGGACAAGCTACACAAGTTTGAGAAAAATTCAAAGACCTTGGACAGGATTATCAATGCACAAAGATCATCAGTCACCAAAATAAGACTTAGTTTTGAAGAAGAACAAGGGAAATAGGAAGCAAAAAAATGAGAGTCAAGCTCAAGCACCAAAGAAGAAGAAGCTTCAAAATAAGAGAGTAAAAGAGAGAGTGAGACTTCTGAGGATAAGTTGGACAATATAAAGGTCAACAAGGAAAGGAACAATGCATAAATGAGGAACAAATGGAATAGGAAATAGTATAGGGTAGAAGATACTAAGAGATAAATGAGATCAAGGTAAGGAAGTTTCAATGGACGATGATTCTCATGTCACAGGTTTAGGTACAAAGCTAAAAAATGTAAGATACATGGGAAACAGAAATATGGAAGCTTCAAAAATAGGCAGCTTTATCAAGGGTATTTCTACTCTTGTAATAAGTATGGTCACAAGGCAGTGAATTGCAGGGTTCATGATAGGAATAGATATGGCTTCACCAGGAGAAATCCTAATAAATTTGCACCTCCAAGGAATAACAGCATTAAGTGTTATAAGTGAAATTATTATGGACATACAGCAAAATGATGTAGAGCAAAAATCCAGAGACAAGCAGGAACAAGAATAGTCAAAGGAATCAAAAAATAAGATGAGGAAAGTGGACAAAGGTAAATATAAATGCATGCTGGGAGTAGAAATAATCTCATCCCATAATTAACCACCTCAAGAGGATGTGGGGGAGGGACTAAGATAAGAGTCTGATTCTTAGCCCCGAGCCCCAAAGGTGACCCTTTGCCATTGATGATAAAGAGGGAGAGGTTTGAGTTAGGGGAGATCATTCAGTCAGGGAGAGCAGTTTCTTAGGGGGAGCAGAACAGGAAAAGGTAAAAGATATGGTAAAATTTAAATGGGTTGCCATCAATGACAAAGGGGGTATTGTTGGAAATATGAGCAATATTTGTTGTCATTGATGTCAAGAGTCAGTTTCAGTGAGCAGTGCAAGAAGAAGAATGTCAAGAGTCAGTTTTAGTAATCAATGCAAGAGAAAGATTGATTCTAGACCTAAGGGAAATAATATTATAATATCTCCCATTATAATATTCAATGTGGTCAGATAAGGTCTATAGGAGAAATAAGAAGGCCCAAGAAAAATAATATTATAATATTTTATTATAATATTAAAGGTCTAATGGTAAGACCTAAAGTAATTAAATTTATTATAAATTAATTTAAATAATTTCATTATAAATTAATTTGTAATTTAATTTAATTAACCTTATGGTTATTAAATTAATTATAAGTTAATTATAATAATTTTATTATAAATTAAATTATAATCTAATTTAATTAACCCTATGGTTAGGGTTATAAGGGAAAAATTAATGTGCCGACGTCATTCACTTTTTCCCTCCACCAACGTCAACGAATTTGGAGGCATTGGTATAAATACCATATGCCTAAGTGGCATTTCAATATTATCCACGATCAATTTATTCTCCTAAGCTAAGATGTGCACAAATTTCTTGGTGATCATGAGGAGGAAGAAGTCCTCTGTTGACTTTGATTTGGCAGAAAATGAAGGGTAAAAAGGGACAAGGCTTAGAAGCCTTGTCACCACCTATTCAGGCGGGCTAGCAACAATTGGCAACACTTTCGAAATGTAAGGTGCTACATTTGATTCGCAGCAGGGAAGGTCATGAGGTTTGTTTTTGCATCGAAGATGCCAAAGTCTTTTTTGGTTTATGGCGCCAGAGAAGGAGATAAAGCGTCGTGGCTGCTTTTACCCCCCACATGAGCGCTTAGCTCAAATGGCTAGGTAGTCATGGCTAAAGCATAGGAGGTGCTTTGACTTGGGATCGAATCCCGCCATGAGCACTTTGAGAGGTACTAAAGTTTTTATTAAATTGGTTTTTGCTCCTAAGGTTGTGTGGTATAGTTTTGAGCTTAGGTGTTAGCGTACTTAACAATAGTTTGGCTATATCTCATTATTTAGCATATTGATTATTTAGCATATTGTTTCACTGTTACAACTTCGTAACAGTTCTGGTTGAGCCGGTGACTATTCCCGGCAATTGTAACCTTATTTAATCTGCAGCTCAATAATACATTCTTGTTCGTAATTCTATCATGGCATCAGATCCAGATTGCAGGGAGCGTGAGAAAGAAGGGTAGGAGGCTAAAGTTGTTTGCTGGGCATTTTTTTTTTCTTTCTCTGAACGCAAAGTATTTGCCTGAACAGTGCGAGTTTTCGCGACGTGATTTTTATTTTTAAATCACGCCATCGCGAGATTTTTTTTCAAAGAAAAAAAAAAAAAATTACGCGGGACGCAGACATCCCGCGCCCCGCAGCCCCTCCCCCCAGGCACAGCCAGCGGACTGCGCAGATGGAGCAGCTAGGTACAGTCGTAGACCTGCGCAAAAACACGTCCAGCCTGGACGCGTCTGTCGCTGTAGACTACGCAGACGTTCCAGCCTGCGCAGTCCTGCACAGAAACGCGTCTAGCATGGACGCGACTGCGCAGACGTCCTATGGACGTCTGATAGACACGTGCGCAAGCCTACGCAGAAACGCGTCTAGTGTGGACACGACTACGTAGCGTTCGCCTTGGGCAAGGGGGAACACCCCCCCCCCCCCGTTGAGCCCGCAGGTAGAGGACACGCAAGAGGAGAGCCTCCCCCCCTGTTGAGGCCGCTAGTCGCGGACGCAGGAGCGAAGCGGGGAGCACGCGGACGCGGACGCTTCCAGACGCAAGGTCACGTAGAGGGGGTACGACGCGCTGCAGAGCTGCAGGCGGACCCCGTGCGGGTATAATAAAAAAAAAAAGGAAATACCCCGACGTGAGCAGCGAGGCCAGCATCCAGTTGGAGGCCGCTGTAGAGGAAGAACCTACAGTCGGGCAGTAGTTCAAAAAGGAGGGCTCCAGTAATCCTTTCGGATCAGCCCGCTAGCTCACTTGGCAGTGAGCTGTGCGATAAGGCTCTGGGAGCCTGTAGGTCGGGGGTTCAAATCCCGCCGACTCCCCCCTAAGGTATAAATTTTTTCTTTTCCAAAGTTTTTTTTTAATTATTATTTTTTAATTAAAATTTTTAATTTTAATTTATTTTTTATAGTTTTTAAACTTTATAAATTAAAATTTATTTTTAATTTATTTTTTCATAAGTTTTAAAACTATATAAATTAAAATTATTTATTTTAATTTTAAATATATAATAATTATTAAAATGCTTTGTTAAAGAGATTTTTTTAGGGGGGATATTTTTTCAAAAAATCAAAGGGGGAATGTGAGTAATTTTCTGAAAAGGCAATTTGGCGAATTGTAAAAGGTGCATTTTCGGCTGTGACCGACACCTTGTGGGTTATTCTTGTGGGCATTTTTTTTGTTGTATGTTGCATATTTCATTTTTGCACTATAACATTAAAAATTAAAATCAAAACACTCCCTAAGTCCCCGAAATAATTAAAACCCATCCGTGCAATTTATTGCACTGCAGCGTTCGGTATTTGTGATACCTCTGGCCAGCACTTACAGGTAAAGCTATCATGATTTGGCTACTGTATCCGCCGCCTAATATAGCTGCTACAACGACGTCTGAGCTTGTTCTCTATAAATCGTCGGGGAGAGATAAGTTAGCCATTTTTGCATTTTTTTACTCCATCCACTACCCTTTATCGCACTTGTGTTTAGGCGTAAATCCTGACAAAGTATTCTTCATAGTGTTTAGGGGAAGTTACGCCCCACGCATGAGAAGAATCTTCTATGGTAGGTGCCATCAACAAGGCGATTGCCTTTCAGTACCGCTTATGTTCCACGTATCGTATGATCTCTAAAACTCACCTATAGTCTCCCTCACGTAAGGGCGGATGATTTTTGTTGATCTTTCTAAATACCTATAGTTTCCCTCACGTAAGGGCGGGTATTTTGTATGGTATAATGGCCTAGCAAAAGGTATATCGAAAGGGGGACCAATTGGTGATATAAGGAACCTTCACTATGGTCGTTGTTGCAAAGTTGATGACTGATCCGCATCAGTTATTGAAAGGTTCAAATTATACACCATGGAAACATAAGATGAAGGCAATTCTCCAAATGGAAGATTTGTGGGATATTGTTACTACAGTAGCAACTAGGCCTTCACCAACAGCAGGATCCACAGGTCCTTCTACAGATCAGATAGCTTTTGACAAGAAAGACAGTCGAGCAAAGGTGCTCATTTTGTTTGTTGTTTCAGATGAAGTGCAACCTCATATAGCGACAAAGCAAGTGGTAAAGAGGCATGGGATGCCCTTAGAACCATCTATGAGGGAAATAATTATTCAACCATTCTTCATCTTCAACAACAACTTCATAACCTGAGTTTGAGACAGGGTGAAACAGTTGAACTCTTTTTGTGCAGAGTGTCTGAATTGAAAGAGAAATTGAATTCTTTGGGAGATACCGTGGACGAAAAGCTTCTCATTTCACTTGTGATGAGAGCTTTACCTTCTTCATTTGATATGTTGATAACCTCCATCCAGGTGTCTCAACGACAAATTACCTACATCGAGTTGGTCAATCTGCTTCAACAATAGGAGGCACGCCAACTTCACAAGGATGATTCTTCCAATACAGCCCTATACACCAACAGGCAGGGTTCTAGGAAGAAAGGTAATGGGCAAAAATGAGGCAACTTTCAAAAAGGAGGAAATTCTCAACAAGATACGAAAGGAAAAGGCAAACAACCTCAACAGAAGAAGAGGTGGTGCAAGATCTGTGAGAAAGACAACCATGACACCAACAGGTGTTGGCATAAGAACAAGCAGAAAGGCCAAAACAAACCACAAAATAAAAACAAGCAACCCTAGGTGAATGTTGTCGTTGAAGAATCTGACTTAGATTCTCGAATGGGCACACAAGGTGCTCATGACTACCACAAATTCCACACAGAGGGATCATGTTTGGTATGTCGATTCTAGAGCTAGTAAACATATGACTGGCGACAGATCATGGTTTGAATCATTTGTGGCTAAAGAGGGCAAACCTGTCACCATTGCTGATGATAAAACCTACAGGGTTCAGGGAGAGGGTACAGTTTTAGTCACTCTTCCTGATGGCAAGTGTCAGATTGACAAAGTCCTCTATGTTTTGGGATTGGCTAACAATTTGTTGTCAGTCACACAAATCCTGGATAGAAATATGGTTGTCAACTTTCGTGTTGAGAATGGCAAGAAGTGTTGTACTATTACCAGGAAGGGTAAACAGATTGCAACAGCTTCATATAAGCACGACTTATTTGCACTAGATGCTATCTCTACTCCACATGTTGCCATGACTGTCTCTACCAAGGAGGCAACTTCCCTATGGCACAAGAGATATGGGCATCTTAGTTTCGGCTACTTACTTGAGCTCAGTAAGTATGAGATGGTAAAGGGTCATCCTTCCCTTTCTGCCACATTGCCAGTGTGCTCTGACTGCTTGGCAGGAAAGCAACATAGAGTACCATTTGAGAAGAGCTCTACAAGAGCACGAAAACTTCTGGAGTTAATTCACATCGATCTGTGTGATCCTTTCACACCCAACAGTTGTGGAGGGAAGAGGCACTTTCAGTTATTCGTAGATGACTACTCATGAAAGATGTGGGTTTTCTTTCTCCAACTGAAATCTGAAGCTTTCGCATTCTTCCAGCAGCTCAAGAAATCCGTTGAGAAGGAGTCGAGATCTTCTATTAAAACCCTCCGCTCGGATCGAGGGGGGAGTTTACCTCTAATGAATTTTCTGCATTCTTAGATAAGCATGGAATCAAGAGACAGCTTAACAATCTGCCTATACTCCACATAAAAATGGATTTTTTGAGAGAAGGAACCGTTATATCATGGAAATGGTTCGTTGTATGCTCAGAGGAGCTACTCTTGGGCAACAATATTGGGCAGAAGCTGTCACCACTGCAGTATATCTGTTGAATAGGGCACCCACAAAGGCCCTAAAAGGAATGACTCCACAGGAAGCATGGAGTGGTCAAAAACCCTCCATATCTCATCTACGTATTTTCGGATGTCACGCTTTCATGCACATACCGAAAGAGAAAAGGAAGAAGCTAGATGAGAAAACACTGAGATGTATTTTTCTTGGGTATGATGAGCACTCTAAAGGATATCGTTTGATAGATCCTTTGACCAAGAAAATTCATATCAGCAGAGATGTTGTCTTTGATGAAGCTTTCACATCACAAAGCACATCTAAAGTACACCTAGATATTGTGGAATCTAAGGAAGAGAAGATTCCTTCGTCAACACAGACAGGAGGTCCTTCTACATCTTCTTCAACACCATCGAAGAAGAATCCAAAATGGTGTACAAATACAATCAGATACGCAAATTTATCCACTCCTCCCAATTTGAATTTGGATAGACCTCGTACATGCAGTATGACTCAAAAGGAGAAAGAAGCCAAAGAAACTAGTGAGGTTGATGATCTTTGTCAATCTTTTGAGGAACTTTCTGTGACTCCAAGTACAGAAGTAGAGGATATGGATATTGATGATGACAGGGCGTTCATGTCTACCATAGATGATCTTGAACCTGCATCGATGCAAGATGCTCTTAGTGAACCTCGGTGGAAGGCCGCTATGGATACAGAGTATGAGTCTTTGATGAAAAATAAAACTTGGAAGCTTGTTGATCTGCTGCATGGAAAGAAACCCATTGGCTGCAAATGGGTATATAAAGTCAAGTATAAGGTAGATGGAACAATTGATAAGCATAAGGCCCGTCTTGTTGCAAAGGGTTATGCTCAAAAGGAAGGCATTGACTACGAGGAAACTTTTGCACCTACTACTCGGATGACCACAATTCGGGTTATGTGTGCTATGGCAGCACAATATGGGTGGAAAGTTCACCAGATGGATGTCAAAAGTGCCTTTCTAAATGGTGATCTCCAAGAAGAAGTCTACATGACTCACCAGAAGGATTTGAAGCAGAAGGCCAAGAGCATAAAGTTTGCAAATTGGTCAAATCCTTATATGGTCTGAAACAAGCTCCTCGAGCTTGGTATATAAAAATGGACAATCACCTTATGCAGCATGGATTTAAGAGATGTCCATCAGATGCAAACCTCTATTTCAAGAAATAAGGTTCTGAGATAGTGTTGCTTGTACTCTATGTGGATGATCTGCTCATTACAGGGAGCTCAAAAACTATGATCTCTACTGTCAAAAGAAACTTGTGCAAATATTTTGAGATGACAGATCTTGGACTTCTCCATTACTGTCTTGGTCTGGAATTCAGCCAGAAGGAGCACACCATCAAAGTGTCTCAGAAAAAATATGCCAAGACATTGCTGGAAAAATATCGCATGACTGATTGCAAGCCAATGGCAACTCCAATGGAGAATGGACTTCAGTTATCACGATATGATGATTCACCTTAGATAGATAGTACTCTCTATCGACAGTTGATTGGGAGTCTCATATATCTGACCAATACTAGGCCAGATCCGTATTTGTTGTCAACTATCTTTCGAGGTTCATGTAGGAGCCTAAGACCACTCATTGGAAAGTAGCAAAACGTGTTCTTCACTATGTCCGTGGTACTATGGAATATGGCCTAGAATACAAGAGGAACAACAAATTCTTCTTGCAAGGATACACGAACTCCGACTATGTCGGATCATTTGATGATCGCAAGTCAACTTCTGGATACATTTTTCATCTGGGATCCGGTCCTGTCTCTTGGCACAGCAAGAAGCAACAGGTGGTTGCTATTTCATCAACAGAGGCAGAATATCACGCCGCACATGAAGTTGTGTGCGAAGTGATATGGTTACGTCGCATTCTGACAAGTATGGGCCATCCATCAAAATCTCCAATACGCTTGTTTTGCGACAATCAGGGTGTTCTGAACCTCGTCAAGAATCCAGTCCATCATGAAAGAACAAAGCACATTGACACACAATGTCATTTCATTCGATATGAAGTTCCAAAGCACCGAATTCAGCTTCAGACATTCCCACCGATGCTCAAGTTGCAGACATTTTCACTAAGGCACTTGGACGTGTCAAATTTGAATTGTTTCGCAGCTCACTTTGTATTGCAAAATAATGTAAGGGGATGTTAGTATAGCTATTAGTTATTACATTACCCAAATAATGTAATAAAGGGGGATTTTAGCGTACTTAACAATAGTTTGGCTATATCTCATTATTTAGCATATTGATTATTTAGCATATTGTTTCACTGTTACAACTTCGTAACAGTTCTAGTTGAGCCGGTGACTATTCCCGACAATTGTAACCTTATTTAATCTGCAGCTCAATAATACATTATTGTTCGTAATTCTATCATTAGGGAGATATAAGGTTGATAAAATTAAATGATTATTTTTGTTTAATTATTTGGTGGATTAAGTTATTTAGAGTGGAGTTATAAGGTGTAATAAGAGATTTATTTTTATATGTTTTTGGTGAATGCTAATTTCAAGTAGGAGTAATAAGGTGTATTTGAGTTTAATTATTTTTGTTATTGTGAAATATTTTGAGGGAGTGTTAGAGTGATATTTTATCATCTAACCTTTCAAATTGGCAAAGAGGGTAATTGTGATTGAGACAGGTTTTGAGGTCAATTATTCATGAAACAAAAGGTATGGGCACATATTTCTTGTGAGTGATTTTTGGATGTTGTAAATGCTAACTTGGAGTGAAAAGGTTTGTTTGATAAGCATTATCGAGTTTGATTAATAAAGGTTTTTTTGAGTGAAATTTGATGATAAAAACCTTGTTTGATAAGCATTGTTGGAAACACTGAATGAACCTTCACATGCATGATTAGGGTTTGTACAAGAGTATGAGTATCATTATTATTTAAAGTTGAGAACTATCTTGAAACCAGGGTTTGTGTAAGTTCATGAGTATCATTGTTATGTGAGATTGTTTGATAAGCATTATTGAAAATAATTGAGTGAGTGTTCATATGCTTGGACTAGGGCTTGTAACCAAGTATTGTTTCATTGAGTGATTGGTTGAGTGGAGTTGATTAAGTCTAGTTAGTTAGAAATGTTGAAGTGATAGTTCAAGTTCTGTGAAACAAATTGTTCTATATTCTAATTTGATTTGGAAGAGATATTGAAAGTGATTGAGTGTTGTGCAAGAGTGAAACATATTGAGTCTCTAATTATTATCTATATGTTTATGCGAGTCAACAAATATTCTATGTGAAGCTTGTTTTTGTGATTGAAGAAGTTTTTTGTAATATATTAAGTTGAGGTGAACAAGATTTTGTGAAAGCTTGTGAGCTTATTTGAGTAAGTCCTAGAGTGTACTTGAGGACTTGTTGAGCATATTTGAGGCAAGTCTTTGAGAAGACTTGAGAGAAGATTTGATTGATTGATTTGTTCAAACCTTAAGTTAAGGTTTGGGACAGATCTAGCATAGTTTATTTGTGATTGGATCAAGATTTGTGTTAAGGCTTGGTAAAAAATTTGAGTATAGGTTTATGCCAGACCAGAGATAGAGATTGATTAGATTTGTGCTAGGCTGAAGGATTGTGTTTAGCGTAGATCAAAGATAGAGATTGAGCAGATTTGTGCTAGACTGAAGGATTGTATTTAGTGTAGATTTGAGATAGAACTGAGAGCAAGCTTTGGAGGTGACAGAGTATAGAGGATAATAGTCTCTAGTGTATAAAGGTCCATTAGCCAGGGCAGTGAAGATAGGTCTTCTGAATGAGGACAAGATTCTTCAATGGAGAGAGATCCACAAGCCAGTGCAGTGAAGGTAGTAGTCTTCTAGAGGATCACTAGCAAGAGAAAAGGAGAAGGATTTCTCCTGTGGATAGAGATCCACAAACCAGCTGAGGGAATTGGTGTCTCTTATGGATAGAGATTCATGAACTTGATTAGGGTATTGGTGTCTCCTTTGGATAGAGGTATATAAACATTATAATAGGGAAAGGATTCCCAAGAGATTTGTTGAGAAAATTTTAGTGAAAAATTTTCTCCTTAGAGTAGCCCACATTGGGTGAAGCACGTTAAATTGGTATCTCTATTATGTATGATGATTTATGCATTTCTTTGGTTACTTTTTTTTATATTGCCATTGATAATATTGGTTAGTATTGTTTGGGAAATAAAATTAAAAAGTGGTCTTATACTGTTCACCCCCCCTCTCAGTATAAGCTTGTGTTCTTCATTTCCAATATTAAATGTCCAACTTTTCTCCTAATTTGGCCCTTTCTATCAATATAGTTGAGTCCTAGTCTTTACTGGTTTTCATTCAACTGGAAATACCCTAGCATCTAAATCAAGGTGACTAATCCTTGTACCCTCAATCTCCTACTCAATAAGACCTTTATAAATAGTATCCAAGTCTTCACTGCCTTCAAAGTGGATAGACTCTAAATTAACTTTATCAAAAATGGAAAAAGTTAACTATTGATAATGGTGGCTAATAAAATGAACTCTATCAAAATGGATAGAGTCAGGTGGTAGCTCTAATACCATTGTTGTATTTTTAAGCCTTACTACCACAAAATATCATAGGTCCCAATATAAAATAGCCATAATATTAAAGATCAAAATAATAATAATAAGAGTAGAATAATATATGAGTAAATTAATATGTATATCAAGGCCTATATAATATTGAAATAAAAATTCACTTATATAATCAAATATGAATGTAAGTAGCCTAAATCATTCATGAACTATGTATGAAGAAAACTTACAATGGTAATTTTGCTCAAAAAATTGTATACAAGCTTTATTCCTTTCTCTTTTTAAAAGGATTACAATGGATTATATTGGATTATCTTGGATAGATTCTGTATGGAACATTGTTTCCATAATATAGCTATAGTAATGTAACTCTTCAAGTACTTGAATATTTCTCTCCATATGACAAGTCTCATGACTCTTGGTTTTGTTAGAGTTAAAGTGCACTATGCCTTCACCTTGACACTTGTCAGTTTCACTTGACAAGTGTCATGTGTTGAATATAGGCTTATGCCTATATATTGTAACCACTTTTATCAATGAAATCAATCTCTCTTAAGTTTTCCCTCCCAACATTTGGTATCAGAGCTCCAGGCTTTCTCTGGCCTTGTGAGCTTGAGGGGGTATTTCCCTCATGGAAATCCTCCCTCCCCCATTCTCCTTATCTTTTTCCATTTTTTTTAAAACTTAGGGTTTGAAAGTTTTTTTTTAGGTTTGAAGCTTTGTTGTCTGTGGAGTCAGGGAGTATGCTCTCTATTGTAAAATAGATCAGAAACCAGAAGCTCCGTCATCCTGATCTTTATGAGAGAATGTTATTGAAAAGTCTGAGTTGCTAAAAAAAATTTGTGTCTACTATGTTGAAAGCCGTATTTTCTTCCTACAGTCACACCAGTAAAATGTCCCTCATGCTCTCCTTGGAGCAGTCGTGACACCCATTTTTATTAACATTTACTTGCAGACTTGCTACAGTTATTGGGGGCGACCGTCTTGATATGGAAGGAAAGGTTATGGTTCTGGCATTAAATGCAGATTCTGTGCTTTAGCAGAGAGCAGGATAAGTTGAGTACCACTTGTTGTTTCCTCTTCTTCCTCCCTTGTACCAGCAGTTGTTGTCTAATCACTAGAAGCACGAGCATCAGACGAATATGATCGCTAGGGAAGAAAACAGATGCCATAACAAGAATAAAAGCATTGTTCCCAGGTTGTCGAGGGCAGCAGCAGTCAAGGAGGGAGGAGGATGATTTTTTTTCTTCTGCCTTTGGTCTTTCGAGAGCGACATCGGCTTTTCTGAAAAATATGGATGCCACTGGCTCGTGGAGCGGATCTGACATCCTGTGGCACTGTTGGAACGCTGGACTGCAGCTGGAAAGACGTTCTCCGTCACAGTTGGTGAGAGAAGCGGTGCGGTGGAGCGACGCCGCAGCGGATTTGGAGGCATCATGTTTTGGAAAATTTGTGCTAAATATCAGGACATTACGGGCACCGCGGAACCCTGCAGAAAGACAAAACTTTGGGCGCCTAAAATTCTTGTTCACTGCGCTCAAAGATTACGCAAATTTGATGTTTCAGAGCTTCACCGAGGGTAGCTATGGACCAGTCATCAATAACGTCAAGCTTAGTGAAATCCAGCGGATGTGTTTGTTTCCATCCCATGCTACCCGGCTCGCTCTTTGCTACGTCAAACCATAGAAGCTGAGGGGAAACCGAAGACGGAGTGATGGAAACTCTCAGAGTCTTGGTAGTGTTTCCACAAGTTCTATCAACGTTTCCGGCCAGATTAAAGACGAGAGAGTAATTGGAGTGTTTCTTCACAGGCAACATCTGTGCCAGGCTGCCGGGGCTTGCAATCTTAGCACTGTTAAGATGCACACTTCGGTTGCCTTGGAAAGGAGGCCACAGATTCGGACCAGTGTATACCATAGCCCTCGATCTGCACATGTAGCTTCCTTTGTTTAATTTTTGCAAGACTGTGACAGGGATTGCCGTTGATTTTTGAGGGCGCAGACGAATAGAAATGTGAAATCGGTGGGAGATGCAGAATGCGATGGTGGTGATGTCGTCGTTCGCTGGAGAGGGCGGCGCTTCAATGCAAGGAGCGGCTGCATTGCCTCGTCGCCACCAAGCTCGACAGCGCAGTGGCGATGTTTGAACAGGCGGTGGGTGGAGGATGCGAGATCGAGACACGACAGCAAGTGAACTGCGGTAGCAAGGCGGGCCCCACGTGGAGAGTGGGATCGAGGAGGCTTGGCGAAGATATTGGACAACAGAAAACAACCCCTCGACGTACGTTTGATGTGTTGTATGCTTGGATGGAGTAGTTTTTTCTACTGGCGAGATTGCATGATTTGCGTGATTTATTTTAAAAGCAAGGGACAAGGGGCTACATCTCCTTAGATTGCCAGTTCACGCTGTCGAGGTCATGGGACGGAGAGCTGTACCTGTTCAAGGGCACACTGATGGAGGCGTAACTGCGCAACGTTGTCGAGGTCATGGGACGAAGAGCTGTACCTATTCAGGGGAAGCCGCTGGCGGAGGCGTGGCTGTGCAATGTGGCAAGGGAAGCCACCAATCCGAGGGGAAAATATTTAAAAAAAAAAACATATTATGGCCACAGGAAAATATTATCATATAATGTTTTTTTTTGTTTTAAAAACATGGTAGAGAATATTCGGCGCTCACCTCCACAGGAAAATAATTTCCATTTTTCAATGATGGGGGGTTATTTATTTAATATATCGTGGCCAAATGTTGTTTACTTTATTCATATGATGTTTTTTTTTTAAGAATGATGATTTGGTTTCCCATTAAGAAGTGAACAACAATATGGTCTCGTTGACCAAATTCAATTCTTTTGTTTCCACATGGAGAGTGGAGCTGGAAGGCCTAGAGGCAATGTAGCCGCCACAGTGCGAGTTTTTAGTTGTTGTCTTGGAGAGGCATGTTGTTTTTTATTATGATGAAGGTCCCTTTGATAATGGAATATAGGGGTATTTATAGTAGTTGGAAACGGTTTTCTGCGACGGACACATTGGTGGTGTCCAATTGTAATTCTGAGGCTGTTTCAATTGATTTTTTTAGCCTCAAAATTATTCTACCTTGGAGTGCACTCTCGGTTGTACCCGACACTCCCAAGGTAATTTTATATGTGATCCTTGTACCTAGTGACCTTTTCTATACACCTGGCGAATGCAGCAGTTGGTTACCCATGCATTTTGATGGGATGACATGGTCACCATAAGGACACTTATACTAGGGACTACAAACAAAGACACCCTAGATTCTATCCGAGGTTTTTTTCGGATCTACTTCTGAAGACTACAGACGAAGACACTTTAGAAGATTCTCTTCTTTTCTTCTTCTCTCCTCCTATTTGGATCTATGGCTCATTTTATTGTATTGAGTGCATTTTCGACAGAGACCGACACTCTTATATGGCTCGTTTTTCCTTTCATTAGGTGCATTTTCGGCAGAGACCGACACCTTCTAGATTGAGTTCACCATGAGGAGGGATTTCATACTCATGGTGAATCTAGTCAGTGACCTACGAGAGGCAACATCCTCTGAGGATGACTTGTAGAGGCAACAGACCCAGAAGTGGTTGACCCTGAGGCACCCATGATGACCCTAAGGCACTTAGATGGCTGAGCCAGTGGCAACAGACCCATGGAAGTGGTTGACCCTGAGGCAACAGACCGAGATGTATACACAGTGGATCTAGCATTATTCATAGTTGGAGAGCCAAGCGTAAAGAGCATGAGCCTAGACCAAAGAAAAAGAGGATGATAGGTTACTTTTTAGAGAAGTCAACATTAAGGGGGAATGTTACCTAATGTTGACTTGTTTTGTTTCTTCTTTAGTTAGGATAGTGCACTTTAAGGGGGAATGTTAGAGTTAAAGTGCACTATGCCTTCACCTTGACACTTGTTAGTTTCACTTGACAAGTGTCATGTGTTGAATATAGGCTTATGCCTATATATTGTAACCACTTTTATCAATGAAATCAATCTCCTTCAGTTTTCCCTCCTAACAGGTTTATCATTTTTCCACTTGCATGCTAGATAGACACTTGACTCTATGACACTTGCATATATCTACATGACTCTTACACTTCTACATGCACTCCTAATATAATACACTTGTGCACATCCTCACATTACATATTTGCACACTTACATACATGATACTTGTGCACATTCTCTCAATCTACACTTGCACTCTAACTTACATGACACTTATGCATTTCCTACATATTGCACTCTTACATGACACTTGTGCATTTCCTACACATTGACACTTACATAAAAGGGAAAATATAAATCTCACTCCTAAAATATAGACTCAACCCTAATCTATTACATATTTACAATTATAACATAAAGGTACCATACAGGTACATTAGCATGTACCAGATAATGTACTATTCCTCAAAAAAAATATCATATTTTAAATATGAGCATATGTGGGAAGATCATTCTCAATTTATTGCTATGATAATAAAACATAGAATTCTTTATAAAATGGTGGGCTATATACAATTACAAAAAAAAATAAATCAATGACATCTAGATTAAAAAAATAGAACAAAAACATTTTTAGAAATATTTTTGAGAAGAAATAATTAAAAGAGAAGCTTTCAAATTTCCAAAAATATGAGCACAGTAATACAATTTGGGAGGAAAGGGAGTTTCTTAGTGAATATCATGATATTTTAAGGAAGGGAAATTTTGGAGATTAAATTTGAGATAAACTTGGTTAAAAGAAGGAAATAAATACATAAAGTTTATTCATAGGATGGCAATAGTATAGATATTAACATCCAAAATTGGTAGAATTAAATCAGTAGAGTGGGTTTCAATTGAAGAATAGAGTGAAATCATAAATGAGTTAAGACTTTTTTACCAAAATATTCCAGGATCAGAGGAGATTGAAATTCTTAATGATAAGCTACTATAAGAAGTATCTTTATTTATAATAAATAAATATAATATTAAATAATGGAGCCTATTACTTTAGAAGAAGCTCATTCAGCTTTTTTCTCTTTTGATAAAGATAAATCCCCAAGTCTAGATTGACTCTCTATAGCATTGTATAAGCATAATTGGGAAATATTGAAGGACTCTTTATTGGTAGTAATGAAATAATCTAGGGTTCAATAGTCCATACCTTATAAATAAATGTGACATATCTTACCCTGATTCCAACAAAGAAGGATGCATAATTGTTTGATTCATTAAATCACTTAAGCTTATGTAATATGGCATATAATATAATCTCCAAAGTGATAGCAAATTGGTTAAGACCAGTAATAGAAAAAATTATTCTAAAATATTAAGGAGGATTTATGAAAGGGAGACATTTTTTGAATGGAATTATTCTATCTCATGAAGCAATGCATTCAATAGCTTCTAGAAAAGAGAAAGCAATGATCTTAAAGCTTGATATGAATAAATTCTATGACCGGGTAAAATGGGATTTTCTTTTTGAAGTATTAGAAAAGTTTGGATTTGAAAATAAATGGTTCAAATGGATTAAAGCTTGTATCTTTATAGTATCATATTCAGTGTTGGTCATTGGGCTAGTAACATAATTATTTAAAGCCAAGAGGAATCTTAAACAAGGAGATCCTCTATCACCATATGTGTTCATTATTATGGCAGAGGTATTGAGAAGGAACCTAAATAAGGTATACAAATATGGTATAATAAGTGGACTTAAGGCTAGAAATAACATCGACAACATCACCTATTAATATTTTGTAGATTATACAACCCTTTTTAGAAGGGCAAGGAAAAAAGATGTCAGGCCTTTGAATGACTTATTAGAGGAATATGAAAGAGCATCTTGGTAGAAAGTTAATAGGATAAAATTTAATTTTTACTTCCTAAACACTCCATCTAGAATTAGAGTAAGGATGTGCAAGTTACTTCAAATGGAGGAGGAAAATTTACCAGTAATATATCTAGGGATGCCCTTATTTTAGGGGAGAATGAGGATGGAATTATGGTATCCAGTTATAAGTAAAGTTTAAAAATAAACTACCAGCATGGAAAGGTAGATGGTTATCATTAGTAGGAAAAGTGCAACTAACTAAATTAGTCTTAAAGACCATTTCAACATATTATATATCCTTGTATATTATGCCAAAATTGGCAAAAAAATGTTTAATATGTATTATGCGATCATTTTTGTGGCTAGGATTACATGATAAAAGGAAATTTCCTTTGGTGAAATAGAGCAAGGTGTGTGTTGATAAAACTAGGGGAGGTCTTGGTTTAAGAGTTCTTAAGAATGAAAACTTAGATCTAAGGGAAAAATTAATTTGGTGATTGTACAAATAGAGTCAAAGACAATGGCAAGAATTATTCTAAGTACATTGAACCCAATGACCCAAGCTTAATATTTATTTCATTCTCACTACCATATGGTTCTGCACTATGGAATGGTTTAAAAAATCAATTGATCTAGTGATTAAAGGTCTAAGATGGGTGGTGTGAACTAGAGAAAAATTTATATTTGGATGGATACTTGGTGTGATAAAAGACCACTCAATCTAGATCTAATTTTTAAACCATGGATGAGATTACTTCAAGATAAATATGATGATAGGGTTTCAAATATTATGTACAGGGATTAATAAAGAAGATACTAATGGAAAGAATTTTTTTACAATTGTATTGGGCATTATTTCTAGGAGGAAGTTAAGTAGAAAGATAACAACAGTGATTATTTTGAGGGGAGCTAAGGATAAGATAATTTTGAGGTTGAATAGCTTAGGAGAATACATAGCAAGAAGTGGATATAATGTAAAGCACCAACAAAATAGGAATATTACAATAATATCAAGAGATATTTGAGATAGCCTAAGCATTCCAAAATTCAAAATGTTTGTATGGTTAGTAGGTCAGAAGAAAATTTTATCCTAGGATAACCTAATAAAAAGGGGTTTTTATGGCCCCTCACAATGTGTTCTATGTAAAATGAAGAGGAGGGTATCGACCATCTCTTAGGACATTGCCCAATAGTCTGGGAACTATGGAAATGGATTCTTAATATGTTTGGTAAATGCATGGTGATGAATGGTATAGTCAAATAATGGTTAAAGCAATGGTAAAGCACTTTTTAAAGTGACGTGTTATAAACAATCTAGAATGCATTAAAAGATACAATACTTTGAATTGTATGGATGGAAAGGAATAGAATAATATTTAGAGGAAAGAAAATAGTTTATAGGTAATTAAAAGGAAGATTTTTTTATCCACAGAGGAGTCTAAACCAACCCTATCAACTCATCTAACCTCTAATTTTGAAGTAGAGAGCCTTGATATAAAAATTCAAGTCATCAATTGGAATTATGATGGTGGATACAAGAGAAACAAAATAAAGGAAAATTATATAAAGTGGAAACCACCAAAATAATAGTTGGTAAAATTGAATTTTGATGGAGCATCGAAAGGAAATATAAGACAAACAGGAGGAGGAACAGACAAAAATAATAGGGATGATATTTTATCACATTATGATTTCAATAGTAAATTTAAGACAAATAATGAAGCTAAACCTTGGATAAATTTTAAAGTATTAAAAATATGTAGACAAATAAAATCGAAGAGAGTATGGGTAGAAGGCGATTCACTAGTAATAAATGCAATTTTGAGGAAAGGAAAGGCTTCATGGAATATACAAGAGATCATTATGGAAATACAAGACCTTGCTATAGAGTTTGAAGAAATTGGGTTTACACATACATTAAGGGAAGGGAACAAATGTGCATATAGACTAGCCAATAGAGCAGTTTTAATATAGGATCGTAAAGTTAAATTTTCTTTTTCATAGTAATTTTTTCCCTTGGAACCTTAGGAAGCCACTCAAAATTGCTAAGTGCAATTTTGAGCCCCTTTCCCCTATGTTTTACTTTTTTTCCTTAGCCTTGCAAAATTTGCACCCGCCCCTTATAGGGCATGAATTGGTTTGCAAAATTTGCATCTACCAAGTAAAAGACATGAATTTAGAAATATTAGGGTTTTTCTCTCTAAACCCTTGTCTTGCATCGACTTTTTATGATGTCAACCCTTTCTCGAGGTTAACTTTCATTTTCCCACTTTATGAAGTCCTCCAAACTTCCTATAAATAGGAGGATTGGATCCTCTTTTTGTAATGAATCTTAGTATCTTCTAATTTTGGTTTTCTTAATTTTGTGATCTTGCTCTCAATGATTTTCAAGTTTCCCTTTGTTGTTGGAATTCTCTATAATTATTTCTATGCTTCTTGGGATTAGCTGCTCTTGGTGAAGTGGAGGAGCCTTGACGACGGGAGAGGTCTACCATTTTGGTCATTGTCTTCACTTTCTTATTGCTTCTTGCTTTATCCATCAGCTAATCAGGTTTTCTCTGCATTATTAATCTTTTAGAAGCTTAATTTCCTATTTTGCAACACATTTTTAATTTTTTGTAAACCAGAAAGTGCTCTGAACCAAATTCATACTCAGTCTATACCGGGTGTAAATTTGACAAGCCAAATGCACACCCACCCTTTGTGGGACATGAATTTGGTTAACTAGGGCTTGGGAATAATATTTTTCTCCCAAGACCCTAGTTTTCATATTGCATACTTCCTTGCCATGCTCATTTTGTTTGCATTTTATGTTGTTGTTTAATATCTATTGCATCTTGTTTTATTTTTTCAAAGGTCAACAATCATTTAATTTTTAAATGATCAGCTAAAATGACCAAGAGGACTTGATTGTTGTACCTCCAATATTAGTCATATAGCAGCCTAAGTAGTCCCCTAACACTGATCAATTTTTCAAGGGTTTTGAAGTTGTTGGATATTTTGGGTATAAATTTGGCTACGATCAACCACTAGATCAAGTGCTCTAATAGATCTTCTAGGTTTTTTTAAGTTTTTTTGTTCATTTATATCCATTTATGTTTCATATTTAGATCATAAATAAAATAAAAAATATATTTGACTTTATTTCTAGTTATCAATAAAGAAAATCATATAGATTTGCATCTTAGGTTAATTTTGTTTGTGCATTCTCTTAAACCCTTATTGAAAAGAAAAATATTTATTTACTTGTAAATTTTAGGGTAAATTGTATTAATAATTGCCCTAAAAATATCAAAAGAGAAGGTTGTTAATGTGGGATAAGTTGAGTCTTATGTAGTAGTTTTGTATCATTGAAAAGGAAAATATTTTATATGATGCAAAATGAAAAGAGTTAAAAATTAATATATATGTGAAGATCATGTTATAACAACAAATATTGTAATATAGTATCCAAACTTGAAACTTTGGATAATTGTTTAATATTTCATAAAATTAACCCACCCTCAATAGATCACATACCTACAAAAGACTTGAAAGGTTGGATCAAATCAATGATTAAAATCCTAACTATATTAAATATCCAGCCTTATCCTAAGGGTGTTAATAACACTAATGATTATGGAGGTAAGAGTGATGAGGAGGTATTTGGAATTTAGAGAAGGATCCAAAGTGGAAAGTGGTAGTGGAAGCTAGAGGAGGAAAATGAAATTGAAGCATGCATAAGATAGGGGGAAGGTGCACAAATAAAATATAGAGAGTTGAGTATTAATGATAGAAAGCAAGCAAGAAGGAAGGAAATAAGGTTAAAGACACCAACATAAAATGGTGAAATTTTGTATGTTATGAGAGCAATGAGTTGAATACATGGTGTCATTTGGAATGATCAAAAGGTATAGCAAGTATAGTCACTACATGAAAATAAGAAAATATAAGATTGTACTCCACGTAGCATGGTGGTAGTGCATCAAAATCCAACTTCAAACTTGCATGGATAAGTAGACTAAAGAAAACCTCGTAAAATTTGAGAAACAATTTCTATTGCCACATTAGCCAACTTGATTTTTTGGCAAGTACTAATATCATTGAACAAAAAAATAAATTAATTAAGAATATCCTTCTTAAAAATACCAATATTTTTCTATATAATATGGGAATTTGTTTGTATATTCTTGGCTTGTATGATGTTTGCATCCATATTTGTATTGGATAAGATAGTCGTTATGGAAGTCCATGTACAAGTTTAATATAATTATTTGTATACTTTTGAGTCTAAGTTAAATTTTGAATATTATGTGTATTTTTTGTCAATGGGTTTCAAGAATAAAAATGGAGTGAAGAGGTAGTATGGGCTTCCCAAGTTGTGAAACATAGGGAGAAGTGGTAATCTCCCTATGAAGAACTTGTCAAGAATGGAGTGGGAGTACACCTATATGTAACGGTTTTGGTTTGAGAGTTGATATGGTCTTACCTAATTGATACCAGAGTATAGTTAGGTCCTCCAAGGAATAGAAGTGAAATTCAAGTTGGGCTAGTCCATATTTTTTCACTCTATCATGTGAAATTCTAGGGTCCCTTGATGTTCACATAATCCATGGTATTATTCTATGAAATACATGTTCAAGTTTATGATTGGGTAAAAAATATCTCATGGTGATTTTTAATTTAGATTGCATACTAAGATCTATGGTGAGTTGAAAATAAGATAAAAATTTTGAGTTACTATAGCCTATGTAAGATCTTGGTAACTTGAGTCATTATAAATATGGAAAATTGATATAGATCTTAAAAATTTGAGTTGTTCCAAGTGTGAAAATTTGTCAAAATTGAATAGTTTCAAGTCATATTTCAAATTTATATTTAAATATTCCTTAAAAACTTGTGAGTTAGCCTTCTTGTATATTAAGACAATGTGTCCAAGTGTGTTGTGGAATTCAAATGCAGTCAACCATACACAGTCGAGACGCAGTCAAAAATCAAAGGAACAACGGAGAATATAAATTAATATTTCATTATGAGCCACTCTAACCTTTTACAATATGTGATACATGAATAATATATATTGAAGACTATAGTTGGTGGAATAGGATAAGAAGGAGGGATGAGGTGGGAGGTTGGAGAGAAAGAAGGGAGAAGACGACGAAGGAGGGATAAGGAGATGAGAAGAAATGGAGGGATAAGGGGAAAGAAATATTCACGGAGGGATAAGGATCTGTGAATAGGAGGGAAAATAGGAGGAAGATAGGAGGGATATTAGGAGAGAAGGTACGGGAATTTGCTGACAGAAATTGCCGACAAATATAGTGTGTGTTCACACTTAGGCTTAGGAAAGGGATCTTTCTAAGCCTAGTTAGGTGAACCCCTGTTCACATTTACAACATTCTCCCCCTTAAAGTTGAGAGAACTGACTACACAGTTTCTCAGCTTTACAAATTGAGCTTTTGTCATTGCCTTGGTGAAGATGTCAGCGACGTTCTCCAAAGTGTGACAATATTGAAGCTCAACAATTTCATGTTCCACCATATCTCTGATGAAGTGATACTTCATATCAAAATGCTTGGTTTTGCTATGGTGGACAGGATTATATGCCAACTGAATGGCACTGATGTTGTCGCAGTAGATTCTGGTCGAACCACTTTGCTGTTCTCCAATCTCTTCCAGTACTTTCCTTAACCACAAGGCTTGAGTACTAGCATAAGTAACCGCTATATACTCGCTTCTATTGAAGATAGCGCTACTATCGTCTCGCTTTTTTGAACTCCAAGTTATTAGTCCCGATCCAAGACTAAAACAGTTGCCTGATGTTGACTTTCTGTCATCAATATTGCTACCCCAATCACTATCACTAAAGCCTACAAGCTTGATATTGTTACATTTATGGTACTGGATTCCAAAATCCAATGTACCCTTCACATATCTCAAAATTCTTTTAGCTGCCTTCAAATGCAGCTCTGAGGGGTTAGACATAAATCTAGAAACAAGAGATACAACATATTGAATATCTGGTCTGGTGTTGGCGAGAAACATCAAACTCCCAACCATGCTTTCGAAAGTGGTCACGTCAACTTTTGGTGCTCCATCATCTTTGCTTAGTTGGATCCCATGTCCAACTGGAGTTGCAACTGGTTTGCAATGCTCCATAGCAAATTTCTTGATCATGTCCTGAGCATACTTATGTTGACAGATGAAGATCCCTTTATTTGACTGATAAACTTCCATTCCAAGATAATAGTGCATTAATCCAAGATCCTTCATCTCAAACTGTGTCATCATGGAGTGTTTGAACTCCAAATTCATTTTCTCATTACTACCCATAAAAATAAGATCATCCACATACAAGAAAACTATGAGGATGTCTTTACCTTGCTTGAGGTAGTAGAGTGTGGGTTCATTTTTGCTCTTGGTGAACCCATATTCTTTGAAGTACCCATCAATGAGTGAGTACCAAGCTCTTGGTGCCTGTTTGAGGCCATAGAGTGCCTTCTTCAATCTGTAAACAAGGTGTTCCTTACCTTGTACTTCAAATCCCTGTGGCTGCTCAACATACACTTCTTCTGTCAAGTAGCCATTGAGAAATGCACTCTTCACATCCATGTGTTGTACTTGCCATCCTTTGTGTGCAGCTAAGGCAAGAACTGTTCTGATTGTCTCCTGTCTGGCTACAGGAGCAAATGTCTCTTCATAATCTATTCCATACTTCTGAGTAAAACCCTTTGCCACTAATCTTGCCTTGTGCTTCTCAATGCTGCCATCAACATTAAACTTGGTCTTGAAAATCCATTTACAGCCAACATATTTCTTTCCTTTCGGAAGCTTCACAAGCTCCCAAGTGTCGTTGTTTTTTATAGAGGTTATCTCCTCTTCCATGGCATCTTGCCAAATCTTCTGAGTACATGCCTTCTCATAACTAGAAGGTTCAAGTTGTGCACTAGTTAACAAAGCATAGTTAACTTGATCTCCTCTGGGTTCTTGTTGGGATTCATCATCACCATACAAGTGCATACTTTCTAATCTATGTAACACAGATTCCATTTCACTAGCTTGACTCCTAGTATATCTTCTTGAAAAATTCTTATCCAACATCTGAGAGGATGGATGATACTGTAAAGTTCTCTTACCTTTGGATGGAATATCAATATCCATTGGTGAGGAACTTACTGATCGTTGTGGAGAAGGACTTGGAGAAGCAGTTGAATCTGAAGATGGACTTGGTGGATGTGAGGGCGGAGACTGCTTTCCTTTCTGTGGTAGCTGTGGTTGCACCTGCTGAGCAACTACATCAGTGGCTTCAACATCACTGAATATTTGGGGCTTACCCCACTCTCCCCCTTCATCAAAAATCACATCCCTTGACACCACAATCTTTCAAGTTGTAGGATTGTAGAGTCTATACCCTTTTGTGTTTTCACAGTATCCTACAAAAATGCAAGCCTGACTCTTTGGATCTAACTTTTTTCTCAGCTCATCAGGAATGTGAGCATAAGCCAATGAACCAAATACTCCGAAATACTTCACATTTGGTTTCTTACCATATCAGGCTTGATAAGGTGTCTTTCCTTTCAAACTCGAAGTAGGACTTCTGTTCAAAATGTGAACACTAGTCCTTGTTGCATCTCCCCAATATGCATTACTCAAATGCTTTGTCTAAAGCATTGATCTCGCCATCTCCACAATGGTGCGATTATTTCTTTCTGTTACACCATTTTGTTGTGGAGTGTAGGCAGTTGTGAACTGCCTCTTGATGCCATGATGTTTACAAAAATTCAAAAACTGATTTGAGGAGTATTCTCCTCCTCTATCTGATCTAAGACATTTTACAGAATATCCACTCACTTTCAAATTTTGCTTTAAAATCAACAAAGCATGCAAATGCTTCATCCTTATGCTTCAAAAAGTATATCCAACACATTCTTGTGCAATCATCAATGAAAAGTAGAAAGTAAGAGTGATTACCTAGACTCTTGGTTTGCATCGGACCATAGATGTCTGAATGTACCAACTGAAGAGGATAGCTGGCCCTCCATGCTTGTCCACGAGGAAATTTCGATCTGGCATGCTTGCCCAAGGCACACCCTTCACAGACTTCCTTACTATCTTGAACTTTGGGATCCAACTTTACCTTTTATTCCTAGCGCAATTCGAACGCGCAACCTCCGTATCACAATGCAGGAACCTTTGCCGGTGTGCCAACTCGGCCGATGTAAGCAACCAAGGGTCTCCACCCTTTTATTCTGCGACGGCCGAAGATTTTAAAAAAAAAAAAATTTATCGTGCGACGCTAGCGGGATTCGACCCGCACACCTCCCCACAGCCAACAGATCCCTTAACCGCCAAGCCAAATGGTCGGACGAGGATTGACGGGAGCGCCGTTAGGTTTATTTCGACGGTAGATGAATTTTTTTTTTTTTAAATTTGATGTGGGATTATCCCACATACGCCCGGCTGCAGGCGCGCGAGGGTTTTTAACGTGAAACCCTCGCAACGTATATCGACTGCCTTCGGGCAGACGAGATTCGACCAACCAAACTGTCACGCTGTCAACCAATCGCGCTTCGCCACCTCACTGCCACGTGGCAAACTTTTGCCAGCTGCCAACCAGACCGTGCCTACCAACCAGACTACGACACATGTCACGATCTGCAAGCACCACGTCACCGCATTTTGAATTGCGTGCTGACTTGTCAGCCAATCAGATGCTGCCAAATATCTTCGCCAGCCCCTCTACCAGCTCAGCCACCTCGATCTACGTGACATACCTCGAGTCGCCACGTGTCGTGACCTCAGCAATTTGCCTTGGGATCTGAGCCAATCTATGTCCTCCTCGACTGCTACGCTTATGTTGAAAACCGTGCTCACCTCAAAAACTGTGCCTGCCTCGAGAACCGTGCCCTGCAGGTCAAACTACGTGCCTCGGGATCTATGCCCGACCTGGCACACACCTGGGCTCTGATACCAGATGTGGAATTCAAATGCAGTCAACCATACACAGTCGAGACGCAGTCAAAAATCAAAGGAACAACGGAGAATATAAATTAATATTTCATTATGAGCCACTCTAACCTTTACAATATGTGATACATGAATAATATATATTGAAGACTATAGTTGGTGGAATAGGATAAGACGGAGGGATAAGGTGGGAGGTTGGAGAGAAAGAAGGGAGAAGACGACGAAGGAGGGATAAGGAGATGAGAAGAAATGGAGGGATAAGGGGAAAGAAATATTCACGGAGGGATAAGGAGGAGGGAAAATAGGAGGAAGATAGGAGGGATATTAGGAGAGAAGGTACGGGAATTTGCCGACAGAAATTGTCGACAAATATAGTGTGTGTTCACACTTAGGCTTAGGAAAGGGATCTTTCTAAGCCTAGTTAGGTGAACCCCTATTCACATTTACAACATGTGTGTTCAAATTGATGAGTTACTAAAATTAGATCTATGATGCAATATGTGTAATTATTTTTTTATAAAAATAAATTCAATGTATTATTTTAAGTTTTAATTGAATAAAGCATTGGATTAAGACTCAAATTTGAAATATAGAAAGTAAAAATCCTTGGATATTTCATGTAATAGATACTAGAGAACTGAAGAATTATTGAAAACAAAAAAAATCATATGATTTAATTTATGAGAAGATATTTTTTCTTTTGGAAAGAGAAATTTGTATTTAAACTTTGATATGAACTATGATTCTTGATATTACACATAATTTCTTTATATTTCTTGTTAATCACAAATAGAAGGAATGATATGAATGAATGAAAATGGGGGTTTATTTTGTATTATTACTTTTAGTTCATTCATATGAAATTAAGCATCATTTGGATTCTCAATTTAAATAAAAAAATAGAAATATGTTGGATATTTTGAGTTAAATCTTGATTTAAAGTAGATATTTTTTGTGTTGTTACTCATGCACATGGGGATTTGAGACCTTAAAAAATAGATGGTAGATTATCTGCCTTCAGTTTAAAGAAAATAGAAAAAAACAATGATATGTTGTCCCAAATATGACACATAAAATTATCAATTCCATAGATTATCAAACAAAATCCTTTATCCATTGCCAAAATATACTCGAGTTAATAAAATAGAATATGGTGGAGACCTTGCAATAATTCAAGATTACGATGTTTGTGATATAGCACCCAACAAAAGACTTGTGTGTAGCCCAAACGTATTGCACACAACATAGTTGTATGCCTTGGGTGTTGGTTTCATATTAGTTTACAAAAATTAATAGAGTCAACATATTGCCTAATGTTGTTAAAAAGAAATACATAGAAAGCAAATACACACAATATAAGAGAGTGTCTGACCAAATAATCTCACTATATCAATAAAAGTACACTCCAATAAATAATGAAATGGTTGGTATGATGGTTAATTATACCCAAATACAAGTTACCTTTAGGTCAAGGTTAAGTAACTGATATTTTGGTTTAATATAATAAAATATTTTTAAAATACCTATTTCAAATTTTACAAGGGCCCAAAGGGCTTATACATACAATAAAACACAATTTTATTCATGGCCTCAAATGAAGCTTAACTATGGCATATTTCAACACCCCTTCTTGAGCTAAATGGGGAACATGTATAAATTTTCCTAACCCTAGATAATGGTTATCCTATGTTGTTTTAAAATAAATCAAATATGAAATTAAATTATTTAAACATGCAACAGTCACATAGATGGCAGGAAAAATAAATAGCATGAACAATAGAAGTTAAATATATTTCTAAACCTAAAATATTACAAAATAAAGGAGGCTACAGCTACAGCTAGACACCATGCTCTCTTGATGCCTTTTTGGCCAGCAATTTCACTATTCTTCTCCTCCTAAGCTTACAATTTTTCCTTAAGCAATATGTTCTCCTTCTCTTATTTTTGTATATAAAAAACTCTTGACATTCTCCTTTTGTCCTTGAAAAATGTAGCCCTAATCTCTCTAACTCTAATATTAGGTCTCATCTCATCTTCAGATGTATGATTAAAAATAGAAAATCACTTAAGTGAATTTTAAAATAGAATCACTTAAGTGAACTTAAAAATAGAAAATCACTTAAATGAATTTCAAAATAGACTTCAAAATATCTTGAACCACTTCTAGCATGTTCATACTGAAGCCTGTGCAAGAATTTCATATCTGGGCTACATTTCTCAACACTCCTTTTAGCGAGGAAGGAATTATGCACCAATCCAAGTTTATATTTGAATGCTTCAAACTTTTCTTTTACTAGGGGTTTGGTCAGAATATCAACTATCTACTGATATGTGGGAATATACTGGAGCTTTAAGGATCCCTTATGAATCTTGTCTCGTATGAAGTGATATTTTATGTCTATGTGTTTTTACTTGTCATGAAATATTGTATTCTTAGAGAGTTTGATACAACTTTGATTATCATAGTATACCATTGTGGGATCCAACTCCTAATCAATCAATATTGTAAGCAACTTGTGAAACCAAATGGTCTCACAACTGGAAATATTGGTTGCCATGTATATAGCCTCTATTGACCTAAGTGCCACAGAAGTATGCTTTCTACTAAACCAAGATATCATGCCTGATCCCAAGCTAAATTAGCACCCTAAGGTGCTTTTCCTCTCTGCTACACTACCTACCCAATCTGAGTTTGTATACCCTTGCAACCTCATTTCACCAACTCCAAGATATCTCAGACCATACTCCAATGTATCCCTCAACTATATGATCACATGTTTTTTTTTTACCCAATGCTCTTGTCTTGGCTCCACCATGAACTGACTCAAGGTGTTCACTACAAAATATATATCTAGTCTAGCATTGATAAAATATATCAAGGATCCTATTAGTTGCCTATACAATATAGGGTCCACAAATTTTGAATCTAAAGTTATCACCTTCTTCATATTAGTGATCATGGGTGTGGCCATAGGTTTGCAGTCCTCCATCCAAAATCTCTTCAAGATATCAACTGCATACTTACCCTTCCAAATGAATATCTCCCCTGGTCTCTACCAAACCTTCAAACCCAATAACTAATGCATCATGTCGATGTCCTTCATCTCAAACTCAGTTGCCATATCTGCTTTGCACCCTACAATGAGCTTCTCTACACCTGTAAGAAACAAGTCATCTACATATAGCAACAAAATGAATAGATCAGTCCCAATAAATATGTAATATATATTAGGATCTGCATCACTTTTGGCAAAGCCTACACTTTGCAAGTATCCATATATCCTATAATGCCATGCTCTCAGTGCTGTTTGAGTCCATATAAGACTTTATTCAGTCTACAAACATGGGACTCATTCCCATTTACCTCAAAGCCCTGATGTTGCTCTATGTACACTTCTTCCTCAATTATCCCATTAAGTAAAGTTGTCTTCATATCCATTTGATGAATCCACCATCCCATAGATGAAGCTAAAGATATAACTTCTCTAATGGAAGTGTATCTTGCGACTAGAGTAAAATTCTCCTCATAGTCCACTCCATCTTTTGGTAAATCCCTCTCACCACAAACCTTACCTTGAACTTCTCGATGCTGCCATCTGTAGTATGCTTAATTTTATAGATCCATTTGGGACTCACAACTAACTTCCCCTCTGGTCTTGGCACTATGTCTCAAATATCATTCTTCATGATGGTGGTGTACTCCACCATGGAATCCTACCAAACCTACTGGTTTGTTTCCTCCTGAAAACTAGAAGGCTCTAAATTAATGATGTTACTCATCAATGCCATATAGTTTGAAAAATTTCTTGGAGGTTTGCTCTCCCTAATCATGATGCTAAGAGTCTCAACATACTCTTGAGCATACCTCAATGTCTATGTAATCCATCGAGATCTCATGATAGAATTGGAAGGGGCTAATATTTCCTCCTCACCTAAAGGTTGTTGTCCTAAACTGGAAATCACTAGTGTCTTTGGTGACCTTGGCTCAACCTTCAAAGCTTCTTACTCCTCATTCTCTATCACTGGAATAGGCTTATGGGACTTCCTAGATGCAAAGTCCTCCTCAAAATTTACATACCTTCTAACTATTGTATTCCTCTTCTCTAGAATATAAACCCTATAAGCTTTTAAAGTCTCACTGTAACCTACAAATAAACCCTTCCTATTGGAGGGCTCCAACTTGGTCCCCTTCTCTATGGAAACATGGATATAAATTGGACATCCAAAGATGCAAAAATAAGTCACCTCTAATTTTACACCAGTGAATGCCTCCTCTAATGTCTTTTCCTCCAAGATCCTGTGAGGATACCTATTATGGATGTATACTTCTATGTTGTATGTTTTTTCCCAAAGAAACATTGGCAAGCCCTGGTCATGAATCATGGCCCTAGCAGCCCCTATGATGGATTGATTTTTTCACTCTGCAACCTCATTTTATTATGTGTTGTATGGAATAGCCAGCTCTCTCTTGATTCTTGCCTGCTTGCAGAAACCATCGAAATCCTTGGAGGTATATTCATCCCCATTATATAATTTCAAGACCTTGATCTTCTCCTCTATTTGGTTCTCAACTAAAGCTTTGAACTCTTAAAACTTGCTAAAAACTTCATCCTTGGTATTTAATAAGTAGATCCATGTCTTGCGAGAGAAATCATTAATAAAGAAAACATAGTACATGCTACCTAAAATTTATGCTATTGATATCAGTCCACAAACATCTGAATATACTAGATCTAGTATCTCCTTAGACCTATGGTTGTTATTTGGTAAAATAGCCTTGGCATGCTTACCAAGTGTGCACCCTCTACATACTCCTTATTGGTCAATACTAAACTCTGGAAGACCTTTTACTATCTCCCTCAGAATAGGTAATGCTCTATGATGTAGGTGTCCCATCCTCTTGTGCCACAACTCACAAAATTTGTTACTACAATGAACTAGGGCTCGGATAGGTTCACCCTACAACCTGTATATACTGCCTTCTCTAACACATGTTACTTGTGTTATTTTTTATCTAGATTCTTTTGATATAATAAAAACATGTTGGTTCTTGAACTTCATTGCAAAACCCTTATCCTCCATAACAAAAATTGAAATCAAATTCTTCCTGAGACTTGGAATAAACAAAACATCATCAAATTCTAAAGATTTACTTGATTGGAGTCAAAAAGGAATGGTACCAATTCCTTCAATTGGATGTTTGGTATCATCACCAAGCTCAACCTGAACCCCTAAGTCCTACTCTTGTAGATTGATAAAACATTGTTAGGCTGATGTCATGTATCGATATGCCCCACTATCCACATACCAAGCATATTTTTGGGACCATACTGGTAGAAAGGCAAAAGACCAATTAGAAATCCTTCTTGAATTTAGCAACAAACTCGCTCATCTAAGTTTCTATAGAGGCTGCTACCTGTGTTTTTTTTTGCTTTCCTTTGCCCTTCTTGTTTGGACACTCTAATATATAATGGTTGCTCTTATGACAAATGACGCACTTGGTCTTGCTCAAGTCCTTCTTACCTAACTATGAGGTTGACTTCTCACTCTTTACCTTACCCTTGTTGGGTCCTTTACCTTTGCCCTTATTGGTTTACCCAAAGAGAGCTAGGTTATCATCACCACCTTTCTTGTTGGTCTTTGACTCCATTTGGGTCTCCTCCTAGATGAAATCATCCCATAATTTTTCAAAGGTGGGAAGGTGCTCACGAGCATAATACCTTTGACAAGTGGTTTCCATAAAGTTGAGAAACCATTCAATGCCACGTTCACCAATTTTATGTCTTCAACCTTCTCCCCAACTACTACCAATTGATCATGAATCTGTGTGATCTTCATCAGGTAACTGGTAATAGTGTTAGATGTGGTCATATCTATGGATCTAATTTTGTTCCTCAATAACATCTTCCTATTTATGTTATCGCTTTGGTAGAGGCTAACTAGGGCATCGAACATATCCTTTGCCTTAGTCTTCTCAAATATGTGAGTAATTATATGATCCTTCACTACATCCAAGATCATTCATTTGGCCTTCACTTATTTCTATGATTTATCAATTACTATAGGTCTGTAGGCATAGCCACATCATCCTTGACAATATCCCAAATATCATTCTCTTCCAATAAGAACATTATCATGATTTTCCAAGGCAAGAAATTAGAGGTACCTTCCACTCTATCCTCAAATCTAAGGCTAGTTGTTGCCATATCTGAGATCTACTGCACAAAATGATCTACTGCACAAAATTTCAGATATAATATGAATGACTCAAAAAAATGTCCTACAAATAAGCTTAGTCCTTCAAGCAAAAAATATGAAACCCTCTAACTGTTGTTTTCTTTAATATACAGCAGTGATCTACTATTGTAAACCCTTGAGGATCTCAATCACAGAATCTAGCTCTAATACCATGTAAATTTTTCTAACCTTAGATAATTGTTGTCCTATGTTATTTTAAAATAAATCAGATCTGAAATTAATTTATTTAAACATGCAACAATCACACAAATGGATGGAAAAATAAAAAATGTAAATAGCATAAGTTAAATATATTTCTGAACCTAAAATATTACAAAATAAATGAGGCTATAGCTACAATAGGACACCTTGCACTCTTGTTACCTTTTTGGCCAGCAATTTCATTGTTCTTCTCCTCCTAAGCTTGCAGTTTTTCCTTCAAAAATATATTCTCCTCTTATTTCTGTGTATAAAATACTCTTGACATTCTCCTTTTATACTTGAAAAAGGTAACCCTAATCTGTCTAACTCTAATATTAGATCTCATCTCATCTTAATATGTATGGTTAAAAATATAAAATCACTTAAGTGAATTTCAAAATAAAATCACTTAAGTGAATTACAAAATAGAATCACTTAAGTGAAATTAAAAATAGAAAATAACTTAAGTGAATTTAAAAATAGAATCACTTAAATGAATTACAAAATTCAATAACTTAAGTGAAATTAAAAATAGAAAATCACTTAAGTGAATTTCAAAATAGAATTTGAAATATCTCGAACCACTTCTAGCATGTTCATACTGAAGCCTATGCAAGAAGTTCATGTCGGAGCTACATTTCTCAACAACATGGAGAGAGACCCTTACTAGTCATTCCCTCTTAAGGAACACCCCCTAAAAGTAGCTTATATGTACACAAAAGGAACCTTAGGCAGATTCTTAGTCAGGATATTTGTTGTTCATTTTGTTTATGGCATGAAAATAGGATCAAGCATCTAATGGGCGGTTGAGTCATTGAAAATGCTCCTCAAAAATATCATCTGGTTGAGGGTGATGATATTCAAGTCCAAATATTCATCTCACACAATGCATCCAAATATCAATATGCTCATTTGAATAATAAAATATTATATTGCAAACAAGTTATATGGTTCTCTGATTGTCACACTGAAGAGTGACAAGATAATTATGAGGAATTCCCACATATTCTAACATTATAAGCATCCATCAAATTTTCGTAGTTGCCTAATTAGTAGCATAATATTTAACTTCCATGGGATATTGATATATAGTAGACTGCCATCTAGAGCACCATGAAATAAGGTTAAAATATAAATAGAACATAAAGAATATGGTAGAGTGCCACTCATCCAAATCACCAACCCAATCAGCATTTGAAAATATTATTAGAATAAAAGATGAACCAACTAATAATGAATACCCATTTGATAAGTAACCCTGATATTTGAGGATCCTCTTAGTCGTAGTCTAGTAAATCCCTTGAGGTGCATGCATGTACATGGAGCAATATTTGACATCAAAGGCTTGTGTGTGAGTAATATAAAGGATACTCCCACAAGAGATTGATATAAATTAGTATCCACCAGGAGATTCATACAATCATCTTAAATCTTAACTCCTAAAGAAAAAGAAGTTTTAGCATATTTACAATCCTTCACCCTAAAGCATTGAAGAAGATCCAAGGTATAGTTTGGTTGTAAATTAGTGATCCCAAAGACATTTTAATCAATCTAAATTCCTAATAAATAGTGTAGGAGCCCCAAATCTATTATCTCAAAGGAAGCACAAAGTCATGACTTTACATCCTAAATCAAGACAAGAGAGTTACCTATAGTGAGAATATCATCCACATAGAGGTCTCTTTGTATTTATGTTTGATATAACATCATTTTCATCCCCACATAATTGAAACCAAAAATTGACTAAGAAAGAGTGGATTTTCTCATACCATTTGTGGATGCCTACTTAATTTCATAAAATAATCTAGTCAACTTATAAACAAAGGGATTAGGACCCTCAATTTTAAAACTAGGTGGCTACTACATATAGATATCCACCTAAAGGTCACTATGTATGTAGGCATTCTTCACATCAATCCGATGTTCTTTCCAACCAAATGAAGTAGTTATAGAAAGAAGCATTTTGACATAATATATCCTAGAAACTATATCAAATGTCTTTGAATGGTCAACTCCCTCTTGCTAATATAATCTCTTAATAACAAGGTGTCCTTAGTGCTTTTACACCTGATCATCCAAAGTGCACTTGGTCCTATAGATATATTTTCATCCAACCACATTATTCCCTTTCAAAAGAGGAACAAGCTTCCATGTCTTGTTCATCAAGGACTCATACTCTATAAGCATAGCATCTTCCCACTTTGGTTGACCCCTAGACTAAGAATATGTAAGAGGATATCTATAATGATCAACCTTTGAGAGCAACACTTGAGAAGGAGCCTTTTAGTGTCACTCTAAAGCTAAAATTGGATAAGCATAATATAAAAGTGTCTAAATCCACTTGGATGTTGGATGAACAAAAGAAGAAATAGGCACATCCTATGGAAAAGCAACATCAAAATCTAAATCTAAAAAATCCAAATCAATATCACCACTCAACCCATCTTACAAAACTAAAACACATAGAAATGATGTATTAAGCTCAACATTCCTTGAATCTAACAACTAAAGGTGTTATAGGTGCTATTACCTAAGAAGGAGACACAAATATAAGCATAGAACCATTATTGGATTATGAAGAAGATGCTCTAATAGGGATATATCCTACAAGAATATCTAAATTATATATGCTAATTCAGTCAAATAAATAAAGGATCTTTTATGAAAAGCTTGGGTTGTAGATTGGATGGATCCCTTGAAAGAACCTTATCAAAAATATTCTCTCTATATAATTGTGTCATGTCTTTGAGGATCATAGAGACAATATGTTGTAGAGGTATCTAAATGCCCCATAAATATGCATCTATGACTCTTTGATACCTCCTTTTTTCAAATATCTTTGGATATGTGAGCCCATGTTGAAGATCCAAAGATACAAAATCAAGACACACTAGGCTCATCACCATTCAACCTCTCAAGAGATGTTATATCCTTGATAGCCCTAGTGGAAACCATGTTGATGACATATATTATACAAGTGATGGCCTCACCCCAAAATTTGTGCTCCATCCCATTGGCATGAACCATACAACATAACATATTCATGATTATCCTATTCTTCCTCTTAGCCACACTATTCTTCTATGGGGTATAGCTATTCTTCTATGGGGTATAGTGAATAGTCCTTTAATATGGTATCTCATAAAGAACCAAAATCTAATGAAATGTGTTACTCATATACTCACCTCCCTTGTCCAATATAAGATACTTGATCTTCCTATCTAGTTTATTTACAATGTCTTTGAATAAATTGAATCTCTCAAGGGCCTCATCCTTGGTATGAATAGTATATAACCATAAATATATATAGAAATCATCAATAAACAGAAGGAAAAACCTATTTCTAAAAATTGAGGATGTACCCATAGGTCCATATATCACTATGTATGACCTCCAAGAGATGAGTAGCACATCTCGTTGTCCCTTTTGTAAGTGTCTCCTTGTGATGCTTCCCTAGAATACATCCCTCACATAAACCACTTAGAAGAGAAATATGAGGAAGTATAATGGGCATATGACGATGACTCATGTATCTCAAAGATTCATAACTAAGATGACTCAACATATGATGTCATCACTGAATCACATCATCTACATGATCCACCATAGCCAAAATCAACTTTCTTCCAAGAGGAATAAACAAAAAGAGTTAGTTTTTCCCCTAACTTATACATCTAGTCTAACACTACACAATAACCAAAAGTAGTTATTTTGAATCTATTCTATATATCCTTGATTACCCAATGATCAGGTTAGAATTCTAATTTTTGTTTGTATGAGTAATGCAATAAATAGACAGTATATTGGGACCAACACTAGGAACATAAATAACTTCATCAAAATAAGAATATATGATACTAATGTATCCATATCCTGCTACCTATAAAGAAGATTCATGTACAATGACAACATGCTCCCTTTAATTTGATTTTTTGTATCCCATAATAGATGTTTGTGGTTTGTCATGTGCCTTTTTACCTCTAAATATGCAATCTACTCATCAGAAGAGGAAGATGTCCAACCTTCTAAATTATTGGCTACATGTGTTTGGTTTTTCCATAAAAATTGTTATTTCCCTATGAATACAAGAGAGTAGCATTAGCATATTTTTTTTTGCTTTCTCAAGATTCTTGATGTGAATGTAGTAATTTTTTTCTTTATGTCCTTACAAAACTTTCATGTTGGATTTTTTAAGTTCTTAGGATTCTTTCCATTTTTCTTTGGTTTCTTATCATTTTAAATTTTAACAACTTTTTTTGGATGGTCTTGATTGATGAAATAATTACCCTTATGCCTTTATGTTCTATTTTGATGATAAAAAATTACTTAAACACCTCATTTATTGATGGCATAGAAGAATAAATAAAGTAAACAAGAAATATCTTAAATACAACTACAACTATCTCATAAATATTTGAAATACTATTCAAGATAATATTTATCAATTCAATATTCTTCTCCTTGTTCACTGCCTCTTGTACGTCTATTGCATTTAGAAATCCTCTAGCAGTCCAAATATCATCTTGTAATTTTCTAAATTGATTAATCTACTCATCAACGATATCATAAGATTCCATAGTTAAAGTAGAAAGCTCATCATCCAACCTATTGATATATATAGAATCAATGCAATCACACAACCCCTAAAACTTGTAAAGCAATTCCTTAGGGTTTGTGATGTTGCTAATATGAGTGTTACAGATCTTATCAAATGAAGAGTTATCACACCAAGAGCCTCAATCCTTCTTGTCTTTGTATATATGATTCCACTCTTTGTAATCAATAGTGTGAGGTTCCTCCACATATTTGTATAACCCCTTACTCTAGAGTAAAGCTTAAATATTAATTTTTTACATAGCATAGTTTGGACCACTCAACAAGTGCACATGTTGAGCCATAACTTTCCTACTAAGATATAAACCATTCATGTTATTGTGACTAAAAATAACCCCACTAATTCAAAAAAACTCAAAATTTGGGTGATTTGAAAAGAAATTTATGGCCCTTAGAAATTTGGACTAAAAATCACACAAAATGATTTCAAAAAAAATGAAATTTTGAAAAAAAGTATACTTATAGTGAAGGGAAGATTGCCTTGTGTCTCTATATGAGTGGTTTCAAGGATGCCAACTATATGCTAATTAGTTAGAATACCATTAAATCGTGATGTCACTTGTCTCAATCTCAAATGGGGTATTACCAATCGTGCACTAATTGTGCATGTCATTAGGCTGAGTATCTTCGTCATACTCTACTTTGTTTTACAAACTATGAACCATGTTGTGCCACTTATTGCATTTTTATTTGCTTCAAAATATATAATTTGCTTTGCCAAGTCTACTATAGATTGTGTGACTGTACGGTCATTAGGTTTAATGAGTTGGTAGAATGTAATAAGTTGAACCCATAGTTACATCCACCAACTAGTGATCTACCTACCATATCAACTGCTAAAATTGTATCCCTTATACAAACTAACATGTTAATTGCCATGTCATCTATATAGACTACCATGTTAGTTATACTAATTATCATGGCATCTTCCACATAACTTGCCATGTTAGTTGCTACATCATCTATATGGACTCCTACATCAATTGTATAGAATGACATGTCATCAAGTGCCACGTGAGCATTATTGGGTGAAAGTATTATATCATCAAGTGCCATGTCATCATGCAATGTCATATCATCAATTTTTCCACATCAAATTTATTTACTTCATTAAGGTTTATGTCGATGTCTTCCATTTTCATCAAAAATTTAGGCATGAAAGGTTTGAATCTTGGACCTCCAACGTGAAATGTCCCAAAGTGGGCTTCACTAGCCATTAGGGCTAAGGCCACTTTTTGTATACTTATGGTGAGTAAATAACAAACTCTCATGTCCAAATGTCTCCATTTGATGTTAAGTGCATGACACAAGCATGTCACATTGACACACACTAGCCAAGAAATATTCCTAGGTATATTACTCTTTTTGGAAATTGGAAAATAAAAAATGGAGGGAAATTAGATAATTTTTTAACAAAAAAAGATGTACCTAGGAGAAAAATGATGTGAAGTGCTATATTGTAGTCCCCTCCAAAAAACACTAAAAATTCATATGTGTCCATCACCTCTATACAACAAACACAACCAATCAAGACACTCTCTCACATCTATGCAACACAAATATTGTAAAACCAAAGTCTTTGCCATATACGGAAGTCTACCCATGACTTCTTTGCCACCAAGGGTCTATCTAAAAATATTCAACCTCTTTATTTTTCATGATAGCTAAGCAATTTATCCTCTCATTTGTTCTACTATTTGACATAAAAATATGAAAGATAATGAAATAGATTTTTTGAAAAAAATCATAAAAGACAAATGAGGTTTTCAAAAATTCTCAAAAAACTCAATCCTAAAACTAGGGTATCCACCTGGTTAGACACCAAAAAAATAAATGGATTGAGTGCTAATGAGAGGAAAAAAATAACCTATCAGTGAATATTTCTCCTAAAGCAAATATGTTCAATCTAGTGAGATCCTCGTGATCCAAATCCATCTATGGTTTTATCAAAAAAATATTTTTTTAATTTTATTGTTAGTATTGGCAATCAAATCGGCCTAGATATAGATTTTTTGAGTCTACAACGCCCTAGACCTACTATCAAGCATTGAATGGCCAAAGGAAAGAAATGTCCTCCATGCCAATATCCAGTAGGGTTGGCTCCAAAAATAAAATAAAATGTTTGTTTGAGATAAGGGTTAGAGAAGATACAGAAAGAGAGGGAAAATATTGAAAGGAATGGGAAAAGAGACTAAAAGCCTAAAATACGAGGGTGATGAACAAGAAGTACGATACACAACTTTCACTCAAACCAACAGCAATCAAAACAATAGACTTTTAATAGAAATCGATACTAAATCCTCTCACCTACATAACCTCCAGGGGTACTCAAGAATCGATCCTTCACCAATAGCTAAATCCAGAAACAAAATTTAAGTCGTATGACAAAGTGACTAACTTAGCAGAAATAACATGATAGAAGGCATACACAAATACAAAAGATTCAAGACCATAACTATAATTTCGTGTTTCAGAAGAAAATTTCAAGATATACAGCTGCTTTTCTAGCATATATTGTCCATCCTTGGTTACAAAGAAAATTCTAGCTTTTATAGAGTATACTACCTCTCAAAACATTAATGCCCAACCACTTATGTGATGGTGATAGATAGATTTGATCTGAAACCAACCTAACAGCATAAATTTGGTTTTGCAGATAACTTAGCATTGAATACAGAAGGTTCTTGTGATCTACCATGATCGAACGGTTTGGAGCGCAGCTTCGGGATCGGTTGGGTAGTTAATGACAATTCTGAGCATCTTTCGCTGCTCTTGGGACCCACCTAGAGTTTCACTCCACAACTAAAGTGAAAACAACCCTTTGTTTTGATTAGTCTTCAACTTACTTTCTGGCCAACTTTCGCTCCACAAGTGGAGCAAAAGGACCCTTGGCCTTAACCCTCAAGACCATGCACTTTTACTTGATTTTTGCTCCATTGGTGGAGTGACAAATATTTTCACTTCACTGGTGGAGTGACAAGGATTTTCACTCCACAAGTAGAGCGACAGGGATTTTTGCTTCACCAGTGGAGCGATAGAGAGTTTCGCTCCACTAGTGGAGTGATAGAGAGTTTCTCTCCACTAGTGGAGCGACAGGTATTTTCTCTCCACTGGTGGAGCAACACCACATTTGACCATGACTTTGACTTGCTTTTGCACTAACTTTACGATTTTTTAAGAAAGGGTTTTTGCTCCCCTTGTGGAGCAAAAGCGCTTTGTGCCTTAGCTAAGACTTAGTCAATTGCTCCCCCCTCCTTTAATAGGAACCTTCACTCCACAACTAGAAGCGAAAACACTTTTGCTCCACCAGTGGAGCGAAAGTACCCCTTCCTTGCATTCAAAAGGGAAGCATGCTTTGTAAAAGAGCAAAGATTATTTAAGTCCTGAAAACTATCACCATATCCGCAGAGTGGAACGAACCTGCAGAAATCAAATTTTAAGCAGAAAACTCATCCACAACATCACCTCATGCTAAAATGTTTATAATTTTACATGCGAAACAACAGGAAAGCATAGAAAAACCATAGAAACCATAGGACTTGAAAGAAAACAGCTTTGAGGAAGAAAGTGAAAGGAGGTAGTTGGTGAACACACAGCAAAGATAACAACATCTTAACCATTTTCGATGAAAAATATAATTTTTACAATGATTAACTCCCAATACTGCATACAATTTAATGTGGTAGGGAGGCCAACAGTTAGCTTATAAATGAATTTCTAGTTGGTCCAAACATTGTTGCCCTTGTAATACATATAAGCCAATTTATCAAAGACAAGCAATCAAGTAAAGCAAATTCACATTCAATTTCATACCATGTTGGATTTCATAGCAATTTCTAGAAACAAACAAAAATAATATATTACCTAGTATTGTTGAAAAGAAATACACCAAAAGCAAATACATATGATATAGGGGATATCCATGGATACCAAATAATATCACTATAACAATAAGAATACATTTCAATCAATAATGAAATGTTTGGTATGATGGGGCATTTATACCAAATACAAGTTACTTATAATTCAAGGTTGAATATCCGACTTTTAGGTCTAAAATAATAAAATATTACAAAAATATCTTTTTCATGGTTTACAATGACTAAAAGGGTTCATACATAGAGTAAAAAAATAAAGTAAATCATGGTCTCAAGTGAATCTTAACCATCACATATTTCAACACTAGGCATGCCCTTGTTAAGGCATGGAATTCGAACTCTTATGTGAGATGTGCACATATGAGAACAAATTAACAAACCATACACATCATGCCCACCCCTGCCCTCATAAGTGAGGGCGGGGGTGGGCAGTAACAACTGCATGTTGTGATCACATAGTTATACTACATTATCTTGGCAATTGTCACTTGACAAGATTCGAACCTAGCTCTCCTCCTTGAAAGTCAAGGAATTTAATTAGATAAGCTCATACCATTTGATTAATTGAATACTCTTTTAACATTAGCAAATTTTATTTTTAATATAGAGACTAATTTTAAATATCTTTATAAACTCAATGGTGTTCATAGAGAAACATTGGGATACTCTAAAGTTATTATGGAGTTTTCCTTAGACTCAAATAGGGGTCAAATTCAAAAGTTCAACAATGAAATTTTTTAATAAAATTAGCTAAAGATTTTTATAAGTCATTGTAGCTAAAATAAAAAGAATTTAGAGTTGTTTGAAAAAGTATAATAAAATAAGGACTACCTTGCAAAAATCTTTAGCTGATGTAGAGCTTCTCACATATGGTTAAGTTAAGCTCTAGAAATCATATTTAATTAGTAGTATAAGACACAAGATACAAAAATGATAACAAAGTTATACAAGTTGAAAGAAGATGATAGATGAACTAAATTTTTCTTCTATTTTGAAATGGAAGTATTAAAAGCAATACATTTCCTTATCAAATGTAGGTGAAATTTTGACCAATAATACAAAACATATATTTAGGGTTTTTTTAATTATATAGTTTTGTATTTGTTTTTGACATTTTTGAAGTAGTCACAAAGAATTGAATTATCTATGAACTAATCTTTAAGAAAAAATTGATCAATGTAGCAAGTAAATTAAATGAAATGAAGCATGCTATCAAAATGATAAAACATGACAAACCCTTAGGCTAAATGAGTTTTCATTGAACATAAAACCAATATATGATCCCTTGCACATGAGTAGGTTAATACTGAAGCCTTTCAATTTGTCACTCTTGTTCCTTATAAAATAAGGGGGTGATCCATATAATCACTAAAGTGGGTGAACAAATATTAGTTAAAAATTGGAGACATGCACTTCTAGGTTCCATGTAAGATCTTGGCTAGGGTCTTGAATTTTAGGTTAAATATTGTCTCAATTATTATTGGATAAGGTTGTTGTAAGGTAGATATAGTTCCTAAACAATTCACTTGCAAGTATTGGGAAGGCATATATCAACATCCTACACTAGAAAATCATATATTGAGCATACTACACTCAAAAAAATGTTTGTATGATGTCAATAACCATTGAGAATATGATGACAATTTTGAGTGGCCTTTTAATGAAATGTTGTTGAGAGTAATTAGGTTGGTGAGAGGTTTTTTAATATGGTGAATATTTTTTAGGGGTACTTTTACGACCATTGGGATATATAAGATTTTTTTTAACCTTTCATTTGTAAAGATCCATAAGACAAGCATACCCTTTATACATTTTGTGATACTGATTGGATATTTTTATTGGTTGCTTCAAAAAAATTATTAAATGACCCTATCAAAGGGGACACCTTACCCAATGATAAGATTTTGTTGGAAGATCTTTTCGTTCACTACTAAACTCATTTCCATTTTTTGTATAAGGAAATTTGACAAATCAATTAAAAGACTGTGTGTATTAGTTTGCTTCAAGTTCCAAGATTGAAGTCAATAATTTTTACATAGAATTTTTTAAAACTTGTAAGAAATTAGAAATTAGGGTTGGAAAATAATTTCTTCCTAAAAAAGTAGTTAGATATTTGGGAATTTCATTTGCTTTAAATACTCTCCTTACAAAAATGGGATAAGGTTTTACAAAAAAAATTCTAAAAAGATTCCTGAATGATAAATGGAAGTGAGTTGAAGATTTTAAATTTATAAGATTCTTCTCTCCTGTTACGATTTGCAATACTCTTATCGATAGTTTAGAAATGCATAATTTGAAAATCTTGATAAATTCTTCTAATCAAATAGGGAGAGGAATAAAAAATGTATTTAGTCAAATAAAATATTATAATGAAGTTTAAACTTCTTAGAGAGATATGCAAAAAGAATTTAAAATTACAATACATTGATCTATCTTCAAAAATGGCTTTTAAAGTATTTTGAGGTAATGCTACTTGGCAAGTTTTAATAAGTTTGTTTCTTTCCCTAATTGAAAAATGCCTAAAATATATGTTTAAGTTAGATAAGCTCTTTAAGGGTATAAGAATCACCCCATTTGGCTCTCCTCTATTTGCCCCCATTTGGAATTCTTGTATAGCCATGAAATATTTTTTTTGCCTTTTGTTGTCTAGGTCAAAAATGTCAAGCCTTTAAATCCTTACGGTGGAATCTCTTGCATAGAAGCAATGTTTTAGCTAAGGTCAAAAGATGCTCTTCTCTTAGAATAGAAGCCTGAGGTGTTTGTGAAATTTAATTAGGCAAATAGGTGACTAGGAATCATATTAAAGAGAGATGCAAGCTTCCTAACTATAATAGGTGAACTAAAGTGTTTGTAAAAAGCTTATAGACTAACATCAAAAAATGATATATAGCATTTTGTTATAAGGTTGTGTCAAAGTTTTTAGTCAAGCACTTTTAAGATGTATTAGTATCAATTATCTTGATAGACACAAAGAACTTTAAAAACAATTGAAACCATAAAAATGTACTTAAAATTTATATATGACCCCAAATTTGACATGCATGTGTTGTCAAGACCCTTGTTCCTTTAAAAAATATTAACTTGTTGAGACTCTACATGATCTTGGGTGGATATCATACTCAGACCCATTATGCTTATAGAACCCAAATAAATTATCTACCCCTTACAATGTGTATGGTCAGAAAATGAACATTGTTGTGTAATTGTCTCATTTATTTATGCTCACAATTTGACCTATTAACTTGAGCATACACACCCCATTAATAATGTGCTTCCAATGCTTTTTGGTGTCAAACAAACTTAATCAAAGCATAGGCACAAAGAAGGAAAAAATAATAATGGATGAGAATCACATCATAAGGAAATGAAGAAAAATACAATACCATCAAATGTTAATTCAGAGGCATCAACGCATCAAGGTGACCTCGATCAAAACCTACTAAAAGAAGTATTGAGATCTTGCTCTTCTAGGGTTTCAATCTCTAGTGAGAGTCGTTTTTGCTTAGGGTGTCCTCAACTTTTTTGGGTTTTCCATGGCCCCCAACCTCAGTGACCCAACAATTACCATCGGTGCCACAAAAGAGAAGGCAAATGAAAACGACACCCGTGGAGTGTTCCAAGAAATTGCTTCCAATGGAGAGTCACAAGGTATGTTCAATTTTCCTTTACCCGAGTTTGATAATGTCTATCAATGGCTGGAATCTTTTACCCTAGTTGGGTATTTTGTGGGACGCATTCCCAATGAAGCGACATTGTGGTCTTGGGTTAGTTTGACTTGGGCTCCTCATGGAGTCAAGCTTGAGTTGATTCATAACCTAACAAAAGGTTTGTTCTCTTCCAATTTGCAGATGTTGCTTATGCAAAGGTAGTTTATGAGCATGGGCCTCGCTCCATGAGAAGCTCCTTGGTGGTCTTCTATCTACTGACCAAGGATTTTTCTATTTCTGAGGAAAGAACCTCCAAGATCTTAGTCTGGGTTGAGTTCCCTAGTCTTCCTGTCCCCTTTGGCCCTTTCTGAATCACATGGCAATAGTCTTAGCGTGTGCCTTATTGGTTGAAGTCAACAAGCTTTTCAATGCCCACCCACAAAAAAGGGTTTATGTTGAGGTTGATCTTTCCAAGGACCTACAAGAGGTTATCAATATTCAGGTGGGAGATACCACTATTTCGCAATGAGTGGTGTATATTAACTTGCCAAATACCTGCTTCATATGTCAAGCATTGGACCACAAGGTTAAGGATTGTATATTTATTCCTCGCAATAAGCCAAGTCGACCCCATGCCAAACACTCTCTCTCCTCCCTAGGCCAAAGAGGATGGTTAAACCATGGTGGGAGAGTGCAAAAAATCATGTGCCCCTATAGCCAAAGTGCAACATCCCCAACCAACAACAAAAGAGGCTCCTTTTCCAATCCCACATTCCTCAAAAATGGTGGAAAAGCAACCAGGCATAGGGCCAACAACGGAAATGGTAGTCACTAAGGCTCCACCTCACCAAAGTCGTACCCCAACAACTAATATGGAAGTGGTGGTCAATAAGGCTCCTCCGCCTCGCCACAGCGGCACCCTAACAACTACTATGGCCACCAAGGCAAAATCTCCTCCCCCTTCTCCTTTTGCGAGATCTCGACGTTCCCATAGTCCTGGACAAGAGAAATTAGGGGACTATTTACTAGAAAAACAACTTCATCTCTCCAATCCTTGGCTGGAGAGATCCATTCATAATAACTTCAACTTCAGGGCGTTTGAGTTACTTCAACAAATGCAAGTACAACAAGGAATCAGTGAAGATGATAGCCTTTCCATTTGCTCTTAGGGTCCCCCTCGAACTGATTGGGCTAACTTCAAACGCATATAAGCACGCAGCAATGAAAAAAAAAATTAGCAATTTTCAGATCTAGGTCTCATGCATTTGTAGAAGCTAAAATCTGTATAATTATTCTTCATAGTTTTTCAGTTTAGGGTTTAAAATTGTCTGCTTTGTTTTAAGTTCTTGATTGTCTGTGTAAGCCCCAGATCCTTGTTTTAGGTTCTAGATGGTTGTCTATGTAAGCTCTAGATCCCTATATTAGGTTCTAGGTGGTTTCTCAAGTTGACATCTCGAGATGTGTTGCCTTTTTTTTGTGACCAATGTAACTAATATTCTTTCTAGTAATACAAGGCACTTTTCAAAAAAAAAAAACTACTAAGAGGGGTTGACAAATCATATGTAAAGGACAATATTAGAAGACCAAATCAAGATACGTACTTATTGATCTTATTGACACTATCAAGAGATTGTATAGGCCTAACTTGTAAGCATAAATCCACCCAATTTAACACAGCACAAGGTATTTGAAAAATATGAGCAAAAGGTACAACAAAACAAATATGAAGACGAAAGATTTCTTTAAAAAAAACCTCCAATGGGAACAAAAACTTGTTAACATTACTAAGATAACAATTGTTCACTAAAATACAAAAGAAGCAAATGTAGAAATGTTATATCTCAGCTTGTGTGTAATTATGTCCTAATTGTCGTGACAAGAAGGAATCTTAGCTTACAAGGCTGTGTTTACATGGCATCCTAATATATCCTCCCCTAACACCTCATATACATACAAAGGAAAACATAAAAACGTCGTAGGAGATTTTACTTAATATTTTGATAGAGTAAGATAGGTAAACTTAAAGCATAGAATAATATTTCCAAATTAAAGTTAAAATCTCTAACTTATGCAAAAAGACAGTTTGAAGCTACAATTAATCATAACGATCAAAAGACATTGCTTAAACAATAAATAAATTAAAAAAACATAATTAAGTAATATATTTGATGTTGAATATCACGAATCATCTAGGACTTTGAACCCAAAAGGACCTAGCTCATCCTCCAAATGCTTTACCGCTGAGTTCTCTTTTTCTTGGGTTTGGGTTGACCATTTTTTAGAGTGTGAATTGTCCTCCAATATTGTTGAGCAAGGTGCAGCAAAAGAATTGCAAAAGTATTGTCATTGTTGTCAACACAGACAGATTGATGCAGTTGATGCAGTTCAGAGGTCGATCAGATCAAGTGCGATGAATTTCAAGGAAAACAGAGGTGACCCGATTCAAGAATTGGCGAGAAAAGACAAGGAAGAAAACTATCGCGATATCGCGACATGTTTTCTGTCGCGATATCGCGACAAAACAGAGGAGAGAGAAAATGCAAGAAAAATTGTCGCGATTTCGCGACATTGCCGAGGAGAGAGAAAATGCAAGAAAGATTGTCGCGATTTCGCGACATTGCCGAGGAGAGAGAAAGTGCATGCCAAATTGTCGCGATTTCGCGACATGGCCGAGGAGAGAAAGTGAAAGGCAAACTGTCGCGATTTCGCGACATGCTGGCAGAAAAGGAAGCAAGGTGAAAAGATGTCGCGATTTCGCGACATAAATGGAGGAAAGGAGCTTGCAATGAAAAGTGTCGCGATATCGCGACACGTCGGGTTTTCGCGACCCGAAGAGGAGAGAGAATGCTCAGCAACAAAGGTGTAGCGATTTCGCTGCATGTTGAAATGAATGGCAACAAAGGTGTAGCGATTTCGCTGCATGTTGAAATGAATGGCAACAAAGGTGTAGCGATTTCGCTGCATGATGAAATGAATGGCAACAAAGGTGTAGCGATTTCGCTGCAAGTCCAAAATGCACAACGTGAAGGTGTAGCGATTTTGCTACCAGTCAATTGCAAAACTGAAAGATGTAGCAAGTCGAAAGCACAAGGCACAAAGTTGTAGCGATTTCGCTACTGCATAAAGCAAAGATTGTACGGAAGCCAGAAGCGTCGCGATTTTGCGACAAAGCTGAGGATGACGTCAGCAAAATTGAAACTGTCGCGATTTCGCGACAAGGTGCAAGGAAAGCTGCTGGAAGCCGAAAATGTCGCGATTTCACGACAAGAATGATGATGACGTCAACAAAAGCTGAAAGTGTCGCAATTTCGCGACAAGGTGCAAAGAAAGCTGTTGGAAGCCGAAAGCGTCGCGATTTCGCGACAACATTGAGGATGACGTCAGCAAAAGCTGAAAGTGTCGCGATTTCGCGACAAGTTGCGAGAGAAGCCTCAGGAAGCCGGAAGCGTCGCGATTTTGCGACAACATTAAGGATGACGTCAGCAAAAGTTCGAAAGTGTCGCGATTTCGCGACAAAGAAGGGCATGAAGGGTACGGCTACAAAAAGTGTCGCGATATCGCGACAGGTAACAGTTTGGCGGGTAAAAGCTGAAAAAGCATGCAAGGTGACACATGTCAGAAAAAGCGGACAAGAAAATCATGCGACCGCTACGTAAAAGTAATCGATGTCAGATCTGCAGTTACAGATTGACAAGTGTTAGTCATGCACTAGAACAGCTGTATATGCACGACTGGAAAAGCATTCGAAGAATCAAATATGAAGGATCAGAAAAGCTTTCTAAAAGACATTTTTGCAGCATTCGAAAAGCCGAATTTGCAGGGTTTCGAACAGCCGTATTGCAGGGTTTCGAACAGCCGTATTGCTTGGAATCGAACAGCCGTATTGAATGGATTCGAACAGCCAAATATGCAGAATAGAAAAAGTATTCGAATGGTCGTATTTGATGTATTCGAACAGCCGCTTATTGGGAAGAGAAAAAGAATTCGAACAACTCGAGAATGTCATCCGACTGTATGCAAGATTGAAACGCTATAGAAGTCAAATTGTCCCGATGAGAAAAGGAAGGTTATAAAAGAACAGTCGTACAGAGAATAAAGTTGCTGCTGTTAGAGGGAAATTGCTATGAAAAGAGGGTTAAAAGAGAGCCAAGAGAGAAATTAGCAGAGTCGTGAGAGTGTGTAGAGTTGGTTTAATTGCAGACCAGTCAGGATCGTGTAAGAAGTGAAGACATTTTTATGTCATTTTAAATTGCTCAGAATTGCAATCCAAGTTGGTGCTTGGTACTAGGGGTTGGTGCTCCTATCTCATGGTAGCAGAAAACTAAGGGGTTGGTGCTCCTTCCAGTAGATGCTGGTAAAGTGTTTGTAAAATTGGAATTTTGCAAAGACTGGATTTGGATTGGAGTCCAAGCAGTCATTTTTGAGGAGTAGCCAAATTGGTGAACCTCGGTATATTGAGTGTTGTGGTGTGCCCTATTGATCAATTTGCTTTTCTGGTTTTCAAGTTCTCTTTGCTTCATTTTAAATGCTGTAGATTTGAATATTAATAGTTACACTGATTCACCCCCCCCTCTCAGTGTCATTGTGTGAATATCAAATATTTCATACTGCACATTTATTATATTATTACATATCCAATGATAATAGTAAAAGTAAATTCTACAAACTTTTTCAAACGATTTTCTACTCCGATTAGCTATTCCACTTTGTTATACTCCGGTTCACAAATTGCAGTTGCAACTTACACTTTATGCTACTATTTATATGGCATTGCATAATCACTATTTTTGTAAATTCTTATTGTTCTGCACAAACGTTTTCTTTTCCAAGTGCAAACATCTAATATAAATGATTGTCACCACAAGCTTATAAGATATTTCGTCTAATATTCCATGTATGATCTGTAATGAAAAATCTCCATGTCTGCTACATTTATACCAAAGGTTCAAGGGCCATAATTCAAAAGCCTTTCAGCCAAAACACTTTATATCACATGCTAACATAAGACTTAATTACAGCTGCTTCAAAAATATAATCCAAAAAACAGTCTGATTTCTCACAGATCTGCACTTCTCTTACACAAATGTTTTAAGAACTTGATATAAGATTTTTTGTATGCATTATGGTTTGAATATCCAAATGGGATTCTCCGAATATCACCAAAAATTCCTCTCCTTGTAAATGCATCCGATAAGCCCTTCAATTACATTTATACAAAGCCAAAAAGTGCCTTGAAGAGTCGTCAATTGAGATCAGTCATCGTCATCCTCCATGTACTTTTCTTGCACTGCTGCATTTGTAAACTTGGTTGTAAAGGAAACCAATTAGCTGTAATGTGATGAAGAGACAATATAAAATAATCAATAAACAAGCATGCATCACATAAGGCACAAAAGGATATCTATAATAATCCCAATCCAAGGGTGCAGCTGCAATTTTGCTAAACTCAACAATGTTGCCTTCAATTCCAGCAAATACGTATCCATTTGCTTTATCAATCAGCTTAACAAGATTTCCTACACTCTCCTTGTCCTGCTTGGCAGCAAAGTAAGAGCTCTAAGGCATTTAGATGAACGATAACTACATTGAAATTCAAATAAAAAAGCAAAATTTACATTTTGAAATTAGCATATTAAAATAAAAACAATTCTAACAAGTTATGCCATGGCACCATCATATTGCAAGATAGCATACAGCATGTTGGTCCACACACTGGTCCTCAGGTATAGACTCACCTGGATGTCCAATGGTGTAAAACTAACCAAAGAAAAATCTTCTACCACTTCACAAAGTGCCTTGGTGAGTTTTCTGCCAAAATAATAAGCTAAGCTTCACTACCAGCAACAAATGTTTCCTGGGCTTTCACTATGTTAAAATCATCAAATTACCACATGTAAGAAGTGTGCCACCTGTATTTGGCAGAACGAGGATCCTGATCAAGATGATAGTGTAAGTATGTTAAGTCTTGCACATCTGTGTAGAACTCTAGATTGAAAGCTGCACCAAATAAATTTTCTTTGTTACTTAAAACTCACAATGATGTTAAAAGCATGTAAAACCATAATATGCGTAAGCCACTTCACAATTTCCTAAAAGAAAAATCTGGGATTCAAAGGTTCTATTTATAGCTCCTCAATCAGAAACATTAAGGAAGAAACATAATCATTTTATTTCGTAACTCAAGCAAAGCTCTCCATCATCCCTGCCAAATCATACACAGAATAATGGAAACAAATTCCATTTAAACCCAAAATCTCCCTGCCAAAACATAAATCATGTCATGATATTAAGGGCACTATGTAAATGATATAAGCCGAGTCCACACTGCCATAACAAAGAAAGAATATGTACTATACCAAGTTTTCCATAACTTTCAATGAGATCCATCTTGGACAACACGTTGATATGTGGCAGTTCCAGGTGTAACATCGTTGTTAAAGAGAGCAACAAAGCACTAATATACTTCCCAGGATCACTGCATAGATGGGCATCAATTAAATGCACTGCTGTGAGCTGCAAAGAAAAGAGTGAATTAAACCACAATACAATGTGAATGAAGCATGGAAGTTGTCCTCCTTACTCTAATTTATAATGTCACATCAGTATAAGTGTTTCTAGCACTGAACTAGGAACTTCAAATTTGAACTTCAGGTCTCAAGACTAAATTCCCTCTTGTATATAGTTGTAAACAATATTATCATATTATACCTATAAATTGATCTTTAACAACAACATACCCTGCAGTCCATATGTTTACTCATTTGAAGGATGACATTCTTTGCATTTGAATGAAGAGTGAATAGCTCGACCTGCCCAGGAAAGTCAAAGAGAAAATAGTGATCTGCAAATAAGCAACACAAGATCACGATGATTACAAGCATGGTAGCCAAACAAACTTAAATCCATGGCCAAGTACCACAATAGAAAGTCATATTTAGTAGAACAAAACAGTAAACTGAAAAATTTATCCCAACTTCTAACTAAAAATCATAAATGACAGAAACTGAAGACAAATTGCATTTTCTGGATGTTCAACATAAAATCAGCTGCTAAGGTAACTTGCATTTTGAAACTTATATGAAGACAACAATCCAAGGTAGATATGCTATGACTATGGCTATCTTGCATATCATAAATGTCTGAAGATCCTCACATGGATAAGAGGAGCAAAATGCCATCAACAGGCAATGTCAAAACCAACACTATTGAAGGCAAGGTGAAACAAGACTTTGGAATATGATTGCAGAATTTTAAATTTTAGTGATATTGTTCTTAAGCCTATGTCAGCTTCAAAAAAAAGATAAAATTAGAGAAGCGGCATCCGTTATAAGATCCACCAGGTCTAAAAAATTAAAAGAGGCCACCATGGCCCAAGGCTACTTTGGTTCTTCCCCTGCTATTCTGGCCCAAGGCTACTTTGGTTCTTCCCCTGCTATTCCAATGCCCCTGTATCCTCTTTCATTTGCAAAGGAAGCCAAGAAGAGGTATAGGATTTTATTTGAGGGTCTATTAATAGTCATTACAGGCAAGTAGCTAAGGTTGAGAGTTAGTGTTGTAGAAAGCCCTACAGGGTGATCTGAGCACACCCACTTTGCCCACACTATTCAAAACATAGCATCTATGTTACTATCCCTTGTAGGTCTTATGTTACATGTTACATGTCATTATGTTACATGTCATGCACAATGCGTTGCTTGGTCCTGGTCTACATTACTAGCTTAGGGCCCCTGCCTTAAACTTTTGCCTATCCCAACTCTTCCAACATCATATAGCAAGGAGAATTCCTCCTGTGGAAGCCTAAGGACCACCTTATATCACTCAATTGTTTAAAAAGTGAATGTTCTTCAGCAGCCACTCAAGCAAGTTTGGAGACTAATTTTCAGACTGCTGAGTTTACTTGTAAATTCCCGAGGTTGGTAGTTGTCCTGATTTTGCTGGGATTAACTATATACCTGATCGCATATCTGATTGCACCCATGACATCAGATCTGATTTCATATTGATCATTGGCCCAATTATAGTAGTTATATAGTTTTGCTTTTTATTTAGATTGTTTGCCATATTGAGTTCAAAAAACATCACTTTTAAGCTTCAGCCCCTGGTTGGGATATCTCCATTCCTACTTGCTTTCTGATTGCTTTTGGTTGATCCTTGTTTGTTGTTTGCCTATGTCATACTTGATTGATCATCCAGCCCAAATCAATCATTGGTGGACCTATGGCATGATGAATCTATCACACTAGCAATCAACCTTGCACTTGGGGTTTAGATCAAGCACTTCCAAATATTGTGGTCACCATTTAGTTACTTATTTACTTGACTGTCTGTCGTATGTGTGTTTGTTTCCTTACTTCTATAGCATTATGTTGCTTGGAATGTCCCTGTTTCCACTTTTTTTTTGCATGACGTGTAAAGAGTTGAGTCTGCTTGTAGTTGCTGAAAATAAACATAAAAAGTAATTTAACGTATTTACAGTTGCCAAGATAAGCATCCCAAAAAAAATTACTTTCGTTTCTGTTTGTTTTGTTTAAATTAGCATACAATTTATTTCCTTGTATATCACTTGCAGTCAATGCACAAAAGCCTAGTATAATTCCCCTGCTTGTCTTGCCACAAAGTCCATTATTTCTCTTAAGCCCTAACCTAGCCTCTTTAGGTTGTCTCACCTATCTATCCAGTGTTCACAAGCAGCCTTCGGTCATCCACTCTAGGTGTCTTGCCTTGAATGTTTCATGGCTTTCAATCTAAACATGGTCAGCTTGGGGATGATAAGGTCTGTATACCTCAGTCCCCTCAACAAATGAACATGAGGTCTTTTGACCTCATATCTATTCCATTAGATCAAATTCCTAATTGCATATCTATCATTTACCCTAACATCTATAAAACTCAACCAACTAATTAAAACGTTTTAATTTAACAGAATACGATTTTGTTTTCTCCATTTCTGTCACAAAAAAGCAACCTCCTGTTTGTTGGCAAAAACTCGTAAAAAAAAAATTGAAAAAATAAAAAGTTAGAACAGTGAGAGAAATAGACCTTTGTAACTCAATCTATCTCACCCAAATTACCAGAAAGAGATGTTATCTCGCCCACACGTTCCCTTAGATTTGTAAGTGTCAAGGTCTAAGCTAGAAGAGATATCTACTTGAAAAGCAAAAGAGGGCAACTGAGACCTGACATACGACATCCTAATTCGACAGTCACAGATTCTCCTTCTCTTGGAAGTTCTATTTCAAGTAGTTGTTTGGTATCACTCAGCACCAATCCTAATTCCCGACTCCTATAAGTAATATTCCTATGGGATACATAAATTTTTGCAGCCCCTTGCAAGCTACTTGTCAGTGCTTTTTTTCACTCCTTAGACCACACCTGCTTGTCAGCCCACTTTTGAGAGTACCAGTAAAGAAATATTATCTGTGAACAAGTTGACAATGTCTAGGAAACTTTTAGTTTTACTCATACTTTGTTTCCAAAATTGTCCAATCCTATTTGCAAGCCATGATTGACATTGTTTCTGGCATATAATGCAAAGTATAAGAGGCCAATCATTTGAAAAGCTTAGATCAACTATTTTGCCTGCACTGGCCAGTCATCATGTTTCCTTTGTCATAGCTAGAGGCAAAATTATACCCAATGATACAACTTGCCGATTTAATTCTTTCATGTTCTAAAGGCACAATGTTTCTGAAATAGTTAGATGCATCTGAAAGTAAAGTCTGCCCCAATTATTATCTGATATGCTCAAATCAATTATGGTGCTCCTTGTAGACTTCCAAAAGAGAAAATACCCCACCATTTTTTCCCTATGCTGCGGATTACATGGACTTTATGCTGGAGGTTATAGGATAAGTGGAAAAGGTAAATCTATTGCAGAAAAAGTAAAATCAATTACATGATGAAATTACAATCATGCACGAGTTCTCACTTTACTGTCCCAGCATTATATGATTCACAATCAATTTCATTGGAAACCATATATACACAGTAATCTGAAAAGAATGTTCGTCAGAAAAAAGTAGCTTGAATCTTTAGCAAGAGGATGGATGTATTGCTTACTGCAGTGATAAGGGCTTTGGCCTCTCTTTGAGAGGTCCAAGGTTCAAACCCCACTCAGTATGAATGGACCAGGACCCCTTATAAAAACCTGTGTAAACTCACTTAATTAAAAAAAAAAAAGGATGGATATATAGAACTACTTACATTGATTTACAGTAACCTCTTTTGGAGGAATGCAAAAGAATTAATCAGATTTTCAAACCAGTGGTTAGAATGTGAGGACTGTGAATAAAAACAAGCCACCACTTGGTTACACTAATGAGGTCAGGGATACAGCCAAAGAGGCCACCTGTGCAGTATAAGTGAAAATGCAGACAAACACATTCTTATTTTGGAGATTATCGATAAAAGATAGTAGCATCAACTTCACAAACCATTGCATGCATCTGACTATTATATTAACCCATTTTTTTTTTGGCCACTCTTTAATTGCAGATTCACAGTTAATAAAAGGTCTTTATACTTGATTCAAGGATGTTTGGAGGTCAGGTTGTTTGGGATTCTATCCATAACAAAATTCAACATTACAACATTGCCAAAGGCCGGTTTCATATAAAAGGATAGTCAGCACAAGGAAAAGACCTTGTCAAGTAACTTTTTTTGCATTGAAATACCAATAACTAATCTAAGATACATTTATTCTTTAATTCATTTTTTCTTATAGGCTTTACTTCCAGTTATTAATCTTTGCAATTATGGGTTGCCTCTGGAGCCTAAGCCCCTAACCTCGAAAAGCTTGCCATATGTGTTTTCAGCCAGACTTGTAGTCATTTCAGTTGTGCATATAGGCAGGGAATCTTTTAAATGTCAATTATCATTTTCCAACCACTATAGCTGGTAATAATTTGAGATGATTTACCAAAACAATATGTTCACAACCAACCATGCATCATACCTTTTTAAAGTCCATTCTTTTGACACAGGTAGTACCACGTCAAGTTACCACATGAAACGAACAAGGATGTTATTGGTCACAACATCATTTATGTTGTTATTTGGTCTAGAATGGATTAAAGAAAATGTCAATAAGTGCCAACAAGACGAAAAACAGAAAATGGACAATGTTATTCAGCATCACTTGTCCAGTACTCCATCCAAAAAGAAGAGCCCCCAGTCCAATAGCAAGCCTGTGTATCCTATCAAATTGTATATAAGTAGAAAATGGATGATGTTAACAATCCATTAGGATAGGTGGCATATGGGAGAATGTCAACTAAGTTGCTATTTGAGCTAACAATAATGTCCCCATTGAAATTTAGGCAAACTCACTACCTGTCTAGCTGGCAACTATTGTCATGTTGAAGTTTCATGGGAAGAGCTAAAATTCAAACATCAAGGTGGTCAAGGAGAAGTTGACTGCATTAGCTTACATTGTTTCCACATGTAAGTCTTGAATTTGACTAATTCTTCCAGAAAACATGGTGCAAAATGCATAGCAGTCCTTTCTCAACAATATTCAAGCCTTAGAGCTCAGAGAAAACAGGGCAAAGCAGTGAAATGGTTGTAATGCAGTAGGACAACTCTGACACAAGCCTACATCTCTGAATTATGGTAAGTCATGTACTCATGATATCAAACATTGTTTTGCATAGTTTTTATTAGTGGAGTTTTCTTCCTTAAGTGGGTTTCTTCACATTGTAATTGTGTGTGACTTGTTTTTGCATTCTATTTTGTATTCTTGGAAACAGCTGTAGTGGACAAGAAATCTTGATAATTAAGTAAAAAACAATCTTAAGTGCATTTTTTCAAACAATTGTTAATCCATAAACAAAGGTACCTGTGATTACCTGAATCAGACAGCAGAAATTCAATAACAAATCAGATTTGATAACGTCTTTTCTTGGGCCTTGTGAAGGATTTGTTAACATGTCAATGTTTGGGTGCATTGCCTACCACTGCTGGATTGTCTACCTAGAAACATGGGGGAAGCAGATAGAACGCCAAGGCTTCATGGACAAAATACAAAAAGCAAGAACTGCTAGAGAAAAATTAGCAGCTCAAGGAGATTGAGAATATGAAAGAGCAAAATCAAGAGTTGCAATATAAGTTCTCAGTACAAAAACTTGTTTCCATGATGGGAAGGCTGGTAGCCATACAAAAATAACATGCACAGCATGCTGATCCTAATTTTCAGGCAGTAACTCAAGCAAGGAGATTGACGCAAGCCATGGACAAATTGCAAGAATAATTGGCAACAAAGGAGGAAGTGTTAGTTAAGCTCCAAAACAATTGTGAAGAATGCAAGACTTAAAGGGGGAAAAGAAGAAGAAGAAGACTCGAGTTCATGATAAGCAGTCATCAACCCAAGATATGGAGATAATAACTAAGAAGAGCACATTAACTACAACAAATTCTAATTTTACTCCGTTTGATCAATTCAACATAATTGTCAATTTTTAAATGCATAAATAAGGAACTGGCTCCAAATTGTTGAAGAAAAACGTGCTACAATGGCCAGAGTTTAGCAACAAAGCCAAGGAATCTGAAACGCAATTAAGGTTGAAGCAAGATTGAAGGATAAAGGTCTAAGATATATCAATGCAGTCATTAAGCTAGAAGAATGCTTCATGATTCTTCAAATAGAACATCCCACCAAGAAAGAGGGTTCTGACTTTCTAAACTACTATTGCAGCAAAGTACGGAAGATGTAGTAGCAGAGAAGAGATAAAGCAACATACTTGACAAGACAATTGCAAGCCCATTAAGAAATTCTTTCAAGATAGGTGTAACCATGGGAAAACGTATGCATACAACTATTCCAAGCTAAAAACTTCTTCAAATTGCTTGATAGACAAGACATACAGGCCATCACAGAAGAGATCTTCATCCATGAATACATCATGAGAAAAGAAATCACCATACAAACAATGTATTGGAAGCAACCAATTACTAATCATTAGTTAAGGACATCCAAACAGAGATGAGGATTTGAGCAGCAGTTCCAAAGGACCATTGCTGTTATACCCAATTCAAATAAACAAAATATGAAGCAAAGTTTCCACCTAGTTAAAAGAGCTATATTATCGTAAATCCTCCAATGCTGTGTGTCTTTGAACATGATAAATTTGCAGCTCCAAACAGCAGCAACTGATCCTATGATAATACTAACAGCTACATGGCTGTAATCCGACACCACAAGGTATAGGAGGAGGGTTAAGGGCAACATGGCCATCACGTGGGAGGACAGAGACAGCGAGGTAAGTGGAACCAGCATGGCCCAAATGAAGAAAGCCGCAGGGAAAGGGGCACATAGTAAGGGAGAGGGCTACCAAGAACTGAAATATCTTCCTCTGAACAAAAAAAGAGCTTGACAGGAGGGGGCACAGGTTTCTGAACCTGTGACCTGCTTCCAAAGACAAATCCTTCAAATGGATAAGTTGGCCAGTAGATCAAACCTGTTGGTCAAGCCAGAAAGCGATGCCCTCAACAAACAACCTGTTGTTGTCACCCTTGAAGAACATGCATGTCCAATCAAGGGTTCTAAAATATTCCAAATAATGAATTTGTGCCTCGAAATTGCTCCAAAGAACCCTGGCATTGACCACAAATTTGACCCATTAAACAATGGAATCAACCAAAGTGCAAAACTGGGACCTCTGCTAACATTTTGAATGGATTCCAAAGCTGTAAATGGACCTCAAACAAATTGTACAGTGTTAGAGATGTGCATGTTTTATGAAACTAAGGAAAATGACAATATCTCCCAATATGTGAAACAAAATGGGCCAAAAAACAGAACATGGCTTCCAGTTGGCTCCACAATCCCCAGCCGGTGCAAATTTGCTAGATTGTTAAAAAAGATCTCTTGCCTCCAGTCAATTGAGCTCAACAACAGTGCTTGTCCAAAGTCAAAAAGAGACAAGTCTTTTTAAGATTACTCTGTCAAGAATGACAAATCACAACCTTCTCCTTGTGCGCAAAATCCCCTCTCACAATCCTTGGACAACTGCAAGCTCGACATTCTAAAGTTTCTTGCCCTAGGCTCTGATTACAATGTTGTAGAATCCAGAGTTCCAAAGAAATAAGCATTCACACAATGACACACAACATTTGGTGAGGAAAGGAGACTTAAAGCCAACAAAAAGACATTATGATATTGATATTGTTGAGAAATGTAGCTCGGACAGGAACTTCTTGCACAGGCTTTAGTATGAACGTGCTAGAAGTGGTTCGAGACATTTCTAATTCTATTTTGAAATTCACTTAAGTGATTTTCTATTTTTAAGTTCACTTAAGTGATTCTATTTTGTAATTCACTTAAGTGATTTTATTTTGGAATTCACGTAAGTGATTTTCTATTTTTAACCTTACATCTCAAAATGAGATGAGATCTAATCTTAGGGTTAGAGAGATTAGGGTTACCTTTTTCAAGGATAAAAGGAGAAGATCAAGAGTGTTTTAGATACACAGAAAGGAGAAAGAGAACAGATTTCAGAAGGAGAATTGCAAGCTTAGGAGGAGAACAGTGAAATTGCTGGCCAGAATGGCAGCAAGAGAGCAGTGTGCTCTGTTGTAGCTGTAGCCTCTTTTAACTGTAATATTGCAGGTTCAGAAATATAACTTCTGCTGTTCACGCTGTTTATTTTTCCAGCCGTCTGTGTGACTGTTGCATGTTTGAATAAATTATTTTCAGATCTGATTTATTTTAAAATAACATAGGACAGCAGTTATCTAGAGCTGGAAAATTTACAGATATATGGCAAAAATTGGTAAAGGGTTAGCAAGTTAGGGCCTCAAATACAAGTTAAAAAATATTAGTAGATTCTTTCCCAAAGGGTCGAATCGCAAAGTGACAGTGAACTCAACAAGCAGGTTTACAATATTGTAACAAAGGCATTGTGCCCACACATTCTCTTGATTTCAAGCAAGGTAAAATCATGTCTTATCATCATCTCTAAATTTGCCCCATCCAATAATCTCTTACGTATTACAGTTTTTGTTTATGAGAATTGCAAGCAAATTCTGATGATGATACAACCAATCTAAGGCAATTTCTTCTGTCTACATTTCAAAAGTTCAGATCTTGTCTACAATTGAGATCCCAAGGCATGTCCTGAAATATGCCTCAAGACTATGTAACCAAAAATCAAGCTACTACCACTGAAACAATCTTCACCTTTGCTCCAAGATGAAACACACACTGTGTTTTGGAAAAATATGAATTTCATGCAACAGCTTGGTTTAGTTCTCCATTTGACTAGACAAAATCTTCCCTAAAACACCAGCCTCACAGGCCTAAACTTGTTCAATAGCATTGGCAATAACATATTCTTCAGATAAAACCTCCGCTTTTGTTCATTGAAGCCATTGTGAACCAGAAGTAGGGAGCATCAACAAGATCTATGGTGATCTATGGGATATGGACTAAAGCAGAACCTGAATGCAGTAATTTGTATTATCTAATCAGAATGAAGCCTCACAATGACGATCTATTATCCTTTTCTTTAAGGCATAGCCTAGAGCCTTGCCCTGCAATGCCAGCAAAGTCACCAAGCACATACTGATTTAGAATAATCAAAAAATTTCAGAGAAGCTGTAATGAGGAAGACAGCAAAACAAATGAGAGGGAATCTAGTGAAAATTCAGAAACAAAAACACTCAATAAGACTGAATTTGGGGGCTAGATCATCAAGGGCCTAACTCCTAAGAGTTTGGGGTCTAGACAAGATAACAAATGTGAAACCTTGAGATGACTAGATCTAGAGGCCGTGATCACTAGACTCTGATACCAAATGATATGAGCTAAGAAGCATAATTACAACAATGAAAGATTGACACAGGATATTCCAACAATTGTAGATGTGCACTTGTTATATTATGTATAAGGTCAAGTGCAAAAAGTTTCTCTTGGTCACAAGGGGGTTTCATACATCCAAGAGGTGTGTTGGCTTGGCTGTGACACAAAAAAAAAAAGGAAGCTTCTACCTTTAACTTTACCATGATATAAAAAGTACGAAGGAGGCCCCTGCTGGTTACAAATCTGCCAATAAGGAAAGATTTTTAATCTCTTGCGCTCTAGATTCGCCCAGCAGATTGAAACGCCAGAAGGAAGGAATGCCTTTCGTGCCAATCTGCGGAGAAGGCCGGCTTCCTATACTAATCTACTTGATTTTGGGGATAAAAGTGCTGGAAAGAGATAATAAAATGCTGAAAGAAATGTAAATGTCATGTGCTAGTGGTGAGGAAGAACAAGCAGCACGATTACTAGCTAGTACACAAACCAACAACAATCAAAACAAAAGCATGTAACAAAAACTATTACTATTACTCGTCCTTATGTATCCTTCGGTTTCATATTCCAGATTCATCTAATTGCCAATGCTCTAATTCAGATTCAGAATTACAGCAATCAGAAAAATAAATGAACATAAAGCAGAAATATTTGCAGAAGGCAGCATAAAAGAACAAGACAAGTAATAGAGCCAAGGAAGCTTTTAAATTAGAAGCAAGTGTCTGATACAGCAAAAGCTCTCTAGCAATATGTCCCTCTTCCCCCCTTTTTACAATGAAAGCACACTGCTATTTATAGCAGAAATTTCCCCCCCAAATTACATTTAGGCACAGAATCCCATCCCTGACAAAAGCTGCCTAAAGCTGCTGAGATTTGACTTCTGCGGGCCATGAGCGTACTTGCAGCAAGGTCTACTTAGAAATGTGACAGCTCCGTAGGGATCTGGTAGGTGAGCAGTTAGATCTGGTTGAATGCGACAGGCACAGTATGGTTGGTTCTTCAATATTCATCTACCCTGTACCTTGGTGGCACACCTTCTGTCACATCCTGACACTCATCCCAAAAACTGCACGTGCCTTAATCTGAATTCGGCTGAGAAAGGGGGGAGATGACCGAAGTCACCTGCTGATGTTTGCTGACGAAGGGGGGAGGCGACAATGGGCGCCTACAGAAGACAGCGACGACGGGCGGCTCCTGACTTAGAAACTTTCTGCCCTTTCTTTCCTCCTTCCGCCCAACGGCGCACAAAAAGTGGAGCGACGTCGGACGGCGCAACGAAATCGGGCGACGGCGGGCGGCTCCACACTTAGCATTTTTCTCTTGACCTTTTCCATCTTCGTCCGCCCAATGTCGCTGGAAAAGGTGCGCGACGTCGGACGGCGCAAGGCAACCAACACTTAGCCAATTTTACGATTTCTTCATATTCTACCCAGTGGCGCGCAAAAACAAGCGCGTCATCGAACGGCGCAGCGAAATTGCGCGACGTCGGACGGCGCAAGCCTCGACACTTAGAAACTTTTCTCTTCATTTTTCTTATTGTCTGCCCAATGTCGCACGGAACAAGGAGCGCCGCCCGACGTCACTGCGACTTTGGGCGGGCTCAACACTTAGAATTTTTTATTCATTGTTCTCTTTGCCCGCCCAATGTCGCATGGAACAAGGAGCGCCTCCCAGCGGCGCAGTGAAATGGAACGCCTTCGGGAGGACTCAACACTTAGCAAATTTTGGGGCCTCTTGCCCACTTGCCGAGGCTGCTGAAAACACTTAGAACAACAAAGATGCAGAACAGAAAATAGACAATTGAAAAGTGGAAAGAGCATGAAGGGGATGGAAGGGAGGAAAGAAGGTAGCAGCAACCTTTAAAAAAAAATTCAGAATTGGTACCCCTCTGCAAAATGTGACAACATTCCTGGTGGCTCGTGGGGTATCGAGTTCGCCTCAATGCAAGGAACCTGGCCTTTATCCTTTAAGCGCGGAGTCTTTTCCAGTCCCCGCATCCTTCCGTTGCTGCTGCTGAGCTTCCCGCTGTGGTAGCTGCTCTTTTTTTGCGTCGCTCTCAGCGATCTCTCCTCCAAAATTTTCTTCTTCTTCTCCCTCTAAACCAGATTGTTCCGCGCTTTTCTCCTCTTCCTGCTCTGCTCAGAGAGATTGACACGATCGCGGACGTGCTCGTATGTGCTTTGAGCCTGAGCCCAAACTGCACCCTGGAAGGGTTCTAGATCGTTGATGTCCTTCAGCGCTTTCTTGAATGCCACAACCTGGTGCATGTCAACCGTGTTATACCTTTCCCCCAGTTCGTGAAGACAGGTGCTGATTTTGCAAAATCTAGACACCAACTGAGTAACCTGTTCTTCCTGGACTGGGTCTGTCCAGCTGTCAATTTTAGGAGTGTCTACCTCGAAGGTTTCCCATATTTGCTTCAATTGCTGTCTAGGTAGACAGTCTCCATCTTTTACAAAACTCGGAAATCCGAGCGAAGAGAGGGTGTGAAAGAGGACCAGGCAGATATTCTTCTCTTTGAGCAATGCATCCAGCATCTTTCTTGCCCTCCTGGTCTGTTCAGCTTTTTCAAAATAAGTCTGCAAGGTTACCCTTGCATCGACCCAGTCTAGGGCAATCTGTGACATGGGGGGAAATTGGAGGCCTTTGCGTTCGTACTCCTCAAGTATGATCGCCAAGTCCAGCCACTGTTGTGTTTGGCGCTTGGCCTCCTCTACCGCAGGCTTTCCCTCGGTAGATACATCTTGGATCTTGGATACGAAGGTGAGGACCGATAGCGACCTGGAGACGTAGGTCCTAAAACCTTTCAGTAGGCCAGCCCTTAATTCTGTGATTCTTTCTTTGGAAAAAGCGACTGCCTGGGAGGCTTTCTCCTCCAGTTGTTTCTTGATTTCCTGCAGCTGCCCTTGCAGTTCTGCAACCTGCGCCAGTGCGCCTTCTTTCTCCTTGGCCAGCTGGTCTGCAGCCGCCTTCTGATTTACTGTCTCCTTCTGAGTGGCTGCAAGTTGCTCCTTTAATTTTTCAATCTCCACTTGGGCAGTCTCCAGCTGCGCTTGTGTCTTGGCTAGATTCTCTTCTAGCTCACTCTTGCCATCTTGGAGCTCGTATAGTTGCTGCTTCGTCTCCAGCCGCTTGATTAACAGTTTGTCAGCCTTCCGTCGAATTCCGCCTATCTCATATTCCTCGATGATATCATCAAAGCTCTGGTCCCTAGTCTGGTACTCAGTCTTCGTCGGTCATGTCCTTGATATGTCCTTGATAGGCTTTTTGACTTTGGGCACCCTTTTCTCCGTATGGATTATCCTCCTATCCAAGTCGAACCTGGCGCGCTTTTCTGGAACGGCGATCTCTTCTCCTCTTCGCTTCCTGACTGCCTGGAAAAGAGAGAGGGAGCTTTGGGCTGCCTTGGCCGCCAGAGGCTGGTCATCTGCAATTTGTAGATGCTTTTCCGCCAGATCTAACTCTCCGAACAGAGGGTATGCCAAAGTTGAATCCTGTTGCAGCATTTTTCCTGCGAACAGGGAAGTAGGGGGCGCGCCAAAAGATCCAGTCGCCTTTTTGACTTTGGAAGAAGTGGGCGGCTCTAGCGGAGGGGGAGATGGGTTCTCTAGGGCAGTGGCCGCAGGGGATGAACGGTGAGGAGATGAAGGGCTTCCCTCAACGCTGGCCGCGTGAGACAAACCTAGGGTTTGGCTTACGGTTAGAAAGGCATTGGGATCCTGGGAAAAATGGCCAAATGTCTGCGGGTCAGGCTAAGGCTGCATGAAGTCTGGGATGAGGCAGCCTAAATGGGTTCAAAGGCAGGAGAGAGAAGTGCAGCAGGTAGGGTTTCTGATGTTTGTTGCAAAGGCAGAGAATGCGTACCTGCGAGCTCCGCCTGAGCTGGTGTTTGAATGACTCTAGCGACCCACACGTATGTCTCCTTCTGTGGGTTGTCCTCTAAGATGGTCACAATTTCACTCGCAGCAGCCCCTTTTTGCAGGGTCACCCTGGTTTGGTGCAGTCTTCTTTACAGGCGCTGGCCGCTTTTCCTTGGTCTTCTCAGACCTTTTTCTCTTTCTTTCTCTGGGCGCGGCTGCTTTTTCTGGTGCAGCGGGGGTGACTGATATGTCGGGAGCCTCGGTGCCGGAAACTGTAAATCTAAACTTAGGTTTTGACCTTGACGGCTCCACTTTTTCTTGTGCTCCACTAGTCTACTTCTCGAGCTCCCTCTCTGACTGTTGCGACCTTTCTGGGGTTGATTGCATCATTGGGCCCACTCCTTGGCTCCTTAACGCTTCACTGCTTGAAGTGCCTTACGTGATTGATTGTTGAGGTGGGGGCCTCCTTTTATGCCTGAGTCGAGCGCCTCGGGGCACAATATCACAAAACACGAGCGACTGCCACTTGTCAACGTTGTTGTCGTAGAGTTTGGAGAACTCGTGGTCACTGGCCAGCAGCTTCTCTGATTTGTCATGTCCTGTACGACACCTCATTATCCAACATTCGGCTATTTTGTCCTCACTCCAACCCAATGGTGCCACCTTTGCAAGCATTCTCCTGTAACCGACCGATACCGTTTTGTGATCATTGTTGTTCTCGGGATCATACTCCGCTTCTATACAATAGAAGTCGTGCCATGGCGGGAGTGACTGTATTTCTTCGGTATGCCACTCCAAATCGCTTCCTGTTGGATTATTTCTTTCTCCCATAATTTCTTTCCGTGGGCAGACATGCACGAACTTCCCTTTTGCTCCAAGCGGGTTGTACTTCCAACGCCGAGGAAGCTGCACCAGGCCGAAACTTAGGAGGGTATCTGTCAAATATACGTGCTATCCGACCTCATGGACCTCAACATCGCCCCAAATGATTGGGTAGCTTAAGATGGGACTCTTTTTCCGCCCTTGACCAAATTCTTGTTCCACGTAGTCCATTTGTCGCGCTTCTTCCAGGCCGAAGTGATATTCTGTGCAAAAGTAGAGCAGCAAAAAAGGCTTGCCCTTGAATCCGTGGACCCTAATGACGACGCCCTGAGTCAACCTAAATGTGTCTCCAATTTCTCGTTGCACCAGGTGCTTTGTCATATACAAAGGAGGTCATGATGCTTTGCCATTGAAGAGGGTCAGGGCAATGCCCAAGAACTTGAAATTAAAATGATAATATGACCCCCTCTAGTATAAAATGTCAGTCCATTCATACACCGACAGCTGCACTCCCTTCTCATCCTCCTTCTGAACTGGAACAGTCTTCATTCTGTTGTGCATATGGAACAGGCACAGCCACGCCAGAAACGAACAGTGCCTGAACTCCGTGCTTCTCTTCTCTTGCAGCTCCACGAGGTTCGAGTGGATAGCGTACGCCACCCAGTCTGCCCAGTCGAAATATATTGGCCGCGTTCCTCTTTTTGGGGCACTGGGGTCATAGATTTCCCCATGCAAGATGCACTCCGCAAGAGAGATTTGGTATAGGTGTACCACTGCGTCAGTGCCGCAACCCAAAACCCAAGCGAGTATAGAATATATGTACTGATTTCTGAAATTCGCTAGGGGTATTGGTTGTGACAGCCATTTTGAGGCTAGCAGTGGCTGCTTTAGCTCATAATTGAGGAAACCCCTCATTTTCTTGTCGTCGACGCACTTGCCTGTTTCTTTGTCTACGTTGACCCTCCTGATGGTGCAATTAGGGTCCGGTACATGCCCTGGCACGAAAGCCATTTGAACGCTTTCTTTGAAGAGGGAAAATAATACTCTCCCCTCGCAGTCGCAGACCTGTCGGGTGCTGGGCTTATAGTATTGTACAATGGATTCAACCAGCTCCGGGTAGTGATGGACCAGCGGGCACAAGAACCAAAAAAGGTTCGAATGATAGGCCGCGTCGAAATGATGTGAAAGCGACACCCTCTCCCACCATTGCTTCACGGTGAGTCGCAGCTGCATGATACCGGGTGAGTACTCGCCATCTCTGTACTCTTCGAGGTGGTCTACAGGCGGCGAGGAAGGAACTTTCTTCTCTGTGCTCTTCGCCTTGCTCTTTCCCTTCTTTCCCTTCGGCAATTTGCTCTCAGGCGTGCTTGAAACCGTCTACTCCTCTGATTCACCTTGAGACGCGCTAGATGCTGCCTGTACAGGCGCTTTTCCCTTCGCTGCGCTCGATTTCTTACCTATAATGGTGAAAGCAATCAAAAATTACAGCTGCTCTTCAGTGCAATTCGAATTTTATCTTTTAGGCGCAGCTCGAACTTCTCCGGTTAACTCTGAAAGTAAAATGAGCAACTGAACCCTTTTATGGAGAAGGGTAAAAAATTGGCATTAATGGCAGATGGTAGAATTAAAGCCGATTGTGCAAAGTGGGTGAGTGGCGTCGTTATTCCCCGGCAGCCGTGCGTGAAATCTTCCTTGGGGAGCGCAACCCGTACTTTATGGGCCCAGGTCGTGCTTTCCCTTTTAAAGAAATTTGTCTTGAAAGTCGTGCAATCATTTTTCACTTTTGAAACATGTCATTGATGACGTCATTCGTTGCCACATGAGCACGCACTACGAGGCTCTTTACTTTGAAAACTGCGTTGGACGACCTTCGCTGGACTTAGGAAAATTTTGCGTCTTTTCTTCCCTCTAAAGTCATTGTCCCGCCCAAGTTCGCACGAAAAGTGAGCGTCGACAGGCATCGCCTTGAAAAATTGCGATTTTGGGCTGCTAATACTCAAACTCCTGATTATTTTCCCCACATCCGTCGAAGTTCGCGGATTTTGGTGCGCACCGTCGGGAGTCGCTGGGAAAGTATGTGACAACGGGCACCGCCACTTAGAAAATTTTCTCTCTTTTTTCCTGGACTCCGTTGGCTGTCGCACGGAACAGGGAGCGCCTCCCGGCGTCGGTGCGACTTCAGTCGATGCTTCCATACTTAGACAAATTTTTGGCCCGTTTCATTTGCTTGCGCTGACTTCGGCACCTCCCAACGTCGCAAAAATTTTAGAGCGACGCCTGACTTCGCAAGGTTTTGGAGCGCCTTTGGACGGTGGTCCTCCCTTGGCCATTTTTCAAACTTTCACTTTTCTCCCAAAGTCGCCGGATTTGGTGCGCGCCTCCGGGAGTCGCTGAAAAAATGTGCGGCAGCGAGCGTTTTGGCCTTCTGGACACTTAGGATTTTTTTTACTCTCTTGCTTTACATACGGCCTTTCTCCCTCACTACCAGGCACTTCTACAAAACACGGCTCATTTTCTCGGGTTTAAAGCAGGAAATTACTTCTACTGAAAGCAATATTTACATTCGGAAAAGGAAACAAACTTAATGCTGCAGAAAATGAAGTATGTACGAGGGAAGATTTCTGGAAACTTTCAATGATGATAGGCTTTCAGGTGAAAGCCATTAACAGGTATCGGAAGGATCTGACCCTCCATGTCCCTCAACACGAAAGAGTTGAACTGGTTCACCCAGGCAACTTGGAATGGGCCTTCCCAGAAGGCGTCGAACTTATCATGATTGACTGGTTTTGCTTTGTATGAATCCCACTTTAGCACTACGTCCCCAATCTTGAAGACTCGGGCAGTAGTTCCTTTTGAGAACCAGCTCTGTTGAAGAGATACAAGCTCTCTTCTTGACAATACTGATATTGATCCTATAACTCAACAGTGCTACACTCTTCCAACGATATCAAATCAACATGCAACAGCACAATGTGATATGGAAAATTAAATCAAAATATGAAACTATCGCCACCCAGGGAGGGCACGTCCCCGCTGTAAAGGCCAATATTGCAAATACGCAGATGAATAGAAGAATGAAAATATGATTGATGTCTTTAACTAAAAAAATCTAATCTAATAAATATGAAATATTTTCACATGGAAAACCTAGCCGACAGGCTAGGTTTGGTATGTAGCATGACTCCCCTCCTCGGAAAGCTTTGTCCTCAAAGCTGGAAATGACTGGAAAATACTTTCAGATTCCCAGGTTGCATCTTCTTCAGGTAAATCCTGCCACTTGATGAGAAATTCTTGGATGTGACGAGATCTGAGTCTGCGTGATCTGGTTTGTAGCACTTCTTCTGGTTGTAGATGGATACGCCCTTCTTCATCCAACACTGGTAATTCTGACTGAGAGTGTACCTTCTGGCCAATCACCTTTTTGAGACAGGAGACATGAAATACTGGGTGTATGCGAGAGGATTGGGGTAACTCTAGTTGATATGCTACCTCACCAATGCGACGCACAATTTTATAAGGACCATAGAATCGTGGTGACAACTTCTGACTGGATTTGAGCTTCAATGATAGTTGCTTGTAGGGTTGAAGACGTAGGAATACCATATCACCAATATTGAATGTTCGTTCTGAACGCTGCTTGTCCTGTTGTTGCTTCATACGATTTTGTGCTTGGACCAAATTATCTTTCAAGATAGTGAGCATTGCTTGTCGCTTCTGTAACCAATCATTGACTTGGGCCACTTTGGAAGATCCTGGTACATAATCGGCAATTGTTGGTGGCTTTGTTCCATATAATGCTTCAAAAGGAGACATCTTAGTGGAAGAATGATAAGAAGTATTGTACCACCATTCCGCCAATGACAACCATTGACTCCATTGATATTGTTTATCCTGAACAAAACATCTTAGGTAGGTACCCAAACATTTGTTAACTACCTCTGTTTGACCATCTGTTTGTGGATGGTATGCAGAAGACATATTTAATTTGGTACCACTAAGTCGAAATAATTCTCTCCAAAAATTGCTGGTAAATATGGGATCACGATCACTTACAATATTTTTGGGCATTCCATGTAATTTAAAAATTGAATCCATAAATACCTTGGCCACTTTGCTTGCTGAAAATGGATGTTGTAAAGCCTGAAAATGAGCATATTTGGAAAGGCGATCAACTACCACGAAAATTACTGTTTTTCCTTCCGACTTAGGAAGACCTTCAATAAAATCCATGGAAATATGTTCCCATTGGCGATCCGGAATAGGTAACGGTTGAAGTAATCCTGGTGATTTGATTGTTTCCCCTTATTGCGTTGGCACACTTCACATTCAGCTACCCATTGCTTAACCTCTGCCTTTAATCCTTTCCAACAAAAGGATTGTTTAACCCGCATGTAGGTTTTCAAAACCCCGAATGTCCTGTTGAAGGAGAAGCATGTGACTCTTCTAGAATCTGTACTTTGATTGGTGAATTATGAGGGATGTAAATACGATTCTTCTTACGTAATATTTGGCCATCATATGCGAAAAGAGGGTACTTAGAGGAACCCATAGATAACTCTTGAATTATTTGAGTTGTTTCACTGTTGGACAACCATTCTTCTTGTAATTGAGACACCCACTGTGAACATGGCCCCGAAATGGCATTAATAACTACTTCATCTTCGTATTTTCTAGATAATGCATCCGCAGCCACATTTTCTTTACCTTTCTTATATTCAATCACAAAATCATATCCCAATAATTTAGTCAACCACTTATTTTGTTCGGGATAAGAAAACCTTTGTTCTAAAAAATGCTTGAGACTGTTGTGATCGGTTTTAATAATAAAACGGCTATTGATTAAGTAATGCCTCCATTTTTCCACTGCATGTAAAATAGCCAACATTTCTTTTTCATAGGTGGATTTACCCAAATTTTTCCCTGAAAGTTGTTTACTTTCGAATGCCAAGGGATGACCTTCCTGCATTAGTACTGCACCAATACCAGTTCCCGAAGCATCACATTCAATGACAAATGGTTTTTGAAAATCTGGAGTGGCCAAAATTGGAGTCGTACACATGGCCTCCTTGAGAGCCTCGAAAGCTTTAGTAGCTACTACTGACCATTGAAAAGCATCCTTCTTGGTGAGAGCCGTGAGAGGACCCGCAATTTTACCATAGTCATGCACAAATTTGCGGTAATAGCCCGTGAGACCCAAAAAACCACGAAGTTTTTTGATGGTTTTAGGCAGGGGCCAATCTTGTATTGCCTTAATCTTATTGGGATCTACCTTAACACCTTCGTGAGATACTATATGACCGAGGTACTCCACTTCTTGAACACCAAAGGAGCATTTAGATCTTTTGACAAACAACTTTTCTTTGCGTAGGATATGGAGAACTCTGTCCACATGTACTAAATGATCTTTCCATGATTTGCTATAGATGAGTATGTCATCAAAGAAGACTAGAACAAATTTTCGTAGGAATGGACGAAACACTTGGTTCATGAGACTTTGGAATGTAGATGGTGCATTAGTGAGACCAAAAGGCATGACCAGAAATTCATAATGACCTTCATGAGTTCGAAAGGCTGTTTTGGGAATATCCTCGTCCCTAACTCGGATTTGGTGGAACCCTGAGCGTAAGTCCAATTTGGTGAAGAATTTGGCACCATGTAGCTCATCTAGTAAATCATCAATGACAGGAATAGGAAACTTATCTTTGATTGTGATTTTATTGAGAGGACGAAAATCTGGACACATACGCCAAGAATTGTCTTTTCGACGAGCTAAGACGACATGTGAGGAATAAGGACTAGTACTATGACGGATGACACCCTGGTCTAATAGTTCTTGGACAATCTTCTCAATTTCTGTTTTCTGGGGTTGGGGATATCGATAAGGATGACCATTGGGTGGAAGACTACCAGGCACTAGATGTATGGCATGGTCATGAGATCTTTTGGGGGGTAGGCCTGTGGGTTCTTGAAAAACCTCCTCATAGTTAGACACAATGTTTTGGAGATCTTCCTCTTTGATTTCTGGCATAGTTTGTTCTAATTTTTCAATGCAATTGATTCGGGCTATGAATCCCCCACCATATTTTCTTAACAACTTTTCCATGCTATGTGAACTTACAACTTTTGATGGAGGTGTGGGTAGTCCTTGAAGACGGATGGTCCTCCCATTGGCTTGCCATTCCACAAAGCGATGTTTGTGATTAAAACCCACGGTGGTTTCTAATTGTTCCATCCATGCAACACCTAAAATAACTTCTGAATTTCCTAATTCCATAACAAAAAGAGGACCTTGCCAAGTATACGTACCCATTTGTAGTGAAATTGAAGATGTCTTACCGAGACATTGAGAAACTTCCCTACTTGTCGTTCTGACTTGAAACCGATCTTGACTAGAAGAGTAGACGTGCAAACCCAGTGTCCTTGCAAGTCTTGCATCAATGAAGTTGTGAGTACTTCCGGAATCAATTAGTACCATCACCCGCTGCTTCCGAATGAAACCTGCCACCTTGATTGTATGGTGAGAAGATAACCCCATAAGAGCATGTACTGAAATAGTCATGGTATCTTCCTCAACGACAACTTCATCTTGTGCATTTTGGTCCTCAACTAGGAGATCCTCAGGTGCGTCGTACTCCTCTATTTCTTCTTCCTGGTCGGCATATTCAATTTGAAAATTTTGTCGTGGTGTACATGCTTGATCTTTTTGATGTTGAGTGCGACATTTGTAGCAGAAGTATCGTGACGGTTGATCATTTCTGCGAAAAGAGTTGTTGCGGAATGGAGGTCGACCATATGAATCACGTCGTGTGGATGATCCTATGTGCACCTTTGTTTCTGCTAAGTCAACAATCCTTATACACTCATCCAACTTGGATGGATTTTGTAGATCTACCTCAACTTTAATATGTGCTTTTAATCCATTTCGAAAAGTTGCTACTACCACGTCCTGTGGTAGGTCTTCTGCATAGGAAAGCATACTGGTGAATTCGGAAATATAGGTCCCTACTGATCCTATTTGTCTGAGTGACAACAATCGTACTGTGTATGAACCCGTGGGACCTTTGTCGAATCTGTGAAGAAAGGCTCTTTTGAAAGTATCCCAATATAATGCATCTTGGGGCTCCTCACGTTTATACCATGTAAACCATTGATAAGCTTCAATGCCAAATTTGGTTGTCGTAAAAGGGACCCTGTCCTTGTCCTGAAATTTGTAAAATTCTAAGATGCCATCCATTTTTGCAATCCAGCCGCGTGGATCCTGGCCTTCAAAGGTAGGCATATCAATGCGTGGATGATTGACTCCCATTGGACCTCTTGGTTGGGTGTAACAATTATTTCTATCTTGTTCCTCGTTACTTCTCTGTCTCTGGTTGTTATTTTGATAGGGTCTGTGAAACCCTCTTTGTTGCTCCATATTTTCTTCATTACCCCTATCCTCAATATTTTGGTGACCATTGTGAGTCAGGGATTGACTATTTTGACCTCTATGGTGTGTGTAGTCGTCATTGTAGACATCCGTACTCCAGTGATTGGAGCTAGAAGGATTTGGTTGGGGCGGTTTCTGAGATGCGTTGAAACTTGCAGTCATCATTTGAAGATTTACTATCAAATATTTTAACAACTGATCATTAAGCACTGGACGATTACTGTCCACTTGGGTGATGTTATCTTGTGCTGAATCTGGAGAAGAATTGGATGCCATTGGGCTGACCACTGGATGATTCGGATTAAAACTACCAATTCCGGATGGAGAAGGAGAATTTTTTGTACCTGGGCTTCGACGAGCTCTTCTGACGTTATTGTTGGGAGTTTCCGAGCTTGTTAATCGTCCGTCAGATCCTTTGATCCAACTTCTGCTCATGCACTAGAACAATAATCGTCTTTGATTTTGCAAATTGTTGAGGAATTGGGGCAAAAAAAATTTGGTTTAGTTTCCGCTTTGCAATGTCGCTCCAACTGCGACGCGGATTGGATGGGTTGTTTGCAATTAATTTTGGTCAACAACTTTTTGACAACAACTTTTAGCAACTTTTGGACGACAACTTTGACGACTTTTCGATGACAATTTTTTTGACACTTCCAACAGCACTTTTAACAACTTTCAGTAACCGGACTCAGAACACAGGATTCACAACCACGACGCTAGGGGGACAGAGTGACAACTGACACGTGGAACGCGACGCGACTGAAACGGAACACCGGAAGACGAGTGACACGTGGAACACGAAACCACAACCGAGACAGACAGCTTGGAAGGACTGGACGACTGTAGACGCGGGACCGAACAGCTAGACCAACGCGAAACAGACACGCAAGCGACAGCGAAAGGACACGGACCAGAACGGACACAAACTGACACGACTCGGGAAGACTGACTAGAGGACACTCGACACGCAAGAAGGAAACGAACGGACACCAACTAACACGACTCGAGAACCAACGAACTAGACACGACACCTAATCGGAAGGAACAAGACAACGAAGCAACACAACACACAGCAAAGGACAGGACAACGCAACGACGCGAAGAAACGCAAACCAGGAGACATGTGGGAGGGCTTTTTTGCTACGCGCGGGAGGAAGCTTGTGTGGCACTAAGCCACAAAGCACTATGCGCTTGTTGTGAGTTATAAAGCACAAAGAAGTAAATCACCTACGAATGTGGGATAATTGCACAGAGAATTTTAAAAAAATTAATTTGTACCTTATAACGCAAAATATTTATTTTTCGCGTTCGTTGATTGGTTGGCAGTGCATTTTGCTAATTGCGTATTTTTCTGCGTGTCATCGCGATTGGTATGCCGGGTCTCGCCCGTCCTATGATGCCGAGATTTTGTAGGTGTTTTCTACCCACAGAGAGTGGTGTTCTAGCCTGCCAAATGACCCCCGCGATGTGTTGTCTTCCTCAGAATTGTCATAGGTTCTTCTGCCTACCGTTCAATACTTGCAACCCGTGATCCGCTGGTATTCAATGGAGACGTCACGTTGGTATTAACGGAGACACCGTGTGCTTCTTGGGTGTTGGTTTCACTCACAGAAGATGTACTCCACCACCTTCCCTTCTGGACAATTCGAAGCAAGACCCAATATGGCACAATTCCCACGCTCCCGTTCAGATCTCTGAATCCTGATAGATGCTGGACGACGCCACTGTTAACGTCCGAACAGTGTGATTTCCCGAACAGGATACTACGCTCAATGCCGAATTAATTATTCTGTGTGTGCCGTTTAGTCGTGGGTTGACGGTTTGCGGAATTGCCTGATCGTCTGACGTCTCTGTGGCTAGACGAACAGACCCGAATTGGGTTACCCAGAACCGATGTCTTCTGATACCACTTGAAGAGATACAAGCTCTCTTCTTGACAATACTAATATTGATCCTATAACTCAACAGTGCTACACTCTTCCAACGATATCAAATCAACATGCAACAGAACAATGTGATATGGAAAATTAAATCAAAATATGAAACTATCGCCACTCAGGGAGGGCATGTCCCCGCCGTAAAGGCCAATATTGCGAATACACAGATGAATAGAAGAATGAAAAGATGATTGATGTCTTTAACTAAAAAAAATCTAATCTAATAAATATGAAATATTTCTCATGGAAAACCTAGTAGCATCTGTATAGTCTCGGCGTGCTTGACAAAAGCTTGATAAGCTTTTTCTCTTTCCTCTTCGAGTTGCAGTAACTGAGCCAATCAGGCATCAACGGGGTCCGCGTCACCCTTTTCATCTTCTAACAGCCAGAGTGCGGGCATCTCAATGTGATTCGGCAAGACGGCCTCTTTCCCGTACACGAGCGCATATGGCAATGTCTTGATGGATTTTTTGAAGGAGATACGATCTGCCCATAGCGCTTGGTTCAAAAGCAGGTGCCAAGACCTCTTGTTTCTTTCCACGGTCTTCTTTATAATCTTCATGAGATTCTTATCGGTGGACTCGGCCAAGTCGTTACCCTATGGGTAGTAATTTGAAGACATCTTATGGTAAATCCTGTACTTGCAGGTGAATTTCGTGAGTACAGCGCCTGCGAACCCTGGACCGTTGTCTGTCACTATAGCTTCTGGAATCCCGAAGCGGGTGATCAAACTTTCAAGGAAACCGATGACTGTCTCTTGGTCAGCATGTTTGGTGGGTATCGCCTCAGCCCATCTGGTGAAGTAATCCGTGGCTGTCAAGCTAAACTTATGCCCTGCCGAAAAAATTGGCGTTATTGTCCCAATAAAATCCAAGCCCCACTGCTGAAAGGGAGCCTCAGCTGAATTGGCCGGAGGGGCATAGGCACATTCCTCGTTTCTGCCGGCGAACCTTTGGCATTTCTCACATTTTTGGTAGACTACGTGCACATCTACGAAGAGGGTGGGCCAATAATAGCCCGCTCTAATAATTTTTAAGGCCGTTGGCCTTCCCGAATGGTGTCCTCCCGACATTCCAGAATGGAACTCGCCCAGGACCTTCGGCTTATCTGATTCTTTGACACATCGTAAAAGGATGTCGTTAATGTTTCTAAAATACAGCCCCTTGAAGCGCAGTACATACTTTAAGGCGTTGAGCCTAAACCTCCTTTGTGAGGCATTGAGCTGATATGGACATCTCCCTATACTGAAATACCACACTAAATCATTTGTCCAGTCACTCTCCTCTAATAAGGAGTTGGCAAAGTTACCTTCTATTATTGGATCTTCCCACTGGAAAGTAGAGAGCTCGGCCACAGCACTTCTAGCCAATTCCTGACATAGAGCCCGTCCTCGGATTAGCTTGGTGGGTCGCACCTCTATATCAAACTCTTGTATTTTGGCAATCCATCATGCCTTCTTGTGACCAGGTTCCCCTTGAATGATAAAAATTCTGACATCGGGATGTATCACGAAGATTGTAATCCGGCTCTGAGAGACAAAGTGCTTAAATTTCTTCAAGGACCTCATGACTACATGCACTTGCCGCTCAATAAAAGTGTACCTTTCTTCATGCGGCTGGATTACTTGGCTCAAGAATGCTATCGGTCGCTCTTCGTCGTCGTCTCCCTTTTGAGTCAAAACTACAGCATAGCTTTCAGGTTCTCCCATTGCGTAAAGGATGAAATCCTTAGAGTAGTCTGTATTTATCAATACTGGTGCTTGAGCAATCCTGGCCTTGATCTCTGTTGGTTACAAATCTACCATGAGGAAAGGATTTGTTGTCGTTGCGCCCTCGATTCGCCCAACAGCTTGAAAGGCCGGAAGGAAGGAATGCCTTCCGGGCCAATCTCCGGAGAAGGCCGGCTTCCTATGTGATTTTTGGTTTTAAGATAAGGGTGCAGGAAAGAAATAAAAGGGATAAGGGTTAGAAGCGGTGGTACTCAACGTTGGGGAAGAACAAGCAAAGACAGTCACTAACTAGCAACTAAACCAATAGCAATCAAAACAATACATGTAACAGAAACCAACTATGAAATTCTTCCCTATGTATCCTTAAACATGCATTCCAAGCTCAGATAATTCCCAATGCTATGATCCAGAGTTCAGAATGACAGCAATCAGAAAAATAAATGAGTAAATGCAGAAATGACACGAATAAGGCAGCATAAAAGAAAGAGACACAATTGGAGCCAAAGTATGGATTGTATTGAAGCAAACGATCTTAGCTACAGCAGTTTTCTTTAGCAATATGTTCCCCCCTATTACAATGATATCAACTGCTATTTATAGCAGTGCAGACCCCCCGATTACAATGCGGGCACAGATACCCAAACCTGTAAAAACTGCAAGAAGCGGCCAAATATTATCTTTGTCGGTCGTATCTGATTCTGCCACTGTTTTTCTTTATGACGGCATGGTCTCGGACAGGTTTTGCAGCTGGGAGGGAATGGCCCATTAATATGGTGGATGTAGCGGTACTTTGCCTCAGATGCTCGCTACTGTTTGTCTTCAATGGTCACCCACCGTGGTACTGGAGTATGGCCTTGGCTGTACTGAAATAGGCTCTGATCTCGAAGCAACTCGACCTTTTACTCCGGGGACACCTGCTGCTTAACCGGCAAAATTTGGGCGGGAAACGCGCCTATACTGCTTAAAATAATGCGTTGCCGCAAAAGCTGAAAACCGGCTGGTTACCCAAAACGAGCAAGGCAAAATTGCCCTAGTGCGCTCCTGAGGGAGATATCTGCCCTTTAGCGCTGCCGAATGATAGCGCTTTAGGGCGACTTTTGCATTCATAGCCAACTTGGAATTTTCGCCTCCTTGCTAAGTGTTGAAAATAACCCCAAAGCGCTCGACTTTGGGGATTTTTCCCTGGAGCGCTCCAAACTAGAGCGCTTTGGGGCAATTTTTGTACTTAGAAATTATAGGGGCTCTTGCTTTCACGTGAACCGCCTCACAAATGCTCCAAAGCGCGGCAAAAGGAAAAAAGTGCCCTGGAGCGCTCCAAAATGGAGCGCTTTGGGGCGAATTATACTTAGTCAAAATTTTGAATCAAAAGCCCATTTCCTCCTTTTCTTCCTTTCTTCAGAAAACGCCCTAAAGCGCTCAAAGCTGGCGAAAATGCCCCAAAGCGCTTTGGGGCGAAAAATACTTAGACGAATTTACTACAAATAATAATTTTTTAAAATCTCCCGGGTTCACTCTGAGGTGCTCTCTTCTGCTGCGGCTTAGGGCTGAACCCGGGAGAACTGCTCTTTCAGAAAAGAAACAAAAATGATGTACCCCTTGAAAATGGCAACAATCTCCTCGAAGGCTTTCTTTCTCTCTTCGGTCCAGACAAAGTCAGCATCCTTCTTCAAGAGCTCGACCATAGGCTTGATTACTTGGGCAAAGTCGGGCACAAACTTCCTTACGAAGTTGATCTGGCCGAAGAATGACTGCATCCCTTTCTTATTGACCAAGATTGACTAACGGAGAAGAGCCTCTGCTCTGTCGGGGTCAACTGCAAGGCCCTTCTCGTAAATGACATGGCCTAACGGTTTTCCCTCCTTCACCGCAAAGACAGACTTCTTAGGGTTGATGGATATGCCGAATTCACGGCACCTTTCAAATACTTGTCGCAGGTGGGAGATGTGGTCTTCTCTCCTGTGTGAAAACACAGTCATGTCATCCAAATAGATGACAATGATTTTGTTGAGCAATTCACGGAATGCCATGTCCATGGCTCTCTGGAATGTAGCCCCTGCATTGGAAAGACCAAAGGGCATGCGTTGATAGGCAAACGTTCCCCATTTGGTGGTGAACGCTATCTTATGCTGGTCCTCATCCTTCACCCATATCTGGTTGTAGCCAGAAAATCCATCCAAGAGAGAGAAGCTCTAGGCCGCTCCAACCACGTGAAGGATTTGATCAATTTGTGGGAGTGGATAATGATCCTTGCAGCTGCTCTATGGCTTCTCCCACCAGGTCTACTTCTGCCAACTCCTTGGTCATCAGATGGACTGTTTCCTTTTGTTGCCCCTCTTCGGGTATCTTCTCAACCAAGAAAGTGGATGGTTTATCATTGTAAATCTTGACTTTCCTCCCTTTGAAAGGGACTTCCATGTGTGAGTAATCCAGCGACAGGTATCCTCACAGTTTGGCGGTAAACTCCCTCGAGAGGCACATGCCGAAGTAGGGCTCCTGGTCAACAACCACAACTTCTTGGATCACCACGATGTCTGGCACCTTGTGCAACTGGATAGGAATGTCTTTGATGACGCCCACTGTCTTCACAGGAGTGCCATCTAGTTGCAAGACACCTTGACTGTTCCATGTGTACTCCATGCCGATTTCTTCACAAACAGCCCTTGGCATGACGGTGGTTGATGCACCGGAGTCGACCATGCAATTGTGTACCACATGTCTCTCCATCCGCAAAGACAAATACAAGGGCGACGGTCTATTTTTTCTAGTGATTGACGTAGTCAAGGGCTGAGCCAACACTAGCTGTGGTGACTTCCCCTTTTTGACAGTTTTAAGTTACTCTTGCAACAAATCGACCTGCCCAGGGAGCTGAAGGGCAGCATACATGCTAATTTTTGTTGGGGTCCTCTTGAGCTCGTCAACAATGTTATAGGCAGAAGTGCTCGGACCTTCCACTTCTTTCCCTGGCTCATATTTGGAGTGGTACTGATGCGTTGCCTCAACCCTCTGTCGCTTTGTAAGCGACGAATACTTAAGCTTTTATCGAGCCTGCTCTTGGGTCTCGGCTGGAGGTGCAGTTACTGAAGCTTGAGTTGCGGGAGCTTTGGCTGGTGGTGCTTTTTCTTTTACCGGTAGGGGCAAAGGCGCTTTGTGGGGAGCTTTGGCGGCGGGTTGCACCTTCTCTCTTATGGTGTATACCTTCAAAGGCTGCATATAGGTCATATCCACCTCAATCGGCTTTCTTCCGTTCCTGGTCAAAATTGACATTGGGTCTTCTTCTGAGACTGCAAAGTTGCGCTCCTCCTCCCGGATCATGTTCACTTGATCTTCAGGGTTGCTGCTGCCTAGGGTCTGAACATAATGTTGATGCAGCGTGCAACTGTCTTCCCCGTGAGTATCATTGCAGGTGGAACACCAATGCACGCGATCTGAAGTACTCGGCTAGGCGTTGCTCACAGCATTTCTTGTCGGTGGCCTATGGGCCTGAGCCGCTTGATCTCTCGTCAGCGCGGGAGGAGGATATGGCCTCCTAGGAATAAATTCCTGTTGGGCTTGCTCCTTTTTCCTCACGGCCATGTCGTTAGACAATGTCCGGCAGACGGAAGTGACTCTACATGTTGCAGAATCTTGGACTGTATATCCATATCAAGTTGTAGTGACGACTGGGTGGATGAAGGCAATGGAGCTAACGGCGGTGCCGGAGGCAATGCGAGAAATTGTGGAGGCGTCGGGAGTGATGGATGTTGTAGGGCAGACGGGAATGGAGGCGCAGGTTAGGTGGGGAAATGCGTCTGGGAAGAATATGGAGTGACCACTAGTGCAGGGTTCCACGGATTCTGGTATGTTGAAGATGAGGCAAACGCTGGTGGATACTGCGATTGAGGGAAATCAGGATAGATAAGTGTCTGCAACTTGTGTGAAGTCTACCTATGGCAATCATATCCAATTCTGCCCTCTAAGTTGCCTCGTACAACTCTGAAAAGTGTTTACACGGGCTAGCTTGATGACTAGACTGATGTTTGAGCTGAACACTCTGAGGTAGTAGTGAGCGGCTTGTCCATCTGAAGGGCGCAGTTCAATAGGCACTCGTTTCCACGACCGCGCAAACCTTATGTTGAAATCTGATATTTCCTCCTGCGGATGCCGCTGAATGGTTTAAAACTGGTGCAGCAACGAGGAGGGATCCGCGGATTCGTTGGCCCCTTTGACCAGCCGACTGGCCAGTTGAGCCCATCCCGTGATAGAATTTTCCGGCAACGATCTGTACCAGTATAAAAGCTTCCCTCGCAGGGAGAGAGCCAACAGCCGGGTCTTCATACTTTCATCCGTGATGGCATGAAGTGCAGCCAAGGCCAGGATGTCTTGAATATGTTCAAAGGTTGTCTTCCCAGTTCCATCATATGTGGGAATAGCCTTTAATGCAGCGGGTGGAACAACATTTTGCCCAAGGAGTTGAAGGGGTCCAATGGAATCAACAGCTGGGATTAGCTCGGGTGCATTCGCCTGAGGGTTCGCCATATTTGCATCTTGATCGTCTTCCTCGATTTGGTCAGTAGTGTAGTCGGTATCAGTGTTTGTTGTTTCTTGCTCCTCGACTTCAACTTCTTGTTCGTCTAGATCAACTTGGTACTCTACCAGCCTCGAGCATTCTCCAACAGCGTTAATGTCCAACTCATAAAACTCAGGATCCCGTACTGCGTTCCTAGCTCTCCATCTCGTATGCATGAAGGAATTTTGATATTGGACCAGTCTTTGAGACTCAGAGAATATTCAGGTTCAGCAGAGTCGCCAGGTGTTCAAATCTGACAGTATTGAGGTGAACACCGCTGCTTCAATACTGCTTATGGAGTGGGAAACTTTCGTGTCCCACCAAGCGTGCCAGAGAAACTGTTGGTTATGAATCTGCCACTAAGGAAAAGATTTTAATCTATTGTGCCCTAGATTCACCCAACAGATTGAAAGGCCGGAAGGAAGGAATGCCTTCCGTGCCAATCTCCGAAGAAGGTCGGCTTCCTATACTAATCTACTTGAATTTTGAGCTGAAAGTGCTGGAAAGAGATAATAAAATGCTAAAAGAAATGTAAATGTCATGTGCTAGTGGTGAGGAAAAACAAGCAACACGATTACTAGCTATTACACAAACCAACAACAATCAAAACAAAAGCATGTAACAGAAACTATTACTATTACTCGTCCTTATGTATCCTTCAGTTTCATATTCCAGATTCATCTAATTGCCAATGCTCTAATTCAGATTCAAAATTACAGCAATCAGAAAAATAAATGAACATAAAGCAGAAATATTTGCAAAAGGCAGCATAAAAGAACAAGACAAGTAATAGAGCCAAGGATGCTTTTAAATTAGAAGCAAGTGTCTGATACAGCAAAAGCTCTCTAGCAATATGTCCCTCTTCCCCCCTTTTTACAATGAAAGCACACTGCTATTTATAGCAAGAATTTCCCCCCCAAATTACATTTAGGCACAGAATCACAACCCTGACAAAAGCTGCAAAAGCTGCCTAAAGTTGCTGAGATTTGACCTTTGCGGGCCATGAGCGTACCTGCAGCAAGGTCTACTTAGAAATGTGATAGCTCCGTAGGGATCTGGTAGGTGAGCAGTTAGGTCTGGTTGAATGCGGCAGGCACAGTATGGTTGGTTCTTCAATATTCATCTACCCTGTACCTTGGTGGCACACCTTCTGTCACATCCTGACACTCATCCCAAAAACTGCACGTGCCTTAATCTGAATTCGGCTGAGAAATCAACGACGATGAGCGGCTCCTGACTTAGAAACTTTCTGCCCTTTCTTTCCTCCTTCCGCCCAACGGCGCACAAAAAGTGGGGCAACGGCGGACGGCGCAGCGAAATCGGGCGACGACGGGCGGCTCCACACTTAGGATTTTTCTCTTGACCTTTTCCATCTTCGTCCGCCCAATGTCGCTGGAAAAGGTGAGCGACGTTGAACAGCGCAGCGCACTTGGGCGACGTCGGACGGCGCAAGGCAGCCAACACTTAGCCAATTTTACGATTTCTTCATCTTCCGCCCAGTGGCGCGAAAAACAAGCGCGTTGTCGGACGGCGCAGGGAAATTGCGCGACGTCGGACGGCACAAGCCTTGACACTTAGAAACTTTTCTCTTCATTTTTCTTACTATCTGCCCAATGTCGCACGGAACAAGGAGTGTCGCCCGACGTCGCTGCGACTTCGGGCGGGCTCAACACTTAGAGTTTTTTATTCATTGTTCTCTTTGCCCGCCCAATGTCGCATGGAACAAGGAGCGCCTCCCAGCGGCGCAGCAAAATGGAGCGCCTTCGGGAGGACTCAACACTTAGGAAATTTTGGTTTGGGGCCTCTTGCCCACTTGCCGAGACTGCCGAAAACACTTAGAACAACAAAGATGCAGAACAGAAAATAGACAATTGAAAAGTGGAAAGAGCATGAAGGGGATGGAAGGGAGGAAAGAAGGTAGCAGCAACCTTTTACAAAATATTCAGAATCGGTACCCCTCTGCAAAATGTGACAACAGCCCCTAGAAAGAAAAGCATCTCAGAGAAGAAAGATATGTACATGGAATATTCTTGGAGAAGAAAGAAAAGAAAGCTTCAAGAGGATTACAATTTAAAATGTACCTTGCATCATTAAAATGGTCCACAATTATTTTGCACCTACAGTTAATAAATACAATTGTCCATGTAAGTACGTCTCGTCACACTTGCAATCCCTCAACATTTATTTAAATCAGATTCATGATTGTTACAGTATTGACCAAACTTCATGTTCTTGGGCTATATTATATATCTACATTTATTTGAACATCAATGTGTTTAGGATCTTCTTTTAGGATCTTCTTGTACTTGCACTTCTCTCGTTGATTACATCTTTTCTGACATTAATAAACTCCACTGTCACCTATATACTGCCTTTCTCAAAAGAAATCATCTGATAATCAGAAACATCAATCACACAATCATTACTTGTGGATGTGAATCGATCTCTGAAAGGCAAAACATAGCATTGTCCATAGAACAAATAATGCTCAACAGAGAAATTAATTTCATAAATTCTCTTTCACCGCAAGAAAGAACATTTGCAGCTACAGACCAACGGTGTCAACCTGTAAAATAAAGAAAAGGAGAAGATGAAAGGATTCCTCAATACTTCACTAAGATGCTGATCCACATCCAAGACCTAGATGGCCAAAATCATAATCATGCGACACTTCGTCAACTTTCAAGAATTAACAAGTCAATGCCCTGTTTTATTTTTCATCCTTTTTGCATTCCTCATTTGCCGCTCCATTCATTGAGAGGTTTTCTGCGTTGATACCAATTTCACATCACCACCTAAATTTTTTATTGAGATTTGAAGATTTTCAGTTTGAAAATAGCTTTCAGCCTGAGGCAGATATTTTCATCTCTGATGATGAATTGCAGACTTGGACGATTAGTCATTGTTATGGACCATGGTCTATCATGTGATTATTAAGTCACTTGCCATTTATAATTTTACTGTTTACATGGCTAATATCTCCATCGTCTTTTGACATACAAATGATGATTTCTTACATAGGGATTTGTTCAGCCAATTTGTTTCTGACTTCTGTCAAATTTTAAATACAATAGATAGTTTTGCATTTAGCACACTTTTTCCAGGTTTTTAATCAAGTCTGTAGTCAATCTTGATGTTTAGTTTTTCACGTTCTGAGTTGTGACTTTGGCCACGATTCCAGAACTACCTACTTTTGCAAATGCTGATGGGCAAAAACTGAACAGCCAGTACATGATTAAATTAGCTTCAATAAACTATAAAATGCCAAGGTAGGAAAACCAGGCTGTACGAAAATAGTAGATCTTCAAGTCCATGCAAGCCAATAGTTGCTGCAAATTCAATTCAGAATACAAATGAAATCTTCTCTATTCAAGGTTACAAAAAGGGGTTGATAATTACGTGCTGTGCCTTTCTATCACATGCCAGTCAATGAATACATGTCTCATTGGTCTGTACTTGACTGTAACTATATATAATATATACTTTTTTAATTCACCAGTCACTAATATGCCACATTTTAAGGCTGACTGGGCATTCACATATTAATAAGAATTTTTCATGTTTGTTATAGCGGTTGCACTATCAGCAATCCGGCTGGATTCATTTGTAGTGGACCCTTCGAGGCAGTCATAAATTTGACTGTTTGTGCACAATTTCTTTCTAAATGTTACCAGGGATCTATCAACTTTAAAGCTCAATTTGACTTTGTATGGACACAAATGTTACCATCCTGAGGTTCTCCCTTATTAGAATTGTTGCACCCATAAAAAGCTTGATCAGATATCCCAATATGACATTTTTTTGTCCAACACTGCCCGAACATATCCTCTAATGGCTGCCAGACTCAATGCTCACTTGTTACATTCCAACTTTATTTCATAACCATATCACTGACACTAATGTTAAGATCTATTGCACTACATTGCTAAATTTTGAAAGGATTATTAAAAAGCACAAGAGGACAGAAAGCAAAAGTATCTCAAAGTAAGAGTGCAGAGTCAAACTTCACTCACCTTTTGCAAGTGGCTCCAGCTTGGACTGCAACCAGTCTATGTTCTTCTCCAGGTAGTCCATGCAGTAAACTAGGCCTTGCTTGCATAGAAACAAATGGTAATAAATCAATGCTCTATCCAAAAGTCTAGAGGCGTAAACATTAAAATGTTCAATAAAAAATAGTTTCTTTAATACCACAAAAATTAAATATTTATATTTAATTAAAAAATAAGCTAGCATGCTTTATCCTGTGAAATGCCCAAGTGCTAATTAGGCTACCTCCATTAGGACCAAGTCCATGTTCAGCCATTATGTCCTCAAGCTTAATTAGGTCCTCAATATTCACAGCACATTCATAGCTAACACATCTGTAAAGGAGCAACTGATAACTTCAGCAGCACTTGCTTTCAAACCAAAGAAATAAACAGGAGATCTTGTTCCAATCCTTTGCTAATATTTGAAGAATGAATAAATTGAAACCATAGTAGCCATGCTCAATACACAAAAGTGAAGATGGAGGACCAAACATGTGTATGTTGGCCCATGCAAGGTGTCCTTGTGGCTGTTCATTGCACACTTAAAGCAGAAAAGAATCAGCTAAATGAATCTATTGACCACAAGCTTATTCTAAATAATAAATAGCAACAAACATTCCAACTAAAAATATATAAATATTTTTAAAATATAATGAATTTATTGATTATAATCCTTAGGGTTAAAGTGCTACTTATCATCCACCAAAGCTAGACTCATTTACTCAATAAATGATTAAGTCAAGAAAAAACAATACTCTCTTGCCCTCCTATCAACTCACCTAATCCCTAATCTGGAAGCAGAGAGGATTGATAGATGGAGTCAAGTCATCAAATGGCATTATGATGTTGGGTACAGGAGAAACAAAAAAAAGGCAAAAAATATAAAGTGGAAACCACCAGATGTGGAGTTGGTCAAATTGAATTTTGATGGAGCATCTAAAGGAAATCCAAGACCAGCAAGAGGAGGAATAATTAGAAATAATAGAGGAGAAATTTTGTCTCATTATGCTTTCAATAGTGGGTTTAAGACGAATAATGAAGCTGAAGCTTGGGCAGCTGAAAGGGTTAAAAATATGCAAACAAATGAAATGGAAAAGAGTATGAATAGAAGGTGATTCACTCATAGTAATAAATGCAGTTTTGAGAAAAGCAAAAGCTCCATGGAACATACAAGAGATTATTGTGGAAATTCAAGACCTTGCTATAGAGTTTGAAGAAATCAGGTTTACACATACGTTAAGGGAAGGAAACAAATGTGCAAATAGGCTAGCCAATAGAGGGGTTCTAATTGAGGATTGTGAAATTAAATTCTTTTTTCCATGGTTAGAGGAAGTAGTAAGTTTAGTTGAAGCTGACAAGAAAATGTTGACTGCCTAAATCAAATAATGATTAAGATTTACTTTAATGTTTTTCATTGGTAATATTTGCTTTATTTTATAACATTAATGTGTTTTCATATAAACTATTTATTACAATTGTTGTTGTTGCACTTGTGCTTCAGGAAGGAAACTAGCAATCCAGATCTGCTAAAGCGGACTATGAGAGTGTGATGTTTTGGAAATATTACTCTACTAAGATCCAATGCATAGATGGTAGGGGTGGAGTTTTGGTATTGTGAAGACTGCTGTGGGAAAATGTCAAGAAGGATGCTAAATTCTGGAATATTTGTATTCAAACGGAAAATTGAAGAAGATCCAGAAAATGAAAATCAAGAATTCAAACGTTTTATGAAAAATGATGTAGGTATCGAGCTATAGCATCTCAATTGAGATGAGAAATGAATCTGTTTGTAAACTCTCAAGCTCTAAAGGAGAGAGTTGTGACTTTTCAGGGGTAGGGGACCCAAGTACAACCCCTTGTTCTCCAAGAAAAAAAAATACTCTCTTGCCCAATCATTTTGCTATCATGATCTAAATCTTGAAAGAGAACAAAATATAATGTTATCTATGAAAGGCAAAAAGGATACGGCAAGGCATCATTTGCAGGATCCAGATTTATAACAGCTACCTTCCTGCAAGTGAAATTATATTTTTAGTAAGGTTTAATAAGTGAATCCAATATATATAATCATCTACAAGAAAAGTATAATAAATATACAATCATAGATCATGACATAGCAATAAAACATGAAGAGTTGTTCATGCATAAGCATGATAGTGGGGGAACTTACAATGACAAACCGCTCCATCTACATAGAACTAGATTGCAGTGCAAAGCTTGGAATGTGAAACCTAACTAAATTTATCTGCAATTTTTATTTCTTTTAATTGGGTTCATGGCTTGGAACAGGCCCCACCTGAATTACATCATAAACAAATTACTATGGTATTTCAACAAACCAGATAATGATATTACAACCAGAAATTATGCATATATTGCTTTTCAAGATTTGATCTTGTCTCCACATTGAGAGCTCACGTTTTTAACCACTTCAGTTCGTGCCCTTTGATTAAATGTTAAGGATCACCTATGAAATTGGAACCTTGGTTGACAGTGTGAAACTTTTCTTCCCCGCCACTTTGCCCCAAACCACTAGGCTAATTTATCTTTAATTTGTAAACTGTAATGCTATGAGAGAGCAAGGATCCTTGTAAAAACTATGTCTGAAAAATTTAAGTGCCTGACACAAGCAAATGTAAAAAATACAAAAATAAAAGTGATGCCTGAATCAAATTTCTCAAAGTCATTCCTTTAAATTGCTGAAGAGTTTGAGATGGAAAAATTACATCTGGCAGTTCAAGTCCTCTACAAGATGTAATTATGTACAGACCATTCTTTTGAATGTAAGGTGCTCTAAATAAAATTCAAGTGCACACTCTTTCATAACAGGGAAAGGAAGGGGATCCTGAGGATGTAAAACTGTGCCATATGTTGGCAAAGATGGTTGTGTAGCTGATAATCAGTCGTCGATGGCTATTGAACGCTTCAGTATTCATTCATTTTCACTCACTTTGCTTGGGAAACTGTTGCTTTTGAGGAGTTTCCTTTCTAATGCTGCCAACTTTATATCTAGCTTTTAACTGAAGGGAAGCAAAGCTTCATACACACTAAGATAAGGGGAAATAGCTCCATTTTAAATGTATATATGTATTGGATTATTTCTGGATTCTAAGGAAATGGTGGAGCTACACTAACAGGAAGTTGCTGCTTAAAGTAGAATCCCCTTACTTGGGTCACAGGCGTCATAGCAGTTTTGCTTTTTTTTGCTCAATGTAGGATTCCATAGAGCTACCAATACTTTTTATTTCTCAGGAATATGAAGGCAATCAACTGTACTTGGCATAGGTGGTGACAGAATTAATAGATGCAGCCCCATGATTATAATACTCATATGCTTGTTGGGAAAACTAATGATAGGGATGTTTGAGATAAATCAAATGATGATTATCCTTGAAAAAAGCATTCCACATTGAGTACAAGAGCATAAAATACAGACACTGGTGGTTTATAAAACATTACATGCCCAGGCAATATGCAAACTCTAGTATGAACTAAGTGATCATCCACAGTGTTGTGTCACAGTGAATATGATTAAATATGACACAAGCAAAATGGTCTCTAAGATCTTGCACCTAGGTATTGGTATTTAGTTGTCAAGCCTCCAATGCGGCTGATTAGAAAGATCTTCTGGTTATGCATTAGCAGTTCAACAACCTGTTCTGTTCACTTCAAAATTAAGTGAAGATATCTTAAATGTGTTTTGAGCCTTGAAAATGTAATCTGCAGTATGCAAAGAGCATCCTATGTTAGGCTCTTTTTGCATGTCAGGAAACATAACAGTTGCAATATCCATGGAAATTCCTAACAATTACCACCCAAGCATATTTCCCAAAACAGAAACTTGCAAGAATATCTTCCAGACATTGAAGTTTCTTGCTGCTTTTGTGTTTCCATACACCGAAATCAGATGTTTTTATTTTTATTTTTTAATTGAGGATACTACCCACCCATAAGGCAGAAATATCCTCTGCCCCCTCCCCTTCCCTCCAAAAGAAAACGAAAAAAAAAAAGGAAACAAACAAAAGAACAAGAAGAAAAGGAAAAGATTCACAAAGATTTTTTTATATAGTCTTCAACATTTTAGGAGATGTATTTCCATATTTTCACATTTGGATCCCTATGTAGAGATATGGTGACACAGGTTGTATTCCTAAGAAGGAATGTGATGGCGTTGGTCACATCCCTGTATAGAGATGTAGTGACGCTAGTCACAACTCTGGCATGCGAATGCAATCATTGTTCTCACTAGTGTGATGTGGTCTAGTGTGGACTGTCTGATCTCAGCTTCTCTTATTTCTACCTTCTCTTGATGCCTTTTACTATGCCCAAAACATCCTCTTATACAAGAGGATGTAATGGATCATGAAAGCGTAATGTTGGAAGATGAAACAGTTCACTTTCAAGAATAACCGATGGTTCAACTCTTGTCAACAGTTACAAGATTTCAATGCGTGTCATGGTTGAGATGAGGCTATGTGCATTGGCACCCAAGGTTGGCGCTACCACCATATGGGTTACCACTACAATGCTGTAGCACCTAGCTAAGGTGGCTAGGTTTGAGCAAAGGCTACTAGGGCTAGCTCCAAGTCTAGAAGTTGCTAGTCTACTGGTACTAGCATTAATGCTAGATGTGGCATTGACACTAAGAACTGGTTTTGGTGCCAATGATGAAGACGACATTGACACAAGCAGCTAGTGTTGGTGCCAATGCTAAAGGATGGCACCATATACCGTCTCCAATGTATGCATGGGGCTACCCCCTATGCTTGGATCATATTGTACTTCGGCAAATAGATGTGCATCAAAAGAGAAACTTGGAAGATGACACTACATTCAACATAACCTTAGAGAAAGCTACATTGAAAAGTGTAATAAGATGGAATGGAATTATTGAATGTTTTTGAATTGACAACTGCTAAGATGGAAACCTCAGGATTCTGCCACAGGAACCAAAAGTCCTTGGGTCTTTCTTCTCTTTCAAATTTCTTTCTGGACTATCAAAATCCATTAACAGAATCAGCAATGCCATTGGTAGTGGTTCTATTAGTAATGGAGAATATGAAAGACATTAGAAAGAAAACTTATCTCAAAGTCAAATTCCCAACCCAAATCCAAACCACATGTGCTGAAACTGATGCATGAAATGCTGTCTTGCAACTAATGACCAAAATCAATTATTAATAGGCCAGGAAGAGGGGTGGGTTACAGTTATAAAAATGTCTCCTTTGATCCAAAGAAGTTTAACTATTCAAAGATGAGCAAGCACCTTCTCTCTATTTGTATGGGGAGGTCAATACATGCAACAAATATAGGTCCTTGTAGATAAGACTGAAGTGCTTGTGGAGAAAGGAACAACATAAGCAGGTAAGAATGAAAAGTTTAACAAAATCCTCTCCCACTAGTGGCACACAGCCAAATTCAACAACAACTTAAGTGAAACATGTATCTAGGATAATTTCTATGATTCAACCTCCTTTCTCAGAAACATCTACAATCATAATGTTAATCTCATCTGTCCCTTCTGCATTGAGGAGCACATTTCATGTCACTTAAATTCCCTGTTCATGAATGAGTTGAAACCATTACCTCCAATATTTATGGCCCACTCACATCCTTTCCAAGAGGATCCCACCAATCAAGCTATAAAGTTTCGCAAATACAGGAAGACCATACATAGTAACTATAAGAGTGAGCTGCAAGCTTACTGTAGTGGTAAGGGCTTTGGCCTCTCTTTGAGAGGTCCAAGGTTCAAACTCCACTCAATATGAGGGGACCAGGACCCCTTATAAAAACCTGTGTAAAATCATTAAAAAATATATTGATGTAAACATATCAAGTGGCATTAGCTCAACCGGTTAGATTCCTCAACATTTAAGGAGGAGACCAAGGTTCAAATCTTGCCAAGCAATACATGGATAATATCCAAGCTTTGTTGTAATACCACTATGTGGTGATGATGTAATACGGGTGGGGGGCTTGTTTCAACCCCATGTTACCAATTGAAAAAAAATATATAAGAGTGCTCAACCCCAAAAGCTGAGAACCTGTAGGTTCTGAAGGAAACGACAGAAAAGGTAGACACTTGGTGAAAATCAACTAAATTATGCACTCTTGGATGTCAACAGAGAATGCAATACACTTGGTCAAAAGAAGCAAATGGTGCAGAGTGTTATGATTAAATAATAGCTATGTTGCATGGAAACAGATATGGTATCCAATTCCATTACAGACACATCATTGAATAGGATACCATACATTTTGGAGCAAATGGTGCAGAGCCTTATGATTAAATGCAGCTATGTTGCATGGAAACAGATATGGTATCCAATTCCATTACAGACGCGTCATTGAATAGGATACCATACATTTCCAAAATTCCTTAATATGGATACAGCATTATATATATGAGAACACAGCGTAGATGTTTTTTAGATGAGGTCCCTAACGTCTAAAGCAAAAGCATAAGTTGTAAAAAAGTTTACATAAATATAAGTTTTAAATTGATTATTTAATTTTTTAATTAGTTAAAAGTTGTACTTTTTGCTTTTTAAAACTTAAAAGTTATTTTCATAAATTACATGTTGTTCTTTTAATCTCATGTTGTGAATACAACTCTAGACACAAACCTGTGAATGCCTAGGCCATATCTAAATGTCTTTAAATATGGACTATACATAGGCTTGTATTTGGATATGTCTGGATATCCATGCATTTAGATATGTTCGAATACAGTACCCGAGCATAGTATCTATATCTAATACATGGATGCAGTTATCACAACAACAGAAGTGTTGGATAGAATAGCTCTGAATGATAGCCATACCTAAATAAAACATCCTACAGCTTTTGAATCCACAAGAAAACTAGAGTGCATATCCCCAGGCTATCCTGGCTGATCATTGTAAAAATCCAACAGAGATGGATGAAGCTTCTTGTGGATTTGAAGATAAACACTATAAGTGAAAACCTAACTTCTCAAGTTCAGATGGTGACTAGTTCAGATATCTACAGAGATGGATGAAGCTTCTTGTGGATTTGAAGATACACACTATAAGTGAAAACCTAACTTCTCAAGTTCAGATGGTGACTAGTTCAGATATCTACAGTACATATATCTGTTAAAGCTGAGAGAAAGGAATCTCAAGGCAATGCTCAAGTAATATTCTTAGCAATGCTCTACTCAGAGTTGAGAGTATAGGGCGGTTTGTAAACAAATGATTGACTTTGATCAAATATCCCTCTTTTAAAGATTTTGTAGGCGGGAACCGTGCAAATATTCTTCAGAAGTCAACCGAATATTGACAAAAGCTGAGAGATATTTTTATCAATTGTTGAAGTCTAAGATGAGTGTATGGTCGAAACGTCGTTGCCTTAACACTCTCATATAAAACACAATAAAATTGGGCCAATGTTGCAGAGGATGACAAATTTAAGTTGCAGGACCCATAAGAGCACAAGTAACATAATAATATATCAAATTTAAGAAACAATTTAAATTTGAGTGTGCCCCAACTCTCCTCCATTACGCCCTAAGACCATAATAAATTCAGTTTCGTGAAGCCAAGACAAAAATCGTTCCACGAAAACGCATGCAATTAGTAACTTGGACCTCTTCTTTTAATAATATCATAATATTATCAGAACATCAATATGGAGGGAAAGTTACAAATTGACAAAAGAATGTTGCAGTTGAAATTCATGAAATATTTTTCAATGCAAATAATAAGCGACGAGAAATGAACCTGCCAATGGCGGAGAGGAACTGTTGCATGCCATTGCAGTAGGTGGTTTTGCCAGAGCCAGGCGGGCCTATCACCACTTGTCCGAATACCATCTTATTAATCGCCGCCTCCGCCTGCCCAAGCCAACAATCCAAAATTCGGTTCGGACTGATATCTTAATTTATGTATTGAGCGACTCACCAAATTGCAATCCCCTCTTTCACATTGATATTATAAGAACCTTCCTGAACAGAGTGTGTATGGGACATACTATGAGAGATCGTGGGCTTAAATGCGACCATGGAGAAGCATTCAAGAGGAAGCCCATGTGTATAATTAATGTTTTTTTTCTTTTGCCATTTGGTTAGTATTAGAAACTTTGGCATTCTTGTTTCACAATTTTACATTTTAAACCTTAAATTTTTTTGAAGAAGAACCAAAGTTTGAATTGTTGTATTATTTTTAATCATTCATTAATTAATGTATGTACTTCCTCGAATCTTATGGTTGAATTGTAATTTTTAATTAAAATGTATGAATTTAGTCTTTTAAATACTTTTAAAAAAGAGATTTTAGTTCAATTTTATTAATTTTTCTAAATTATATATATATCAAGGAGGATAGTGTAACGATTTGGGCTTTGGTTCTTCTTTGGTCCAAGGTTTAAACCGCGACGTGGGCGAGTGTGCGAGGGGGTGGGTGTGTGGTGGTTGTGTGTTAAATTCCCTATTGATAAGCATAGCTCTTGGCTTTAAAAGGAGTCATGGTTGGGGGAGTCTGCTCGACCTTGTGCAGGTTCATCCGAAGTGCATCAATGCTTCAGACCCTTATTACAAATGCATTGAACATTGTTTCCAAAAAATTATTGAAGCAAAGGAACATCAAGAGAAAGAAGAGACAAGAGTGAGTGCAAGTTGAGAGGGAGTGTAAGTTGAGAGGTAGTGCAAGCCAGGAGGGAGTGCGAGGAGCAATCCCCACTAGCTAGTATGGAAGGAAAGTCATATTTGAAAGTCCTAATTAGAAGTCAGGATGCCCTAACTAGAAATCAATATGTTGTGGCTAGAAGTATGGAGGCCCAAGTTGGAGATAAACAAAAGAGTGAATACATGGCAAGTTCGATCCAAGTAGCGAATGTTACACCAAAAGTAATTATTAAGGATGAGATGATTGAGCATGATATAATGGTTCTTAAAAGTAGAGGGTTAATATGTAAATTCCATAGATCATGGCCAAGGTTTTTGGAGATTCAAAATTGGATCAAGTGGAAGTGGGGATTGAATTCAAATTACTCCGTGACTTTTCTTCCTAAAGGTTTTTCTCATCATGTTTTCCAATTCATAAATCAAGGATAAAATAGTGGGTGGTGGCCCATGGTTTGAGGGGGGAGATATCCTATATTTGAGACCATGGAATGAAAAAATTCTATTGAGACAAATTTTTTTAAGAAACTTCCAATGTGGGTTAGGCTTTTTGGATTTTCATATCAACTTATCAATGAGGATGTTTTGAAGAATATTGAAAATACCCAAAGGGAATTCAATAAGGAAGGACTAACTATTAAGGAGCGAAAGCATGTTATATATACTCAAATTAGTGTTGTTATGGTTATTTAAAAACCTTTGCCAAAATCCATTAAGAATAAATCTGAATTAAGAGAATGGGATCAACAAGTGGACTATGGAAATATTGCATTTTGATGTCATAATTGTTATGATACCGGACACATGACAAGAGTTTGCAAAGTGAAAACTATGAAAAAAGAGACAGGAATTTTTGGTAGATCAGATCAAAGGATATTCCTCCACTTCAAAAGAAGAGGTAGAGAAAGCCTATCTACAACATCATTTGGCAGAGGTCACCATAGCTCACTTGGATCAATCGTTAGAAGAAACAAAGAAGGATATAAGGGATGAGTAAGTAAAATGTGTAAGTTCAAGTTAAAAAGGAATTAAAGGTGTATAGAAAGATATGGAGGAAAATCCTAAAACAAAGACAACATAAGAGGTCAAGTTTATTCTAGGTAAGTCATCTTCATTTTTCTCAAGTAGTATAGAATCCTCTCCTAGTAATAAAAGTGAAAGTGGTGTAGAGGTTATCCCTTGCACTTTAGGGTTTCAAGAGTAGCATAATAAAGAAATAAGGATAGAAGAAATACGTAACAATTTAGGGTTTTAAGGCAAAATAAGACGGTAAATGCTATGGAAGAGCATCCTCGCACTTTAGGTTTTTTAGGGAAACATAAAGAAGAATGTGCTTTTGAGGTTATTCCTTGCACTTGCGATCCTTAAGAGCAAGACAAAACCTAAAGATGATAAGTCTTATTGTGAGCTGTGTGAGAGAGCAAAGAGATTGATGAGGATGAAAGTATTGGTGGGAATGAAAAAAGAGAAGATCCATGAAGCAAAAACAAAGAAAAAAGGAAACCCAAAGAGATATTGATATGGGAAAACAAAAGCAAATATCATAGGTGTTAACAAAAAGTGGGGCTAAACCCACAAATAAAATAAAAAATATGGAATTAATATCTTGGAATATTAGGGGCAAGAACCCTTTAAAAAGGTATTAATAAATTATCAGGTTGTTATAAACAAGATATTTATAGGTATGGAAACTGGGTAGCAAATATTTAAGCCATTCGCAGTGTTGAACTCCATCTTGACAATTTTTAAATTTCGAAAGCCATTTATATGAGTGAGATTTTATCTTTTAATTAAAATGATATAGAGGAGTTGATTGTGGAAACTTACCAGTTTGAGGAGGATGGATAATATCTTTGATAGAAAGGAAAGTTGGATATGGTTTCATTAACTTGGTAGAAGTGTAATGAGATCAATGCAATATTTTGTTTTTGTAATGGGAGTGACCCCAATAGAAGACACATATAGCTTATATGTATAGGTTTTTCTTTAAATGGCATTAGCTTAACTGATGAGATTCCCCAACTTTCAAGGAGGAGACCCAAATGAAATGCTTTCTTGTTTTTATTGTGCCTAATGTATAAGAGGTATATATCCTCTATTCTTAGTTTTCTTTTAGTCTCTTCCATCAACCTATCTCACACTTGAGTTGATATGAATTATTCCTCAATTGAATTAGAAGCATCTTTGCTTTACATTTAATGTTTTCTCATATATATGTGGGGTTGAGTTCAACAAAGTAGTGTTCTTTCTTCCTTATTAGACCTTTGACTACATAGTTGTCCTAAATTTTCCCCTAATATAGAACTTTATATTCTTATCATTATGTGGGCATTAATTTTGTATAGCACCTATTCATTCCTTTGTTGATTTGTTTCATCCATGTATTATTTTATTTGTTCACATCTTCTCCTACTATATCCTTTGACCATCTATTTGCATCCATTTTTTAAATCTTTTTAGATAGCTTAGAAAACAAATCATAGTGGTTGCCTCTATAGGAAAAGTACTTATTTATGCTAAAAGTTTTTCATATGAAAATAAAGCTTTTATTTTAAATTTGTTTGTAAGCACAATTTCTAAATCCTTTGTATTTGTCTCCATTTTTATTTAGATGTGTTGATAGCCCATACTTCACACCCATAAAATAGCATCAATACCACCAGTAACCTATCTAAGAGCCGTATAGTTTTCCAATTCCATAATTATGCTTCTCTATACCTATTTTGTAATGTAGAAAGTGCTCCCCATCCTCCTAAAATTCTCTTCATTCTATATATTTCCGAAATAGGCTTGTTATTAAATTTTACTTCAAAATATTTGTATTTTTTTACTTTTTCTAATTGATCCCCCTCAAAACAAAGCATTAAGTATCTCTCTTTTTTTGTGGAGAAAACTAGGATCCTGGTTTTGGTGGTATTTAATTCCATTTTTATTTCCTTACAAAACTATTATAAGGCATTTAAATGCTCTTTTAACCCATGTGTTGTTCTTGTAATCAAAATGGGATCATCTACATACACAAGAAGCTTCACCACATATATGTCCAAATGGACACCATCACCATCTTTTAAAATTGAACATGCTTCTAATTTGTTGATATGTAAACCAAATAAAGTTGGGGATAGTGGACAACTTTTTTCAACTCCTACGTCAATTCGAAAGCATTCTAAAAGACCTACTTGTATTTTAATTTTGGCAAACCTTATTATAAAGTCTATGTTAGCCATATTAAATTCCTTCATTCGACTCCAAAGTTTACTTATCATAACCATATCAATGCCCCTCCTAAAGTCAACAAAACAACAATAAACTTCCTATTTTCCATTCCATAATATCAATTATATGTCTTAGTTTGATGTAATAAGCTATTATTGAGTGTTTTGGTATAAAACCTAGTTGTCATTTTGCTTATTATCAAATGAGCTACATTCAATTATCACATCTAGAAGCAAGGTTGAGAATTTCTCATAATATTAAAGATAATATTTCACACAAGAATACAACTCAAATACTCAAGTCATAACCCAAACAAACAAATCATTATCTATTCAAATGGATGGTAAGTCAACAATGCATTATGATACAAATGATGCACTGCAATTTCCTATTACATAACCAACTCATATGTTGCTCCTACAAATAGCCTTTACAAGAAGGCTCTTGACATTTCATCTTCAACTATCTTTTCATCTCCTCAAACTCTTGGGAGATATGACTCTTCATATTTCTCATAGGAGAAATATATTTATTGACTCTTTAAATACAAACATCTAATAATTACTAAATGATAAATATTTACAAGACTCCTAGACTCCAAATATTTACAAGATACTTGCAAGGTACCAAATAATGTAATATACTCCAACACCCCCCCATAATACATTATTTGGTATGATGTCAATCTTTGTTTTTGGTTCTAACTTTTTAAATTTGGTTTTGGCACTAATTCTAGTACTAACTCTAGCTTTTGCCTTTTTTATTCTATCTTTCTGATTCAAGCTTAAACTTTATTCCTAGATCAATTATTGCACTATCATATTCTTTATCTACTGCATGTTTAAATGTTATTTCCTCTACAAGCACAATCACTATAGGATATTTTTGATACAAAGCATTATTTATTTATGAACCTAAGCTTAAAAAGCTCTTTTTTTTCTTGTAGAAACATTTATACTATTCTATTTCATTTTGTCATATTTATCCATCCATAGTGCACATATTTTTTGTTTTTCTTTTCTTGACAAATTTTTTGAAACTAATTATTTTCTCCACAAATTTTACAACAATTGAGATCACAACATTTATTTGTTTTATGTCCATGATTGTTTCTTTTTCATAATTTCTTTTTAACAATTTTTATCTTGTTGTTATTTGTTACACATTTAACATCACATGTGCCAACATTCCTTATTACAAAACTGATATTAGTGTTCCTTGTCACAAAATCACTCTCATCAACTTGTCCTGTAAATCTAAGATCTTTGTTTTTTGAGATAAGTTCTTTCATTCCTTTCCCTATTTCATTATATCCTTGTTTAGTATCAATTGCTTTTGTATGCCTTTCAAATTCATTATTATCCTAAATTAAAAGCAATAAGTCATTACTAGAATAGTTATCACAACTTAGAATATTATTGACAATACTTGAATGACTTATACCATCATTATCCTTGTTACTAATTGAGAACTTCAAATCATTAACAACACATTGTCCATCAACTGTGACAATGTGTTCTACATATTTACCAACAAATTTGTTAGAATATATTACATCATTAGGATATATAGATTACTTTAGGGGGAATTTATGTAGATACTACATGCAATATAATAAATGGACAAGTGTAATTGTGCAAGTTGTAAGTGTGCAAGGTGTCCTCTTGTACAACTAGTTAGAGTGTTGGCCAAGGAATCCATATTCCTATATAAATGGCCCCATAGATTCATTCATATTGTATCACTTTATTTTCATATAATGAGATGCTTTACTGTTCTGGTCCCTGTCTTGTGATATTATGAAATGTTGCTAAAGCCATCAGTGGTATCAAAGCTACGATGCTTAGGAATAGAAAAATCACCACTGCTTCTGTTGGATCCGTAACATTGTGAACTGGATTCATCTTAGTGCATTGGTCCATGCAGAATTTGCTACAATAGATTAATAGGAAGAAGAGGATCAAAGGATTTGCAGACTTCATTCATTTCAAGGCAGTTGGATCTATATCATCTATAGTCAACCATTAAAGATAAGCAACTTAGGTGCAATCAGGTTCAATGATTGAACTTCAAAATTGGATTATTATCATAATTGTTAAGGTAATCTTATTTGGATTAAAAGTTGCAAAAAGGGGGAAAAATCCTTGTAAGGTTCATTTGCACATTAGGAGTTGATTTGATTTCAGAGTTACAATCAACTACCTATCTTATATCTTGAAAAATAAGACTAGATCCTACAACTGTGTTTGTAGTGAAATTTGCAAGAATTTATTCCAGATTATGTTTGAAATGTTGCAATGGAATTGTTAAGAGCATTTTTTGAGAAATTAGTGGAGAAATAAGGTGAAATTATTGTTACCATTTAAAGTGCATCTATTAAGCACCATTCTAGTTGATTTTTTAACTAGTTTCTCTCAATTAGTTTGTGTTGTTAAAAAACACAAAAACTAAAAAATGTGTAGCACTTTCATGGCCAAAAGAAGCCACCATTATAAGCAAAAAGGTGGAGTAGAAAACTTCCATTGAAGTCCTTGAAGGAAGCCTCAAATCGAGACCTTGGAAGTATCAAAATTCAAGGAGAATATAAGGGTTTATTTTTTAGCATAGAGTGTAGGAATCCTTATTCAAAACAACATTTTATTAGCTTGGATTGACTATCATCCTAAGAAGAAGAAGCAAGAAATATTAAAACAAATTCTTCATTTTGGTGCAAGATATACTTATTACAAAAGACACCTCTTTTGTTCCTTGGAAGAACAAAAGTATTACTATTTACAGGGGGCAGTAAGGATGTATTTATCCAGCAGAGATATGGCCAAATTAAGGAGCCACCAAAGAGCTCATACGATCAACAAATTTGTGGTCAAAGGAAGGAGCCACCAAAGAGCTCACATGCCCAAGAGTTGAGGTGTTTAAAAACATTGATTTCCTTCATCAAATCCAACCTTATAAGCAGTGCGTCACCTGCAACAGTGAAGCCATTGAAAGAAGTTATTATCACTCATGCTTACATAGAAAAAAGGGCCACATTTAGTGATAGGTTATCTACGTAAAAGACAAAGCAAAAGGGATGCCTATTGGCTGTTATAACCAACACTAAATAAGGGCACAAATTGACATTAAAACAAGCTACAAAACCTAGAAATAGGTGCAAATATAAGAGCTATACCTAAAGCTTCCACTAAAGTGAACGTCCCCCCCAAAAAAAGCTCAAAAGTGTGCCATATAACCGTGAAGTAATCCAGCTGTAGTCGTTTGTCATCCTCACCAAGCCAATGTGCAAAAGAAAGCTTGCATATTAAAAAACATAGCAAGCTCATGTAGGGTGCAAAGATAAAGGAAGAATTAGGGTTGCAAGATCATCTTTGGAAGGAGGCTTGCATGCACAAGCCTTAAGTGCCACTTGGCAAAAATTCTCTAAGCTTCCCAACATTCATGAAGACCCAAGTGCTCACCTAAAGGGAGTTACATTCATTTGGATGGAGTTAAGAATCTTTGGAGGTTACCACCAACCTCATCATTACTGAAGGTACGTTGAAGACACCTATATTGTAACGCTTCGTGTGACACTTGTCACAAAGCCCATCTTACTTAAGATGCCAATCTTGGAAAACAAAGAAGAATACAACATTGTGAAGCAAAACGCAACAAAGTGAAGCAAGAGAGAAGTCAAATGAAGTTAAGCATTGAGGCTTACTCGAAGAAAACGACTATTTTAAGTCATACACCATTCAACGATGTAAGGAAACATTTAAGACACTGTCATAAAATCAACAAAAAACACTTGCATCCGAAGAAGCCCTACAAATCATATTACAAGGTATCTTTCGACGTTAGTTACAAAAGAGAAGGATCACCAATCAAGAAGTGAATTAGCATTGGTTAAAGAGGGGTTTGACTACCAATGAGCAGTACACAACACATAGCTACGAATCTACTAACGCACAATATTGAAGGACTATTAAGGTAAAGGTTGAATTTTTTTTTTGCTAAGTAACGATGTATTTACAGCGGGTTTTTGTTAAAGGATCCCAAAACCTTGGTTACATAGATAGCCGAAGCTGCAGTTGTGATTAAAAATCGGGGCTACGCCCTTGGGAAACAAACCAGGGCCCAAGGCCCTATTGCCTACAAAAAGATAAACCAATTTGGAACCAGTACATCAAAATTTGGCCTGTGGCCACCAAACTATGACAAAACCACAAAATGACACACGCCAAAATTACAAAAAACCGCTCGTCGTCTCTCCGGGAGGCCCGGTAGCCTGGCCTGGTCTGGACGGGGCCCAACCTGATAGATCAGATCCTCTCCCTATCAGGGCCATCACCCAGCCTGTGCCATGAGGAGCGAAATGACAGCCCAGGGATGAGAAAAACAAGGGCGGCCAGACCAGAGACGCGGGGACGGGGGGAAGGGGAAGCAGACAAGAATGTGGGAGAGCTCTGCATGTGATAGGTTTAAAAACTTGCGGGGGGCACAGAGGAGGGGAAGGGCCATCAACGTTGGGAAGGAGCACTTGGGGCGAGGAGCGACACGAGCCGAGAGGAGCTGAGGGGGCGTGGTTGTCGGTTGCCACATGGGGCAGGGGAGGGGGGCCAAAGCCTGTGTTCTAGATGGCACAGTCTGAGCGGGGGGCCAGCTTACGAAAACCTCATGGGATAGAGCCGTGGACGAATTGACTCAGCATGGGAATCTGATGGCACGACATCCAAGGTGGGAAGGTCGAAATGGTACGTCACACACTCCGACTTGGACTTGCCAAAAAAGCCAGTCGGGCTTCATGAAAGTCTGATGTGGTTGCTGACACTTGGCACCGCCAGGGTGAGCTTGAAAGGATTGGCCAGCACACTAGCAAAGGGGGCGCCAGGGCCAGTCATCGTGGTGAAGCAAGAAGGAGAGTTCCCTAACCACTGGGGGGCGTGACAACGCAACTTTGAGGCCCCGTCTTGGGGCGGGCTAAGCGTCTGAGCCCTCATCGAAGCTAGGATTGTCTTGCAAAACTATTTGTACCAAAGCTTCAGGGAAGTTCATGGTCCAGGTGGTGAAGTCTTCTATTGAGGTGGCCTGGTTGACCATGAGATCGGCTGCCCTGTTGCCTTCCCTATACACATGCCGAAAGGTGTGGTTAGGGAGTCCTTGGAGGATGGTGAGTGCTTCCCTAATGAAATTATGAATGCACCAAGAGCTATTTCTCGGGCTACGGGTGGCTTTGATAATGAGTTGGGAATCACCCTCGATGATGACTTTTGAGGACTCCTTAAGGGTGGTCAACCCACTAAGGAGAGTTGATGCTTCGATAAATTTATTGGTCTGAATATCGAGAGATGTAGCGTATGCCAAGATTAGGGCCCCGTGACTGTCTCTGATGACCCCGCCCGCTCTAGAGGGCTCGGGATTACCTTTAGAAGCTCCGTCAAAGTTAAGTTTGACCCATCCGGGAGGAGGGCAGTCCACCTTGTCTCAGAACTATGGGAGGGGTCGGGGGGGGACCGGGGGGGAAAGCTGAACTCCAAGGGAGGATAGGAGGGTGGCCTCGCCCGGCCTTCAGGGTGCCTCGATCGAAGGGGTGGAGCGAGAATTCTCAAGGGCGAAGGAAACGGCTTTGGTAGATATCCACTAGGGGGAACAGGCTGGGGAGGATAAGGCTTTGTTGTTGCACTCAAGCTAGAGTTGCCAAAGCAGGTGAGGAAGGCAGGAGCCCTAGAGGAAGCGGATGAAGGGGTGGACGAAGGGGTTGGGCCACTAAGACAGGAGGTCAGAGATGGAATTGGGGGATGCCCATTGAATAAAGAATTGGGATAGGATGAGGCCCAGGGTGGTATGAAACTAAATGGTGCGGGAAGCAGGATCGTTTTTATATTGAATCGCTTTTTGATTGTAAGGTAGAAAACCCACAATAGACTTAATTTATATATTTGTTCGATGATGCCTTATTATCATATGTGGATTGCATTTATATACCTAGTCTAATAGTTGTAAGAGTGAAGGGTTGTGACCCTAGAATATAATGAATAAATAATATAGGTAATTAGGACATGTTAGGAGGGTCCTAACATGCCACCCCCCTTAAAGGAGCTTTGTCCTCAAAGCTGGAAATTTTGAAATCGTTGCTGGATATCTTGAAAATTTTCCCTAACATGCCACCCCCCTTAAAGGAGCTTTGTCCTCAAAGCTGGAAATTTTGAAATCGTTGCTGGATATCTTGAAAATTTTCCCACGTTGCGTCTTCTAAAGGTAGACCTTTCCAATGGATTAAAACTTTCGTGATATCGCGAGTACGAAGGTGATGAGAGCGACGATCCAAGATAGCTTCTGGCTCGACTAGAAGTACTCCATCATCGAAGAATTCAGGGAGAGTGGGTTGTGTCATGATATGGGCTCCCACTGCGAGCTTAAGTCAAGATACATGAAATACGGGGTGAAGTTTGGAAGAGGGAGGAAGCTCTAGTTTGTAAGAAACCGTCCCAATACGTTGGAGAACTTTATACGATGTGTAAAATTTGGGTGCTAACTTCTGAGAACCTTTTTGTTTAAGAGAGGATTCACGGTAAGGTTGGAGACGTAAGAAAACCATATCACCCTCGTGGAAACTACGTTCGCTTCTATGTTGATCGGCTTGCTGCTTCATGCGATGCTGGGAAATGTGTAGGTTCTCTTTTAGGATCCGTAGTATGTCATCTCTATTAGCAAGTTCCATTTCCACCGCATGGACTTTTGTAGTCCCTAGAATATAGGAAGTGAGGGATGGTGGTGTTTGACCATATAGTGCTTCATAAGGAGTCATTTTGATGGACGTATGGTATGAAGTGTTATACCACTATTCCGCTAGTGAAAGCCACTTTACCCAATGGAGTGGTTGAGTAGAAACAAAACATCGAAGGTATGTTTCCAAGCATTTATTTACAACTTCTATTTGGCCATCGGTTTGAGGATGGTAAGCGGAGCTCATATGAAGTTGAGTACCTTGTAATTTGAACAATTCCTTCCAAAAGGTGCTAGTGAAAGTTGGGTCGAGGTCACTAACAATTGTGGAGGGCATACCATGTAATTTAAAGATGTTATCTAGGAAGAGGTGGGCTATAGTGCTAGCGGTATAAGGATGAGCCACGGGACAAAAATGGGCATATTTAGATAACCGATCAATGACTACGAAAATGGTTGTTTTTCCTCCTGATTTTGGTAATCCTTCAATAAAGTCCATAGAAATATTTGCCCATGTTTTGGTGGGTATAGGAAGAGGTTGAAGTAATCCTGGAATAGCGAGGGTCTCTCCCTTTTGTCTTTGGCAAACTTCACATTCTTTTACAATTTTTTTGATGTAATTTTTCATTCCTACCTAATAGAAGGAGGTAGTGGCTCTTTTATAGGTTTTTAAGAACCCTGAGTGGCCTGCAATGGGTGAGGTATGTAACTCATGAAGAAGTTTTTCATGATAAGTTGAATTGGGGGTGAGGACCATCCTCCCTTTGTATCTTAATATATTGTCCTTCCAAGTGTATGGAGTTTTGCTACTAGGATTATGTTGAAGTTGTTGAATTAAGGCATGGATAGTAGGATCATTTATCCATTCTTCATGCACCTCATCTACCCATTTAGGAATAAGGGAGGAAAGAGCATGGACTTGAGGCATATCTTCAAATTTTCTAGAAAGTGCATCGGCTGCCATGTTGTCCTTTCCCTTTTTATATGTAATTTCATAATCATAGCCAAGAAGTTTAGTAACCCATTTTTGTTGTTTCGGGGTATTAGTCCTTTGTTCCAAAAAATACTTCAAGCTATGATGGTCAGTGCGTATAATGAAATGTTGGCCAATAAGGTAAGGCCTCCAATGTTGAATAGCATGGACAATCGCCAACATCTCTTTTTCATACGTAGAGCGAGCTAAATTCTTAGGAGAAAATACTTTGCTTATAAAAGCTAGAGGCCTTTCATCCTGCATGAGTACGACTCCCATTCCTATTCCTGAAGCATCACTTTCAATGACGAACGGTTTAGAAAATTTGGGCATGGCTAGAACAGGGGTGGTACACATTGCAGTTTTCAAGGTGATAAAGGCCTCATCCGCTTTAGACGACCATTTGAAAATGTTTTTCTTAAGTTATGTTGTTATAGGAGCAGCAATTTTACCATAATTTTGGACAAATTTTCTATAATATCCCGTTAGTCCAAGAAACCCACGTAGAGCTTTTAAGGTTTTTGGAATAGGCCAATTTTTCACCTACTCGATTTTGGAAGGATCTACCATAACTCCTTCCTTTGAGACAATATGCCCTAAGTATTCAATTTCTTGTTTTCCAAAGGAACACTTTGATCTTTTTGCATAAATTTGATTTTCCTCCAAGATTTGGAACGCTTGTCTAACATGGTCCAAATGTTCTTCCCATGTTTTGCTATAAATCAAAATTTCATCAAAGAAAACTAATATAAATTTACAAAGAAAAGGGTGAAATACCTTATTCATTAGACTTTGAAAGGTAGAAGGAGCATTGGTCAGGCCAAATGGCATCACCAAGAATTCGTAGTGCCCTTCATGAGTGCGAAAGGTCGTCTTAGGAATATCCTTTTCATTGACTCGTATTTGGTGGTAGCCTGACCGTAAGTCTAACTTGGAAAAATAAGCTACCCCGTGGAGTTCATCTAATAGCTCGTCTATGACCGAAATAGGAAATTTATCTTTGATGGTCATTTTATTAAGCGCTCAAAAATCGACACATAAACGCCATGAGCCATCCTTTTTTCTAACTAAAATAATTAGAGAGGAGTAAGGGATTTTTCTAGGTCTAATGACTCCTACATTAAGAAGCTCTTGAACTAATTTCTCTATTTCGGTATTTTGGAGGTATGGATAACGATAAGGTATAATATTAGGAGGGTGATGCCTTGGAAATAGTAGAATAGTGTGATCGTGACTACGTTGTGGAGGTAGTCCTTTTGGTTCATTGAATACCGTCTTATGGTGGTCTAAAATCTTTTGTAACTCTGGTGTCTCGTCTTCTTTGTGACTAGGTTGAATTGAAAATAATTGAGTGATCATTCCTTTGTTTCCTCTTCAGATAATTTTCTCCATTCTATGCAAGCTAACGATTTGGGAAGGTCCTGATTTCAGGCCTTGGATAATATAGGTTTGGTTCTTTGCTATGAATTTCATCCATAGTTCATCAAATTCCCATTGGACTACGCCCAAAGTTCATAACCATTGTACGCCTAGTACAATGTCACACCCACCTAGGGGTAGGACGTACATGTCGCTTTTCATGTTATAAACCCCCATAGTTAGTTTGATATTTTTGCATTTTCCTTTGCATGCAATTTTTCCACCGTTTCCAATCATCACTTCGAAGTTATTGCAAGGGTATATAAAACAATTTGTTTGTTTAGCCACCTTTGGATCGATAAAATTGTGTGTGCTACCAGAATCTAGGAGCACGGTAAGGTTTTGTTTCTTAAAATACCCTTTAACTCGCATTGTTTGAGGGGCAAAAAATCCGACAAGGGCGTTGAAGGAAACCTTTGGTGCATTTTCTTCGTCACTTTCAAGTGTGTTGGATAATACCTCTACTTCGAGTTCAGGTTCCTCTTCAGTAGAATTCCCTTCCTCTGTGGCATCTAGAATATATAATTTTCGTGAGGCACATTTATGATTTTTGTCAAATTTCTCATCGCAATGGTAGCAAAGACCCTTAGCTTGTCTTTCCTTCATTTCCTCGAAACTTAGATGCTTAATTGGTAGAGCGGGGTTAATTTTGGGGGCTGTGTAGGAGTTTTGGGTTTGTCCATTTTGCATTGGTTTGGGGTTGGTATAAGTGTTTGATGGTTTCCCCCAAGTTGGTTTTGTGAACCGATTTCATGCCTTGATTTTGTCCTCCGCTAATTTCGCCAAGCCGATGGTCTCTAACATGTTTGTGGGGTTATACATTTGCACCTCTATTCGAATTTCTTCTTTTAATCCATTGATAAAACATTCTTGAAAGAAGGCAACGTCTAATCCGGATGTTCGATTAGCTAGCCTTTCAAATTTTGCTTGGTATTCGCTTACCGAAGTGGTTTGGCATAATTTAGTGAGGGCCCCTGTAAAGCTTTGAAATTTGCTAGGGCCAAATCGCACTAATAGATTCTGTGTAAAGGTTGACCACATCGGAGTGCCGTTAGTTTTCTCGAACCATTGGTACCATTGGATGGCATCGTTTTCCAAGTGGAAGGAGGTGATATGCACTTTTTGCATTTCTAAAATTTGATTTAGTGAGAAATATTGCTCTGCTCGGTAGATCCAGTTTGTAGGGTCTCCTCCTTCAAATTTTGGGAAGTCTAATTTGGTCGTCCGTGGTAGAATGGAAGTTTGTGGACCTCCTAACATTGCTCGGTTTGATGACCCGTGGTTGGGTGAATTTGCATGTGTTGTCACCTGATTTTGACTGATGGCATCAAGTTTAACATCCATTGCAAATATTTTCTCGAAGAGTTCTCTTGTGGTCCGGGTATTCTCCTCTCTTTCCTATTGAACTTCTTCAACGAGCCTTTTGTGTTTCTCATGAATGGAATCCAATGATCATCGTCCTTCAGCCATTACGGTTGGTGTAGGTAACGATCAATATGACTTGGTATAGGTGAGCAAAAACAAATAAAAAATAATTTTAATTTTTTTCCTTTGCGTTTCGGACATTGAAAACTTTGATGTTGCGTTGAAGATTTTAGCTTTTTCAAAACAGCCACCGGTCAACACACGAAAGGTCGAGCAATTTGGGTGTAAGACAACTTAATTCATACCTTACGAGAAGGTTTAATTTTCTATGAGGATTTTGACATGGATCCGTGAAGCGTGAATGCTGTTTGCATCCTCACGAATGTGGACTGGCTAAAATGTGCGGTGGGAAAAATTTTTAATGGTGAATTTGCTCCTTGATCTAGCTCTGATCTAGATGGTATGAAACTAAATGGTGCAGGAAGCAGGATCATTTTTATATTGAATCGCTTTTTGATTGTAAGGTAGAAAACCCACAATAGACTTAATTTATATATTTGTTCGATGATGCCTTATTATCATATGTGGATTGCATTTATATACCTAGTCTAATAGTTGTAAGAGTGAAGGGTTGTGACCCTAGAATATAATGAATAAATAATATAAGTAATTAAGACATGTTAGGAGGGTCCTAACACAGGGCTTCACAATAGAAGGGGCATTTGAGAAAGAGGTGATTAGTGGACTCTCAGGCAGCGCAACAAAGGAAGCATCTGTTTGGGATCTGAAAGCCCCTCCTGATCAGGTTCTTGATGGTCAGGATCTTTTTTTGGACGGTCGCCCAGAAAAAGTGGCTAATTTTTGGGATCAACTTCTTGGCCCACACCTGATGGGCTGGAAAAGGGGCCTCATTAGGGACTCTTTGGAGGTTGTAGGCAGATTTGACAGAAAAGACACCACTGGGGATGTCATGCCAAACGCATCTGTTGTTCCCTTTGAAAGACGGGATAACTGTCACCTTGAGGAGGCGCTGGAGCTTGGAAGCTTGGAGCGGGTGCCTGGGATTCAGGATGGGTTTCCAAGTAATCCCTCCTTGGTTCTGGGAGAGATAGGCTGACACTTTGGACCCTTTGTTTGCCAGCCTCGATTTGAGGACGAGGAGATCACTGTCAGCATTCAGGGCCTCATCTTGGATCCACCTGTCATCCCAAAAGTTAATCTGGGATCCGTCCTCGAGGATCCATCTGGTCCCTTTCTAAATGATGTCTTTAGTGGAAATTAGGGATTTCCAAAAGGCTGAACCATCTCTGGGTTGGGATTTGCTGAGGAAGGGGTGGTGGTGGCAGTATTTCTTGAGCACGATACTAACCCACTCATCGGGGGCATTGGTGAACACATTCCAGGCGTGCTTGGACAAGAGGGCCTTGTTCATGAGGGTCACCCGCCTGAGTCCAATTCCTCCCTCGCATTTGGGGTAGCAGACCAGGGGCCAGGAAACCAGTGGAATCCTCTTCTTATCTTCGCTGCCCGACCAGAGAAAGCGTTTCTGGATTTGTTCAATGTGGACTGCAATGGAGGCCGGGATTCTGAAGACCGACATGAAGTAAACCGAAATGCTTTGAAGGACCGTCGACAGGAGTGTGGTTCTGCTAGCCTGAGAGAGGAGGTGGCCTTTCCAAGGGGCCAACTTTCTCTGAATCCAATCCAACATCCCGCTCCATAGGCCCTTAGAGGATGCACCTATAAATAGGGGAAGCCCGAGGTAAGAGGAGGCGAGGGAATTAGGGGTACAACCCATAATCTGCCAAATTTTGGTTTGCCTAGCCACGAGGATGTGGATGAAGAAGATTTTGTTTTTTTGAAGGTTAATTTTCTGATCGACCGCCTCCTCGTACAAGGTCAAGATGTGCTTGAGGGCCTTGGCTTGGGGGATCGAAGCTGAAGTAGCAAGGATGGTGTCGTCCACAAACTGCTAATGAGACATAGGGGGTAGGCCCAGTGCAGGCCTGATGCCAAAAATGAGACTACGAAAAACAACGCTCGAGATGGTATGACCCAAGGCCTCAGCCAAGATGATGAAGAGGATCGGGGACAGGGGGTCACCTTGACGAAGGCCTTTGGAGCTGGGGAAGAATCTGGTAGGGGATCCGTTGATGAGGATCGAGAACCAGGGGGAGGACACACAGTTGCTGATGAGCCTAACCTAGGAGGGATGGAACCCAAACTTGAGGAGGACCTTGGAAAGGAAGCCCCAGTCAACTCTGTCAAAGGCCTTGTTCATATCCAACTTGAGTAGGAAGGAGGCCTTCTTGGAAAGGAAGGCCGAGTGGATGGCCTCGTGCATGATGATGACTTCGTCTGTGATCAATCTACCTTTGATCGAGCTCCCCTGGTAGGGGGTAATGATCAGGGGAAGGATATAATTGAGGCGGGAGGCCATGGATTTGGTCAATATTTTGTATAAAACATTGCACAGACTGATGGGGCAAAAATTTGAGAGGGATCTGGTAGCCTGGGACTTGGGGATCAGGGCAATGAAGGTGGAGTTTATACCTCTGGGGATGGAGCTGGCAGCCTGGAGGTCCCGGATGGCTGCACACACTTCTTGCCCAATGATGTCCCAAAAGGATTGGAAGAAACAGGGGGGAAACCCGTCTAGGCCTGGGGCTGCCTCAGCCTTCATGGAAAACATGGCAGCATAGATTTCGAAATCAGACAGGGGCTACACGAGCATCTCATTTGCCATGGCCGAGACTGAAGTAAGAATATGTTCCAGTAGGGAGTCTGCCACTTCTGGGGACATGGGGGGCTATCGCCAAGGAGCTCCTGGAAGAAGTTGGTGGCTTCAGTCTGAATATCCTCTTCATCCTTGATGCTTTTGTTGTCACTGCTCACCAACTCAGCAATCCTGTTAGAGCCCCTATTTCTGAAGCTCGATGTGTGGAAGAACTTCATATTAGCATCACCATCTTGGAGCCATAGGGCTCTCGACTTCTGCCTCCAAAAGGTTTCTTCCCTGGCCAGGATGTTGTGATACTCATTAAGGTCTAGGCGTTCCTCTTCCCTAAGCCTCGGGTCGTGGGAGCCCGCCTGGAATTTGAGCTCAAGGTCTTCGAGTTTTTTCTTAACTGCCACTTTATTTTCAAAGATGTTACCAAACACCTCTCTATTCCATACCTTGAGTTGCTCTTTGAGGCATCTCAGCTTGTGGTAGACTTATTCAACGGGGTGCCCAGGGACTAGGGAAGCCCACTAGTGGCCAACTTGGGCCCTGAAGTTGGGATGATGCAGCCACATGGAATCGAATCAGAAGGGTCGCTTGGGGGAGGAGCGATGATCAGTTTTGAGGAAGAGGGGGCTGTGGTCGGACCCAATTTTAGGGAGGGCCAACAAGGTTGCATCCATAAATAGGGGAATGGCTTCCTTAGACAGGAACACTCTGTACAACCTGACCTAGATATGGTTTGCTCCCGCTCTTCTGTTTGACCAGATGAATTTGGCTCCTTTTAGCCTAACGTCCATGAGCTCGTTGAGGTCGGTGAAGGCTCCAAAGTCCTCCATGCTCTTACCCAGAGCCGCTGAGCCCCCACTTTTGTTAGAAAGGAACAAGGGACTGTTGAAGTCCCCTACCAGGATCTAGGGGAGGGGGGCAAAGGATTCTCTCATCGAGCTAATTTCCTTCCATAAGACAGATTTCTCAACTGGGCTGTTAGGAGCGTAGACGTTCGACAGGATCCACGAGCGCCTTGAATTCACGCAATGAACTAGAATGTTGATAATTTTGGGAGAAGATGATATGAGCCTCCCCTCAAAAGACCTAAGATCCCACATGCATAGTAAGCCCCCGACTATGCCAGTCGTAGGGGTAGACAAGGACTCGCAGTTGCGCCAGGTAGCTTGGGAAACTCTCTAGGCAGTTGCATCATCAATTTTGGTCTCCTGGAGGAGGAGGAAGGATGGGCGGTGATCCTTGTGAAGTTGGTGGAGGATCCGTTTCTTGGGGGAACCATTGAGCCCCCTGACATTCCAGGTGATGAGCTTCATTTGACACCCTTGTGGGGTCGCTTGCCCCCCTTCCTAGCCATAGCGGGGGGTTTGGGTCGAAGGGCATCTATTTTGGAGAAGCTTGCGGCAACATCAGAGAGGGTTTCCTGGGAGCCATTGGCTATGTCATCTTCAGTGATCCGTACTCGTTGGTCGCCCAGGGTGGGCTAGCCTCTCTTGAGTTTGCTGCCAAAGTCTATGGTGAAAGTACTGCTTTGGGTCATCTTGGGGCTGATCTCATCGGGCCCAGATGGAGAACTGCCTTCAACCTCTTCATCAAAACTCTCGAAGCTGCAATCTAAAGGGGGAAGGCCAGAAGGGGCCAGAAGGGAGGGGTTGGGGTCAAGGGGGGGTAGTGGGGGTGGGGGGGAGGAGGAAACCCAAACAGAGGAAGACAAAAATGTGGGAGCCGATGGGGAAGAGGGCCCGGGTGGCTCACAAACCTAGGGGGGGTGCAAGCAGGGGCCTGTAGGGAGGGATTCACATCAAGCGAGGGGAGTAGGGGAAGGGGAAGCCTAGGGAAAACCATCCTCCAGGCTAGGGCCCACTTGGGATTTATTTAGGATAGAAGGAGGAGCCTCAATGGTGGTCTAGGCCTGAGATTTGTGGCCATCTTGAGGGGGCCCTCGAGAGGGGACCCGACCTGGTCGAGAAGGAAGTTTGGGGATAGGGCCATCGACCTTCTTGGATACAGGGCATTGATGGGGAAGATGGCCTTGAGTGCAACAGAGGGGGTAGAAAGCAGGTTTATTTTCATAGATCAAAGATTGGAGCCAAAAGAAGGACCTAGAGGAGATGGTCACCGAAGAGGGAATTTCAGATTCTAGATTTGCATTAACACAAAATCTGGCATGAACCATCCGAGATCCTGCCTTGGTAGCGGGGTCGAATGCCACCAGTTCCTTGATCGATTGGGCAATAAGTCTTAGGATGTCTTCATGTCACAAGTGGAAGGGAAGCTCAGGAAGCCGGACCCAGACTGGGGCAAAGTTGATGCTTTGGGTGCTGGGGTGGAAGTCAACTCCATATCGCCTGAGGAAGAGGCTTTTACATCCTAGAAAATAGGTCCCGCCCAATAAGATCTTTTTAGCGTCATCACCGTTATTTAATTTGATGATGAAGAATCCCTTGGTGAGGGCCACCAGCTGAATATGCCCAAAAACTTTCCATTTGGAAGCTGCCCATCTGCGGATGGTTTCCATGTCCTGGTGCTCTCCCAGGAACTTCCCAACCAGGGAGGTAGAGGATCCAGTGACAAGGGAGGAGTAGACCTCCTCTTGAAAAGAAATGCGAGTGCCCTTGTGGGAGAGCCCTAAACCCAGGGCCCGAGGCTGGGCCCTGGTGCTAGCTAGTATTTGTTGATAGGAGGGTTTGGGCCCGCCCGAGGCATAACCCTTCCCAGGATCTGGAGGCTTTTTCCCTAGACCTGCGCTTGCATCGGGCCAGGGTGGAGGTCCTAGGCCCAAGATGCCATCCCCACCCTGCCCACCATTCTGCTCAGCCTTTGAGCCCTCCTCTGGGCCCGTCAGGGGCCTTGCAGGCCCAGGTCCGGGCCTCGACATGCCTGACCACGATCCCGATCCAGCTCCCACCCTAGAACCTACACCAGCTTCTAAACCTGTGCCCAGTTTCGCTCCCGCTCCTGCTCCCGTTCCTGCTCTCGCTCCCACCATTTTCATCAGGTGGTAAAGGTTGATTTTTAGCTTGCTTTTAATATAAGGTTTTTGGAGTTATAAGGGAACATTTTATCTTCTATCACAATACTCAACATTAGAGATTTATTAAGCAAGCATATTTTAGATTGTTAATATTTGAAAAAGGTTACCAAGGAGAAATAATGGTTATTATTTAAATTTAAATTACTTGCAAATATTATTTTCTTATCTTTCCAAATATGGGAGTTATAAGGAATACAACATCAAATTTAGGAATTGGAAATTAGAAAACTTTAAAATCAATTAAAAGGGGTATTTAAAGAGGTTTATTGGTAGCATTTTTACAATAGTGTTGTCTAAAAAACTCTTACAGAGGAAAATTAAATCCAACTTCAAAACCTCTTCAAAAAATTGAAATAGTGCTTAGTTCAATAGGAGTTATAAGGAGATAGAAAAGTTGTTTTTGGTGTTTACAAAATTTTACAAAATCAACTTAAAATTGAACTTCAAATCACAAAAAGCACTATATTGATCATATATCATATGAAGTCATAAGGTATTCTACAAAACTTGACATCTATAAAAAATTATCAAGTTTTGAATTCATTCACTATGGATTATTGGTATATAGACTCAGGAGCAAGCAAGCATATGACCGAAAACATTCATTGGTTAAATTCTTTAAAAAAAGTGCATGAGAACCCAGTTTTTGTAGCAGACAACAAGACATATGAGGTAAAAGGAATAATAAATATTTTGGTGAATATAGGAAATAGAAAAGGAATAATAAAAAATGTACTATATGTTTCAAGATTAACTACTATTCTTTCTGTTTCTCAACTGATGGATCAAAACATAACCGTTGAGTTCAAAGTTTTCAAGGAAAAAAAGCAATATCACGTCTATAGGCAAGGAAAAAGGACAACATCAAGTTCCTACAAAAATGGTCTATTTGTTCTAGACACTACTACTCACTCAACACTTTCAGTCAAACCTTCAGATCTATGGCATAAGTGTCTAGGACATACAAGTGAAACTTCAATGAAGAAATTATTCAAGTATCAAATGGTTGAAGGATTACCCAAATTATCTCCAGAGACTACTGTATGTCCATAATTTTTAGCAGGAAAACAACACAAAATTCCTTTCAAAATTTGTCAACACAGAGCTCAACAACCTCTAGAGGTAATATATACAATTTTATGTGGATCAATGGAAGTTGAATGTTGGAGGACATAAATACTTTCAGTTATTTATTGATGGTCACACTAGAAAAATATGGGTATACTTCATGAAATACAAGTCAGATGCATTTGGTTATTTCAAATAGTTCAAGCTTAACGTAGAGAAAGGATCAGGAAAGGCTATAAAATCACTTTGTTCAGATAGTGGAGGAGAATTTATTTCTAAAGAGTTTGACTCATTTTTAAAATAAAATAGAATTAAAAGACAACTCACTATAACATATTCACCTCAACATAATGGAATTGCAGAAAGAAGAAACATGTCAATAATGAAAATGGTTAGATGTATGTTGAAATAAGCACAACTTGATCACCAATGTTGGGTAGAAGCAGTACAAACAATAGTCTACATACAAAATAGGCTACCTACAAGAGTACTCAAACATATTACACTAGAACCCAGGTGTTGTAGGTGAGTTGGAGAGGAGAGGGCAATCCTCCAAGGGAGGTCCCAGGTTCAAATCTCCACCCTACCAAAAATCTGAATTGGGTATCTAAAATCCAATTGATAATGTTGGTGCGGGCAGGGTCGGGTGCGACTCCTGGGTGACTTTGACGGTGTAGAACCCCCTGTTTGTGGTCTCTTAGACCAAGGTGGCCCCGCAAGGGGTTTTCGCTTAAAAAAAAAACATATTACACTAGAAGAAGTATGGTTAGGACAAAACCCCAACATAGAAAAATAAAAAATCTTTGGATATAAAGCCTACATGCATATTTCAAAACAAAAGAGGACTAAATTAGATGACAAAACCATGGCAGGTATATTCTTTGGTTATAACAATGAATATGTAGGATACATAATACTAGATCCATCTACAAAAAATGTTTACATTAGTAGAGATATAGTCTTTTATGAAAAAGTTAGTTCTTCTAGATCTATCCGAAGAAGATACAACGAGTGAAGATTCATAATCAGAATCTCAAGAACAAGGCACAAAAAATCCTCTAAGAGAACCAATATGGCTTAGAGATACACTCAGAGAAGCAAGTCTATAAAGGATGTCAGATCTTACTACTACAAGATCTCAAACTCGCAGTGTAACCAGAATGGATAGAGGAATTATGGGTAATATAGTAGAACCAACATCAACACTATAGGCACTAAATGATTCACACTGGAAAGCAGCCATGGAATCTTAATATATGTCACTATAAAATAATAAAACATGGAATCTAGTGGAATTACCCCCAGGAAAAAGGGTAGTAGGATGTAAATGGTTTTACAAGGTCAAATACAAAGCAGATGGAACACTAGACAAATACAAGACCCATAAAGTAGACAAAGGATATACTCAGATAGAAGGAATAGACTATGAAGAAACATTCTCACCAAGAGCTAGGATGACTACTATCAGAACAGTCTATGCACTAGCAGCACATCAGGGATGGAAAATTCTTCAAATGGATGTAAAAAGTATCTTTCTTATTGGTGACTTAGAAGAAGTCTATATATCACAACCAGAAGGCTTTATCACTCAGGGATAGGAAGATAAGGTATGCAAATTAAATAAATATTTATATGGTTTAAAACAAGCTCCCAGAGCCTGGAATATAAAGATCAACAATCATCTACTACAACATAACTTCAAAATAAGTTCATCAGACCCTAGTTTATATGCCAAGAAAATTGGAAATGATATTTTGATCCTCATAGTATATGTTGATGACATTGTGATTACTGGAAGCTCAAAAAAATTAATAAGATATATAAAAAATGATCTAAAAAAGGTATTTGAGATGATAGATCTAGAGTTAATAAGTTATTGTCTTGGTCTAGATATTTATTAAGGAGAGGACAAAATAGTAATCACTCAATCAAAATATGCAAAAGCCCTTCTAGAAAAATACATAATGACAAAATGTAAGCCTAAAGATACACCAATGGAACAAGGGATTCAACTATCCAAAAATGATGAAATACCATTGGTTTCAGCAACAGTATATTGTTAGTTGATTGGAAGTCCTCTATACTTGACAAAAAGTCGACCAAATATTGCTTTTGCAATAAATTATCTATCACGATTCATGCAAGAACCAAGGGAAAGCTATTGGAAAGCTACAAAAAGGATATTGTAATATATCAAGAAGACTACTGACTATGGATTAACCTATTTAAAATATGTCAAAGGTTTTGTCTGTAGGGATACTTAGATTCATACTATGTTGGATCTATTGATGATAGAAAATCTACCTCAGGATATGTCTTCTATCTCAGATCAAGACCCATATCTTGGCACAAAAAGAAACAACATACAGTAGTACAATCATCAAATGAAGCAGAATATCGAGCAACGAAGCTCTATGGCTACAATACATACTAGTCGACATGGGAATCAAACGAACTCCATGGTGAGCATAAATCATGTCTTGAAAAACAATCATTTCTCTTCCATAAATTATCAATCTGGTAAGTCCGTAAACTTACGAGTGTCACGCACAGTATTTCTCTTCCATAAATTATCAATTCGATAAGTCCGTAAACTTACGAGTGTCACGCACAGTATATGCATGCAGTGTTGAGGAATGAATTTATCTGTACCTTATTTAGTTTGGTGGGGGATGTTCGTGCATTTTCATTTCATCCAAACTAAGTGCAGAATAAATAAATTAATTAATTAAATGCTGAAAAGAAATGTACAAGAAATTAAATGTACGAAAAATAAAACACACACAACGAAAATTAAATAAAGTAGTAAATAAAGCAATAAACTAATCTACATAAAAAAAATACATAAATAAACAGGGGAGGACTACTGCAAGGAGTGGGCCCAAGCTCTCGCAGATAGTCCGCCCGACTAGCTACGTAGAGCTTGCTCGAATAAGAGGAGTTGCACTCTTAATCAATTAAACAAAGAATGAAATAAAAAATAATTTATGTGTAAATAAATCATTGATCTCTATTCATATGGCCTGCATATTTATATAAAATGCAACCATATATTGTTACAATAACAAATTAATCTAATTTAATCACATGACATGATTAGTTACAATTGGTTCTACACAGATTTTATTTCCCTATTTTAAAGCATGTTTGTTCACACAAGGATAAATATATAAAAATCCTTAGGTGTACGTAACAAAAAAATCCTAAACTAATGCATCCTAAAAATAATGCCTTAAGAGCTTTACAAGGTCAACCGACCAATCGGTTGATAATAATAACAAATACTTTATTCTATTTAATAAATGCATGATTAAAATAGTTCTCCTTTGTCTTCACGTGCAACCTCATCCTTAGCCCCTTGGTCAACCTGGTCAATGTTGACTTGGTTATATGGCATCTCCAATGCGAGTGTCTCCAACGTATGGGGAGTAAGGCACCAATAAGGCGCCTACTTGAGTAAGGCGCCGACTTGACGCCTACTTGAGTAAGGCACCTGCCTGGTGCCTACTTGAGTAAGGTGTCTGCCTGGTGCCTACTTGAGTAATACGACAGAGTAAGGCGCCTCCCCATGTATGGGAGTAAGGCGCCTACTCCATATACCTTAGACGCAATTAAGCAGAAGCATGCCAGGTCCATTTGGGAGATAGACTGGGAAAACACTGGATTAGTACCAAAACCTGCATTCATACACAATTTCTACTAAAAACACCCGTTAAGCATAATATCAGATTTTCTATCAATTATATGCATAAGTTAAGTAAAAATACATTTCTAATGCTAATTAAACCAGTGATGATACCCCTTAACAGTGTATATAAAATGAGCATTTCTGGTGCTCATCACTCCAACCATGATATTTTATGAAAATCAAGGAGTATTGAACCTGATCAAGAATCCTATCATACATGAAAGAACAAAGCATATTGAAGCACAATGTAATTTCATCAGGGAACACTTTCAGAATAAACATATCATCCTCGAGTATGTGCCTACAAAAGATCAAATAGCAAATATCTTTACAAAAGCACTTGGAAAGATAGAATTTCAAAAATTTATAGATCATCTATGCAATTCAAAAGAACTTCATACCAAATAATATAATATAGAAGTGTGTTAGAATATATTACATCATTTGGATATGATATATTACTTTAGGGGCTCTTCAAACAAATCAAACTTTATAAGAGGGACTTTTAATGAGGACAAAAATAGAAAAATAATTTCTTTCAATTGTTTTTTGTATCCTTCAAATGAATGTAGAATCCCTTAATTAATATTTATTTTTACTTTATCTCAATTCTTCTATAATTTGCTTGGATGGTGGCAAGTTTGAAAATAATCTTTTAATTATCAAGTAGAAAACCTTTTGGCACCCTAATTAATTCACTATAGTTTTTATAAGAATTTTCAAAAATGTTTTTTTTTTTTGTCAATATTTTCCTTTAAACTTTATTTTCTTATAAATTTCTTTTAAAGGTTTCATTTTCCCTTTTTCCTTTGATTCTCACTTTTATGACTTTGAATAAATAATATCTTTAGCTTGATTCTTCAAAAACAAATCTTGCTTCCTCTTTTAAAATTTATCATTTAAAAAAATTATTTTCTATGAATTCCTTTTGTCTCCCTAATTATTTTCTTTCAATATTCCAATGAACTATTAAGCAATTCAATTTAGTTGAGGGAACAAGACTCTCATGTATTTATGTCTCTTACTATGGGTGAATCATAGCCAGATTTTACTTCTAACTTCTAATATTTTCCGATCTCTCTCTTTAGTCTTCAACCCCCTTTCTTATATTAGCTAGTATCATAGAAATCGACTTACTCCAGAGGCTGATCCAAAAGCTATTATGGGTCTTCCAATCTTGTCCAAGGTATTAAGGAGGCATCTCATCCACTTAGGTGGATTTTGTACCAAGAGGTCCATGGGAGTGGAGTGTTTGTTTCATATAGCTTGGGGTTAAAACTGCATAAGGAAGGAAAGTAACAAAGAAATGCAATTCATCAAGTTTCAAATATGAATGTTTCACTTGGTCTATCTAGTTCATCAAGTTTTCTTCCTAATAAGTACACTTACTTGCCTACTAGGCTAAAAAATGGACTCCTTTGATAGAAGGAGAAACCAAAACATGGAATAACAAGCAAAGTGTTATAAGCAAACTTCACCAATGCAAAAGATACCTCGTATACTTTTATAAGAAATTGATTGGTTGACCAAAGCTATTAACTTACTTATTTGTTCATAAACCATTAAATCACCACATTTTGAACTGATTTGCTTAACAAATGCTTAAGATGTATGATTCAATTTGAAGTAAGTAATTGATTTACCAAAGGTACTTTTAACTTATTTGCTTATTAGAACACTGATTAACTTATCAATAGATCAAAGATATACTTATTTGATCATTAAATTACTGATCTACATAGTGAAAGAGTGGAAAGAGAAAGTTTTGGTAGATTTATTATGGTCGGCTTAATTTCAAAAGGTAAAATATGTTGGATATTTTTCCAAGAATAGTTCAAAGCATGGTATTCACCACAATCATATGCAAAAGGTAAAAGAATAAAATAAGAGAGCATATATAAATATAAATAGGAGAGATAATATAAATAAGAATAAAGAGTGGATGCCTATAGACACCCCCATGGTATCATATCATATAAATTGATATAATGGATAAGACATTGGGGGTATTTATAAAGATACTAATCCTCATTTTATTACAAACCTCAAGCACATATGACTTGGGATAAAGATTAAATTATAATATTTTAAGTATATCAAACCCTTTATTGAGGTTAATCATACAATTAGTTTAACTGATATTGCTAAGGGTGAATACATCATTGTTACCCATAGGCTTATATATAGAATGTTTGTAGGCTTACATATAAGATGTCTATAGGATTACATAGAAGATGTGTATAGTCTTATATAAAATATGCTCATAGGATTTCATAAAAGATGTCAATAGTCTTACATAGAATATGCCTATAGGCTTACATATGAGATGCTTGTAGGCTAACATTTTTGACCTTGGTCAATAAGGTCACATTACTGATATTCCAAAACACCCCCTATAATTTGAGCTAAGGGATCAAAGAAAAAAAAATAGAAATTATAACATATCTCCATAATGGATGCTTGAATGGGCCAATGAATATTCATTGTGAATTGTTTTATCTTCTCTTACCAAAGGTACATGGACTATATTAACTCTTCCTCAAACATGAAGCCATAAATCTGCCTACTAAATCAAATATATTGAGATTCTATAAGACGATATTCAATGTGTATTATGGTGACTACAAATTTTCCTCTAGTCATAAAAGAAAATATATTAATTATCAAGCAATAGAGGTAGGTTTTTGAATAATCAACCCACATCATTTGAAAGGGACTTTTAGAAACAAAGCATACCTTGCATTGACTATCCAAAACCTACTCCTTTTAGAACCAAAAAATCATCAAAAACACTATAATAGGTCCTTGAACTAATGTCACCTTTGTATAGAGGTCAAAAAATTGTATGATTTGAAAGAAAAGAGGCCCAAAATGCTTCTATGTGCAAAAGCTATAGCCCTAAACATTATCACTTAAAATTAGAAAAAAATTAAATCTCAATCTTGAGGAGTGAAATGAGCTAATTATAGACACCTAAAACACATCATGTTTAGGAGACTCTCATATGGGCACCTTTGCAAACCATATGAATGATCTTGGACCTTTCCAAGAGTTATTTGGGGTAACCTTGTTCTATTCAGGCTCAGCCGTTGACGATCAGAGCAACTGCCAGCTCAGTCGTTGACACTCAAAGCGGCTATGAGCTAGTCGTATCTGCTAACAATGTCTAGGAGCAACTTGCTCCTACCTGCGCTAAGTGAGAGTGGCTAGCTCTAAAACAGACTCGACCCCATAAGCCGAGTCGAATCAGTTATGCCAACGAAATTATTTTAACTAATTTGAGCGGTTGAGGGCGCAAATCTTCTAGAAGATTTCTTCCAACTACCATAGGTTGGCAATTCTTGATCTTGGCTTCTCCATGAAGCCAAGATTAGAATTTGGGAGGCCTATTTATAGGCCCTCCCAAACATGAGTAAAAAAAGAACGTTTATGCAACGAAGCCCTGTCGGATTGGACAACGAATTGACAGCCCTTGAGGAGAGTCGAAGTGTTACCCAATTGTGAAATGACAAGCATGCAAACAACAATGGAGCTTCTGAAGGACTGATAAGCATACACCATAAATTCACACCAATATAACATGAATCCCAATGAATTTAACCGCCAATCTGTCTTTGGACAAGCAGGTGACCCTTGACCATCAATTCGAACAAAGAATTGTGTGTCGCAACCCCTAATTTAAGAGGTAGAATTCACAGTGCGCAGTCGCTGTCTTTGATAGTGGCTCGCAACCTTAGCCATCGATGACATCAGTGGTTAGAAGAACCAACTGCTCTAAGCAACATTGGCTAGGGTTTGATGCACTATTTATTTAGTTCTTAGCATAGTTTCCCATTTATTTTTGCTTTATCAGCTTAGATTAGAGTAGATTTATCATTTTTAATGCATTTGTATGGTTGATTAGCATTTATTTATGTATTTTTGCTCATCTTTGTGCTTTTTCATGTTTTTTTTTTTTTGAAAAAAAATGAAAAACTTGTATTAATACAAAGAGCAATTACAAGCGGGAGAGAACACATCCCAACCAAGAACAGCAAACAACACTACAAGAGAAGAGCACAAAGGCCACCCAGCACAACACAAAGCAAAGAAGTCAACTAGGCGCGAAATCGCGACATGTCGCGAAACCCCGACTCCCCCACTGCGGTGCCAACAGTCGCGACAACGCGACATGTCGCGAAATCGCGACATGTCGCGGAATCGCGACGACAACACCCACCAGCAACCCTTCGACAAAAGTGTCGCGAAATCGCGACGAAATCCCCTTATGGCAACCAGATCGCAAAAGCGTCGCGATATCGCGACAGTTTTCGCCAAACCACTGGAAAGCCAAAATTGTCGCGATTTCGCGACGGGTTTTCCTTATGACACCAGACCGCCAAAAGTGTCGCGATATCGCGACGGTTTTTCCTTTCGGCGCCCAGTTCTCAAAACTGTCGCGATATCGCGACAAATTTTCCTCTCGGCGCCCAGTTCTCAAAACTGTCGCGATATCGCGACGAATTTTCCACTTTGCTCTCCAGCTGCAAAAGTGTCGCGATATCGCGACACTTTTACCAGTTAGCCCCAAATTGCCAAAACTATCGCGAAATCGCGACAACTTAACCAAGCGCCAACCCCGAGGGCCGCGATGGCGCGACATGTCGCGAAATCGTGACAAAAACCCGCCAAAGGCCGAGAGGGCGCAACCTGTCGCGATATCGCGACATGTCGCGATATCGCGACCAAAACCCGCCAAAGGCCGAAAGGGCGCAACCTGTCGCGATATCGCGACAGAAACCATCCTTAGCATAAAAACACTGCACATCATTTCAGAAAACGTTCAAGGCCTTGTCGAATCTCTGCATCCTCCACAGGCATGTCATTCGTGCGATTGCATCCCAACCTCCCTTTCGAGCACCCATCTTAGCAAGGAAATCGGCCGCCTTATTGAGATCTCGATTCACATAGACAGGTATCACATCATCTAATTCCCTCCAAAGCTCTTTGATTTGGGAAACTAAGATCCGCAACCTCCAAGCTTTCGAGACAAAGTTTCTCATACAATCAAGAGCACCCACCAAGATTTGGGAGTCAGACTCAATAATAATCTTCCTGTGTCCCTGTTTGGCGGCCCGGAAGGAGGCGATTTAATGGCAAAGGCCTCGGCTTCATTGTTTGTGGCACATCCCAGGACCACTGCGGTTCCCAATAGAGCAAAGACCCGGCATGATCGCGGCACACAACTCCAATTCCAGCACTTCCCGGATTGCCTTTAGCCGCTCCATCAGTATTGATTTTGATCCATCCTTCAGGAGGAGGTTTCCAACTACCACTCACCTGCCTTTGTTGAAAAATAGCTCCCTCGTCCAAAGGCTCAGAAGCAGACTGAAATTCCCCCTCGGTATGAATGGCAACCGTTTCCGCCACTTTGCTCCAAATGACTTGCCATATTCCTTCTAGAGGGGAGAAGGTTTCACGAAAAATACGGGCATTTCTCTCCAACCAAACCTGCCACCAGATAAAAAATAAACCAAGCTCCCAGCCAATTCGAAGAGCTTTGGATTTAAATCTACCTTTCTTCCAGCTTTCCCAAATGTTGTTTCGAGACAAGACCCCATTAGCCTGAAGTTTAAAGTGGGAGAACCAGCGCTTCCAGATCTGTCGTGTGAAAGAACATTCAAACATTAGATGATCCGCCGTTTCCTCCTGCTTGTGGCATAACACACATTGGGAAGGGCCAATGATGCCTCTGAGTCTGAGATTGTCATAGGTGAGAATTCCATTATGCAAAAACTGCCAGGCAAAGAAGTTCACTTTCGGCCAGCCCTGGGGATGCCATATCTTTCTCCAGTCATGAACCAAAAAAAAGTGTGGAGGGGGCTCTGGGAGGATCTCACCATATCCCTCTTTCACAGTATAAACCCCAAGGCTCCCATAGCCCCAGGCCAGTTCATCCTCCTCATCTCTCCCAGTAAGAAACCGTTCTGCCAAGATTTTTCCCAAAGTAGGCACCAACTCCGGAGGGATTGGTATTGGCCACTCATCCAGCCGCTTAAACTTTATGATCTTGTAGTCCCCCAATTGACTAGTGTTAAAGTAGCTCTCAATTTGGATCCATCCCTTATCTTCTAAAGCAGATTTTATCGGTTGCAATTCAGGAAACACAGCAATAATGGGAGGATTCTGGTCCCAGGAATCAGTCCAGAACCGAGCCTTGTCCCCTCTCCCCACTTTCCAAAATAGTTGATCTTTGATGAGTTGAGCTCCAAGCTTGAGCGCCTGCCACATTGGTGATCCAAAACCTTCCAGTGGAAAGCGGCCCACATCATTAGGATGGACAGAACCCAAGTATTTGCTAGAGAGAATTCTGCTGAAGAGGGATGTTGGCTGAGAAATCCACCTCCAGTACAGTTTGCCAGCCAAAGCCTTGTTGTTAAACTTGGAGCTTCTTAGTCCCAACCCCCCTTTTTCCTTGGGTTGGGTAACCTTGTCCCAGCCAACCAAGGCCCATTTCCTCTCTCCCTTGGCACCTTCCCATAGAAATCTTCTAGCCATTTTATCCAGCTCTTTCCAAATAGGCTGGGAGCGACAGGACGGAGAATTTATAAATTGGCATGGCCTGAATAATTGACTGCAGAAAAGTTAGACGACCCCCATAACTTAACCATCTATTAGACCAATGGTTCATTCTATCTTTGATGCCATCTATAAGGTCCTTCCAAACATCAATTTTTAGTTTTTTGAAATGGAGAGGGACCCCCAGGTAGACTACTGGGAGAGAGGTTCGAGTGAAACCTAAAATCTCAATAACTCTGTCCTGTAACCGTTGATCAATATTGAAGAAGATCACTTTGGATTTAATGTCATTGATGACTTGATTAGAGGCCCGAAGGTAGACATTAAGAGTATCTCTGATTCTTCTTGCTTCCCTAAGGCTGGCCACTCCCACCAATCCGAGTATCATCTACAAACGTAAATGAGTCAAAACTTCAGCCCCGACCTTAAAACACTGTTATCTGACCTTGAAGTCTTCTTCTCAGAAAGAGTCTACCCAATCCTTCAGCCAAGATGAGGAAGAGATAAGGAGAGCAAGGGTCTCCTTGCCGCAAGCCACGAGAGGCACCAAAAGGAGGCGAGGGAAGTCCCTTGATAAGAACAGTATGAAGGCGTAGAAATGCAGCTCATGACCCAGTCTGTCCAGTCCTGAGAGAAACCAAAGGCCGTCAACATCTTTGCCAAGAAGCCCCACTCCACCCTGTCATAAGCCTTGGACATATCCAGTTTAATGAACATTCCTTTGTTCCCAGATTGGTGCATTGTATGGATAGCCTCCTGAGCAAGAATCACTCCATCCAAAATTTGCCTCCCTTCAACAAAACCCCCCATGCTCCGGGGAAATTATATTATGCAGGATAGGTTTTAACCTTTCAGCCATAATCTTAGTAATTATTTTATAGATCACATTGCATAAGGCAATAGGTCTAAAATCAGATAATTGAACCCCCCCTGCTCCTTTTGGAATTAAAGTAATGAAGGTATGATTTAGAGCCTTGAGCATTCTTTTATTGGTTCTAGACTCCTCAGTGACAGCCAGAACATCTTCCTCCAGGGTATCCCAAAAATCCTGGAAGAACTCAATAGGGAAGCCATCAGGACCAGGCGATTTACCAGTACTCATCCCAAAGACCACCTTCTTAAGTTCATCTTTATCTATAGGTCTAAGTAGAGCCTGGTTCTCTTCAGGAGAGATTAGAGAAGGAATGACAGCAATAACTTCATCTTGGGCTGCCCCATCTTGCTCCATACTTTCCTTAAAGAGTTTTGAGAAATACTCCATTGAGTGGGAGTGCATACCAGGAAGAGTGTCAAATAAGTATCCATTCTCATCTTGAAGGAAATCCATATTATTCATTTGTCTCCTAGCACAGGCAGAGCGCTGAAAAAATTTTGTATTTCTGTCTCCTTCTAATAACCAAGTATTTCTTGCTCTCTGTTTCCAGTAAATCTCTTCTTGATTATCAATATCCTCAACCGCTTTGCGCAAAGCATCATCCTCGGATTTAAGGTGCTCGGAAATGTTTCCTTCCACTGAAATGTTTACGCACCTCATCCCATCTGGCCAACAAGGGGGCCCGTTGGTCTTTGGAAGTCCGATTTGTTAGTTTGCCTCCTTTGTTTCAATTTACACTTGACAAATTGAAGTTGTTTGTGAAATTTGAACATTGCAGTCCCAAAAGGTGGGCGGCCATCTTCCCACCACTGAGGAATTTTTCTTCGGAGATCTTCTTTTTGCAACCAAAAATTTTCAAATTTAAAAGGTTTATGGTACTGCCCTGTCATAGCCCCTCCCTCCAGTAAAATGGGAAAGTGGTCTGAAACTGGGCCTTCCAAAATCTGAAATTTAATATTCCATTTCACAAATGCTTCCTCCGAGACCAGAAACCGGTCTAGTTTTACCTTCCTATTGTGTGGCTCTCTTCTCTTATTAGTCCACGTAAAATAAGTACCAGGACCTTTGATATCAACAAGGTGAAAGGCCTGGACTTGAGCAATCAGAAGCCTATCCCCTAGGTCCAAAACTGGGAAACCACCTTCTTGATCCCTGGCAAATAATTTGGCATTAAAATCCCCAGCAACAATCCAATCGCAATCTTCCTGGGAGGATCTCATTGAGTGAACAACATTCCATTGAAGCCGCTGGCCATCAATGCTTTGAGCCCCATAGAAGTTTGTAATTAAAACCTGTTCAGTTGTAACAATATTCTTAAAGAGAGATGTGAGAACACCCCTCCAAGTTGTATGTTCTATTGCTATCCACACCAGAGGATTCCAAAGAGTAACAATTCCCCCCGAGGCTCCTTGGGCCGCCACATCCATATATCCAGCGCCCCTCCATATTCTACTAGCAATTTTACACATAAGATTTAAAGACATTTTTGTTTCCTGAAGGAGCAAAAAGTCTGTTTTGTGTCTTCCTAAAAGTCTTTGAACAGCAGATTGATGGGTTCTCTTGTTTAAACCCCTTACATTCCAGGATTGTATAATCATTGGAAACCTTGGGAGCAATACGAGTCAATTGTTCTCACCGATCCTCCATTGATCGGCTTGTCCCCTTGCGCTACTATTAGATCCTTATTGGATTTTCTACCGACTCCTTGGGAATTACTATTCTTAGACCTCTTTTCCACACGGTAATCCCCAACGCTGGTCTTTCTCTGTTCTTTTCTGCACTTCCCATGTGGACATCCTTAATAACTGGTTGTGCAGGGGAATGAATTACCATAGCCCCTAGGTTCTCTGGTTGCAAAGTCTCAGGGGTTTCAGTCACCTGTTCTAAGACAGGAGTAGATGATAGAGGAGCAAGAGAGTGGGGGTTAGAATCCTCAGCATTCCCATCCACTCCTTCCATGACTTGGTCTTCTTGGTCTACAAGGGATTTGAAGATTTCATATCGATTGGTTGGCTTGGTTTGGGCCTGCTCTTTGCCATTTCTCTTTTTGTTTTTCCTCCGCTTCTGTTGTTCAAAGCCATCTTTACGGGCATCGAGAACCCTGGGGGATATTGAGGGGTTCTTTGACCGAAGTGAACTTACCCTCTCTGGGGCGATTTGACGTTCCCGACGGAGCTTCCGCTTTTGTGGTCAGGCTATTTGGGTAGAACCTAGCCAAATGGCCATGCTTATGGCAGACTCTGCATCTAAAAGGTAAGGCTTCATAGTCTAGCTGTTGTATCCAGGTTAGTCCTGCCAACTCCATTTCGACCTCGGCTGGAAGTGGCTGGCTAATGTCCATTTCTACACATATTCTAGCAAAGACAACAGTATTTCCTTCCATGGTATCTCTTGAAACTCCCAAAAATCTACCTAGAGAATTACCAATCAACTCAAGGATCTGCTCACCCCAAAACTCCATTGGGAGAGCATACAGCCGTATCCAGACCGGGACAGCCGTGGGCTCGATGCGAGGATCAAAACCCACTCTCCACGGTTGGACAAATAATCCTGTCGGGCCATGGCTCCTCTTTTCTGATTCAAATGCTCTGTTTCTATCTGCTAGAGAAGAGAAACTAATGATAAAATACCCATTGCTTATAGGCCAAAGAGAATACTCACCAATGGGCTCCCAGTTCTGTCTCACCCAGGTGTGTAGAAAGTTCAGAGTGGGCCGAATACCCATGAATTTGCAGATCAGATCATGGGTAGCACGGTATATAATCGTATCCTCAACCAGTTTTGGTTCTATGACAATCTTAGGCACGGGCGCGGATTGTGGAAGGCGGCCGTTAACTCTGTTTGCAGGTAAACCCTTTCCAGCATTCTTAAATAGCATTTGATAAGCACTGCGTTGAGCTTCATCGGAGGAAGATGCAGGGTTTTCTTTTAATTTATCAGCATATGAGCTTTTCTGCCCATCGAAAGATCCTGGAGGAGACCCCATTGGGCCCTCCCAAGGCAACGAACGATCCTTCAAGGAAGTGTAGAATCAATCCGCAGGAGGATCTGGAAGAAAATTCCAACCAGAGACCCTGGAGCTTCGCCCGGTGCCTGCACAGAAGGTTTCCCGCTAAATCGCCAGAGCCCAAACCAATGAATATTTAATTATTAACAATATCTAAATTCTACTTTTTCATGTTGTTATCATACTTTCATGTCATTTTAGACAAATATTTGAAACAAACCTCATCACAATAGGTTGCATATGTTATTGACATGTTTTGTGGTTGCTTTATGCACAAGTGATAGGATCTACAAAGGACAAAGCTACATTTAAGGATCTTTCCTCCGAACAAGTGAGAAGGAGGTATCAATAAGCCCTCAATCAATTCATGTCGATCTAGAAGGCCTACGAATTACACCACCCCTATTTTGGGGTTTCATACCTTTGTATTCACTGTATCAAAATTCGGTATCCTTAAGAGGGACGCACATGTAACTAATTTTCATGATGAATTAATAAAATGGACCTTTATAATTTTCGTAATTCATTGTCATTGTATGTTTTCTTGTTTTATCTTTGATATTATGATGCAAATATAGTAGGTGCATGTGTTCTAGCATCGTACACTAATTAGTGCCTTCCACATGTCACATTGAAAAGTATCGCTTATCCCATGTTGATAGGATGTCCTTTACCACCTATCTACCATTGTCTTTGTTAGCAGGTATTACATTATTTGGTACCATGAAGTACCATTGAGTACTATTGTAAATATTTAGATTAGGAGTGTGTTTAATATTTGTGTCAATAGTAGGTGTCAAGTTATGAAGAGTGTTTATGTATCATGTAATTATGTGTGAGTTATGAGTGAAAAGTGTCAAGTGTGCAAGTGTGAGTTAATGAGTGAAAGGTGCCAAGTGTGCAAGTGAAGAGTCATTTGTGATAAGTGTTAAGTGTGCAAGTGAAGATTCATGTGAGATGTGTTAAGATCAGAAGTAAGAGGTTATGTAATCATAAGAATCTTTGTCATAATATAAGGTATGTGAAAGGTTATATCTCTTGTGAGTTAGAGGAGAGTAAAAATTAGGAGTATTGTTATATATTGGAGATAAAGCTCCAAGATGTAAATCCAGCTACAAGAGGTTAGATCAAATGCCTCTCATTACATAAAACTTGTGATAAACAAAAATAAACCAGTAAAACCCTCCATTCACATAAAAATTGTGATAAATAGAAATAACTAGTGAAACCCTCCATTCACATAAAAACTACGATAAATAGAAATAACCAATAAAACCCCCATTCTCATAAAAATTGCAATACATGGAAATAAATCGATAAATGCTTTATTTTCTCATTCCTAGATTCACCACCATAATGCAATACAAGGGGAATATATATAGATATCCCAAGAGAAACCCTAAAATGAAACCCTAAAGCTTAAAGCCCTAAAGATTAAAAAAATTACTATTTTCAACAAAATATTTTTTTGTCAAAATTTGTTATTTTTAGTAATTACTATTTTTGAAAATTATTTTTTCATCAAAATTTTTCATTTTTAGTAATTATCATTTTCGGTAAATTGTTTTTCGTCAAAAATTGCAATTTTTAGTAATTACTATTTTTAGAAAATTGTATTCTCATCAAAAATTGCCATTTTTAGTAATTTACAAAAAAACTCATATTGACATGCAAATTAACACACAAATTCATAACACCTATATTAGGCATCCTAGAAGATCTCGACACCTAATCATGTATAAAAAATTATTTAAAAAAAACATCCTCTGAAAGATAGGCTCCTACATCATTCTCCTCTGGTTGAAAAGAATTTTGTGCCTGCGAGTTCCTCTGATCAAACTCCTGCAACTTTTTGTTATCAATATTTTTTCCAACCATTCAAATCCTGGATTATATCCCTATGATAAATTATTTAGTTGTCAATAGGTTTTACTCTACCCTTCTTCCTCATGCTATAATAAGATTACTTTCACTCCATCCTTCCAGAATGTGTAAGTATTCCTTCCCCCATCATGAGTAGTCTTCCTGTCATATTGCCAAGGCCTCCCTAAGAATAAGTGACATGCATCCATCAGAATTACATCACACCATACTTCATCCTTGTAGGTATTTCCAATTGAGAACTTAACCAGATACCTCTTATCTATAGTTACCTCGTTCCCTTTCTTGAACCACGATATGCGATAGGGATTCGGGTTCTTCTCACATTTCAAGTTAAGTTTCTCAACCATTTCATTTGAAACCATATTTTCACAACTACCACTATCAATAATCATCTTGTATACCTTTCCTCCAGATGTGCATCTAGTTTGAAAGATATTCGTATGCAACGAGGAATCACTACCATCATTATCCTACACTTTCTCCTTCCTTGGTATGATCATTATCCTCCTTATCATGAGATTTTCTTCCATGTTTGCAGCAACTTCTATCTCAATTTACTCTTCTACCTCAACCAAATTGACTCTAGCTTGTTCTCCCTACCTTCTTTCTTGTGTGGAATAGTGCAAACACTCAAAAGCTCTATGCCCTTCCTCACCACATCTATAATAGGTATATTGCCTCCGTGGACCATCCCAATTTTATCCTCCACCATAGCCTCTTCCTCTCTAAAATCCTCCACCTCTCTGGTGGTTACTGTGACCTTGTCCAAAATCTTATTGTTTTCATGTATTAAAATATTCTTCCTTTGAGGAATTAAATCCACTACACCCCTTGACTGGTGATGATGGCCCTTTCTTCACTTCTCTTCTAAAATTACTCCTCATATTTCTCTTCCACATTTAATGCAAACTGATATGCATTCTTTACACTATGGATTCAAATCATACTCAACTCATCTTGTATGGCATAGCTTAATCTATTCACATACCTTGCAACCTTCTATTCTTCTGACTCTTCAAGCTCCACTCGAATTGATAACTTGTAGAATTCATTGGTGTAGTCCTCAATAATTTGATCCTTTTATCTGAGGTTTTATAATTTATGAAACAATATTTGGGCATAATATTTAGGTAGGAATTTCTCCTTTAGTTTTTTTCCCATTTTCTACCAAACCCTAATCTTTTGCTTTCATTTTATCTGCCTCTCCTTCTATAGATGATCCCACCAAATCAATGCATGCCCTTTCAACTTCGTGCATGCAAGATTTACTTTCCTTTCCTCTAAAAGGTCTCTCCACTCAAAGAACTTCTCCATGTTATTCAACCAATCTATCAACTCTTATGGTTTCAACCCTCTTGCATACTTAGGGACATCAACCTTGATCCCATATCTATTTCCTTCTAAGGTCCTAATCAACCTATCTTCGAAATGATGCTCCTCTAGCTTCCCCTTCGGTTCTTCCTCTACTTGAACCTTTGATTTTTTATCTTCTCCCATAGTCTCATTATCAGAATCTAGATCTACAAAATCCGTTAGATGTATTTCCCTCATATGAGCCATCATTCTAGTCAAATGAGCAACTTGTGCTTGTAGCTCCTGCATAAGCCTGTTAACCTGGGCATAACCTCCTCTTCCTCTCTTCATGCTAATTTATTTTGTGTTATTCCAAACAAAAAAATAAGAATAGCAAAATAAATGTAATCAACAAAATTACCTTCTCTTCCCTAGCAAGATCCAACTTGCTCTAATACCAAATTATTTAAATCCAACTGCAAGAGGTTAGATCAAATGCCTCTCATCATATAAAACTTGTGATAAATAGAAATAAATTAGTAAACTCTCCATTCACATAAAAATTGTGATAAATAGAAGTAACCGGTGAAACCATCCATTCACATAAAAATTGCTATAGATAGAAATAATCGGTAAAACCCTAATTCTCATAAAAACTGCAATACATGGAAATAAATCGATAAATGCTTTATTTTCTCATTCTTGGATTCACCACCATAATGCAATACAAGGGGAATATATATAGATATCCCAAGAGAAACCCTAAAACGAAACCCTAAAGCTTAAAGCCCTAAAGATAAAAAAAATTACTATTTTCGGCAAATTATTTTTTTGTCAAAATTGTCATTTTTAATAATTACTATTTTTGGCAAATTGTTTTTTCATCAAAAATTGTCATTTTTAGTAATTTCCATTTTCGGAAAAAAATTTCATCAAAAAATGTCATTTTTAGTAATTACTATTTTCGGCAAATTGTATTCTCATCAAAAATTGCCATTTTTAGTAATTTGCAAAAAAACTCGGATTAACATGCAATTTTTTTTTAAAGCGAAAAACCCCTTGCGGGGCCGCCTTGGTCTAAGAGACCACGAACAGGGGGTTCTACACCGTCAAAGTCACCTGGGGGTCGCACCCAGCCCGCACCAACATTATCAATTGGATTTTGGGTACCCAATTCAGTGTTTGGGTAGGGTGGAGATTCGAACCTGGGACCTCCCTTGGAGGATTACCCTCTCCTCTCCAACTCACCTACAACACCTGGGTGATTGAAATGCAAATTAACACACAACTTTGTAACACCTATAATAGGCATCCTATAAAATATCGACACCTGATCATGCATAAAAAAATATTTAAATTCTAAAAAAAACGCCCTCTGAAAAAAGGCTCCTACATCACTCGATGCTATTTAATATGCAAAATTATGATTTATGAATGTAATAGAGAAGTATTTCATGGTGCAATATTTGTGTTATCATTGAATGTGATTCTGTGTGAGTATTTTTTATCCTGGAAATATTTACCACTGAGATCTTTAGGTATATTTGCCAATACTGGTATTAAAGCCACCTTGGTTCAAGAGTCATTCTAAGTATTGTAAAATAGGGAAAGAACATGAAGAGTTGAGAGATATTGAAGTGGAAGATATTACAATATTGAGGAACGTGAGCATTTGAGACGAGACTGATTGGAGGAGTGAAAGTTTGAGAAGAGATAAATTAAACGTATTGGAATTAGATTTGTTGGAGGAACATTAGATGAAGGAGATATTATTGTTGAAGATAAAAAAAGAGATATTGCTAAGAAGACAGACAAAAGAGCTATTTTTGAGAGAAAATGTTAGTTGGAAGAAAGGAAGAATAATGGACTCAAGGATGAGTTGAAGGAAGAAAAGTAGAGGATTGTAGAAGGCTAGTGGAACATTGAAGGAGTGAAAGGTTGAAGAAATTTGGAGAGCTAAAAGAAGAACGTTTGAGTTGGATGAGCAAATACCTGAAGGAGATGCTATGGAGCTTTGGAGAAGAAGTTTCCTAAGAGTTCATGTTGTGAAGGAGATGTTAGGAGTTTTAGAGGTGAATTTGTCTGAGATTGATCATTGTAAAGGATACGTACTGAACGCTATGGAAGAAATATTTGAGTTCTTTGAAGGACTAATTAAGCAACATTGAGGAGGAGAATAGTATATTGCTACCAAATAAGAGTTAGAGATGCATTCAGGAGATATACAATGTCCAAATAAGCTATACATAGCTTCAGAGAGCCATTAGCATTGTTGTAAAGCTACACAAAGCTTTATACTAAGTTTGAAATAGTTTGTTTTGAGAGTTGTGTTGAAGCATGAGTTGGAGCTCAAAAAGGAAGGAGATTCACATAGATTGTAATGTTTTTCAAACCTATGAAATGATAGATAGTCGATGTTACTTTTTGATAGATTTGCCCTAAAACAAGGAAATCCATTCACCTTAACAAGTTAGTTACATAAGCATCACTAAAGGTAAGGTTTATTTTTTTAACACAGTTGATAATTTAGGGCTCTCATTTAAGTTTTTCAAATTGATTGCTTAGAGTTATAAGGTGTTATTTTGAATCACATTTTGAAGATATAAGAAAATATTTGATTAATGAAAGAATGAAGTGAATGGAGTTAATTAATTAATTAATTAATTGGAGGAATTAATTAATTAAAATTAAAGGAGATAATTGGAATTAAATTGAAATTTGGAGGGAAAATTTGTGAATCAAGATTTGAGAATTGATTGATGAAATTTTTGTTAAAGAAGGAAGAATTTATAAAAGAAAATTGGGAGTAATAAGAAGTGAAAAGTGAATTTGAAGAATTAACATTAAATGATTGAGAATTTGAATGAGAAATAAGTTGATTAAAGACTTGAAATTTAAGTTGATTGAAATATTAGAATTTGAAGAAGAATTGATTTAAAGAAGTTACATCATGGCTAGAAAGCAAGGAAAAATGAATATTCAATATGAAGAAAAAGAAAAATCTTCCAAGAATAATTTACAAATTGTTTCAAAAGAAAGAAAACATGAAACAACAAAATTGATGGAACATATACAATTCATCCAAAGAGAAGCAAAAAACATAGTTCTTATGATTCTTAAGTGGTGCATAAATGATTGTTTTGAAGATATTAATGACTTTGATAAAGGGAAATAAAATTTCAATATAGCAATGATATTCAAGACATCAAGGAAAGTTGAAAAATCAAGAAACAAATTTCATGTTCCCATAAAAATCCATCCAAAATACGAAAAAGCAAATTACATTCACAAGTGTAAGAATTATGGAAGCAATAATCATTTTCAAAAAACTTTTTGATATAAGGGAAACAATGTTCATAAATGGGAAAATGTAAAAGCTATATTAATTATGGCTTTAGATGAACTTCTCAAACAAATTATTTCTAAATCAACTATAGAAATAATCATAATCACAAAAGCAAGAAATAATAAAATTTCAATATGAAGAAAAAGAAAAATATTCCAAGAATCATTTACAAATTGTTTCAAATGAAAAAAAATATGGAACAACAAAATTGATGAAATATATATAATTCATTCAAAGAGAAGCAAAAAGTATAGTTATTATGATTCTTAAGCAGTGCATAAATGATTGTTTTGAAGATATTAATAACTTTAATGAAGGGAAGTTAAATTCTCCTATCCATGGTTAGAGGAAGTAGTAAGTTTAGTTGAAGTCGACAAGAAAATGTTGAATTCTGAATCAAATAGTGATTAAGATTTACTTTAATGTTTTCCATTGGTAACATCTACTTTATTTTGTAACAATAATGTATTTTCATATAAACTATTTATTTTAGTTTTTATGGTTGCACTTGTGTTTTAGGAAGGAAACTAGCAATCCAAATTTCGTAAAACAAACTATGATAGTGTGATGTTTTGGAAATATTACTCTACTAAGATGCAATGCATAGATAGTAGAGGTGAAGTTTTGGTATTGTGAAGGATGCTGAATTCTAGAATATTTGTATTCATACAAAAAATTGAAAAGATCTAGAAAATGAAAATCAAGAATTTAGACATTTTATGTAAAATGATGTAGGTTTCTAGCTATAGCATCTCAATTGATATGAGAAGTGTATTTGTTTTTAAACTCTCAAGATCTAAATAAGAGAGTTGTAATTTGTCAAGGGTGGGGGACTCGAGTACAATCCCTTATTATTCAGCCAAAAAAAAAACTTTAATGAAGGGAAATCAAATTTCAATATAACAATGAATTTCAAGACATCAAGGAAAGTTGGAAAATCAATAAATAAACTTTATGTTCCCATAAAAATCCATCCAAAATATGGAAAAGCAAATTACATTCATAAGTGTAAGAATTTTGGAAGCAGTAATCAATTTCAAATAACTTTTTGGTACAAGGGAAACGATGTTCATGAATGGAAAAATGCAAAAGGCATATTAATTATGGATTTAGATGAGCTTCTAAAACAAATTATTTCTAAATCAACTATGGAAATATTCATAATATGAAAGCAAGAAAAAATGAAAATTTAATATGAAGGAAAAGGAAAATATTCCAAGAATAGTTTACAAATTGTTTCAAAAGAAAAAACATGGAACAACAAAATTAATGGATCATATACAATTCATTCAAAGAGAAGCAAAAAGTATATTTCTTATGATTCTTAAGCGGTGCATAAGTGATTGTTTTGAAGATATTAATAACTTTAATGAAGGTAAATCATATTTCAATATAGCAATGACATTCAAGACATCAAAGAAAGTTGAAAAATTCAAGAAACAAATTTTATGTTCCCATAAAAATCCATACAATATATGGAAAAGCAAATTACATTCACAAGTGTAAGAATTGTAGAAGCACTAATTATTTTCAAAAAACTTTTTGGTACAAGGGAAACAATGTTCATGAATGGGAAAATGTAAAAGGTATATTAATGATGGCTTTAGATGAACTTCTCAAACATATTATTTCTAAATCAACTATGGAAATAATCATAATCACAACAAATGTAAGAGACAATTCAGCTTTAATACCAACAACAGTTGATGAAGACATGACGAAGACAAAAGATGAATATTGAAGGCTAAAAGCCTTCATACCAAATAATGTAGTAAGGGGGTGTGTTAGAAGGTATTACATTATTTGGTACCATGAAGTACCATTGAGTACTATTGTAAATATTTAGATTAGGAGTGTGTTTAATATTTTTGTCAATAGTAGGTGTCAAGTTGTAAAGAGTGTTTATGTGTCATGTAATTATGTGTGAGTTATGAGTGAAAGGTGTCAAGTGTGCAAGTGTGAGTTAATGAGTGAAAGGTTTCAAGTATGGAATTGAAGAGTCATGTGTGGTAGGTGTCAATTGTGCAAGTGAAGAGTCATGTGAGATGTGTCAAGATCAAAAGTAGGAGCTTCTGTAATCATGAGAAGCTTTGTTATAATGTAAGGCATGTGAAAGGTTGCATCTCATGTGAGTTAGAGGAGAGAAAAAAGTCAAGAGTATTGTTATATATTGGAGACAAAGCTCCATGCTACGTAATGTGAGAAATTATGATTTATGAATGTAATAGAGAAGTATTTAATTGTGCAATATTTATGTTACCATTTTTTTCAATGACTTTACACAGGTTTTTATGAAGGGTCCCGGACCCCTCATATTGAGTGGGAGTATTTGTGTTACCATTGAATATGATTTTGTGCGAGTATTTTTTTATCTTGGAAATATTTACCTATGATATCTTTAGGCATATTTTCCAGTAGCCTTGGTATGACAAATGAATAATTGAAATTTAGCTTAAAAGGATTGGTTGTATTCATATAAAAAGTGTGAAAAAATATTGTCATGTTGGCACTAGATTAGCTGACATTTGTAAGCTTACGCATCAAAGAAGTAATATGATTCAAACTAGTAATCTAAAGCAAGGAAATCATTCTAAGTTATTTAGGTTAGCTAATAGCCCTCACACACCCTTGGTAGTAGAAGAGCACACCTTTTCCTTCAAGGCATATGCACCTTAGAATCCAAAGCCAAAAAGATATATGTGTGATTCAAACTTGTGGCCTCTTAAGAAGAGAGTTTGAAAAGTAATTTGCATGCCAAAAGAGTGTCATGCTAAACTAGATACACGTCAAGGCCTTGATCCAAACATATCCTATTGTGCATGTTAAGAAAAAAGAACATTAAATTATTTTGAAAAAAGGATAAAACAAAAGATTTCAACTTGTGACCTTCTTGATGGAGAGGCTTTTAGAAATTTGAGTTGTCTAAGATACCAACATGCTAGATGAGTAGGAAAATAAGATAATATGTCCTTCCTTTATTCTCTGACCAAGACATCCTTGGATTGGAAAAAAATGGTACATAGGGGAATTTAACCTATGACATATCTATAAAGGCTTTAGAAATGACTATGTTAACTAGATGGGTTTCAATTCTAGCTGAAGAGAAACATCCCAAGTCATATGCAAGCCCTTATGCCAATAAAAAAGGTGCTTAAAAATATAGTCAAAATTTCCTAAAAATAGAGTTTAGGGAATTGAACCCAAATTCTTAGGAACATAGAGCATATTATCAACTACACTATACAATTCTACTAGAAGAGATCCTCTTGGTGCTCCTCGAAGACATAAAAGGACTTCTTCAAATATTTGTAAAAGATATAAGGTGTGGGATTTAATCCTATGGCATTATAATTAGGAGGATTTGAAATATTTTTTAATTGACCAAGTTTGTCAATAACATTGTTAGATCCCATAATGAAGTCCTCCTTTTTGAAGATGACATTTAAATCCAACAAAAATGAAAATAATGATGGATGGTTTTGAACTCATAAGACATACATGGGTGAGCATTAGCAACCCTTTTGCTAAAAAAAATGTTCAAGTTGTAGGTTAGACATGACCATGGCTATGATTTATAGAAGATGACCCCCTGCCTGAGTATAAGGAAGTTTTTGGGGCAAAAGAAGATTTACACATGATATTGGGTAAAAAAATTCAAATTTTAATATTAAAAAATTAAAAAATTTCTTCCAAAGGGAAAAAGAGGATTTCTTCTATTTTACTTCTTTTATCATTGGACAATGAATTATTTTACCTAATTGGATGATTTTGTTATGATTGGGCTGTAAAACCATGTTGGATTTTAGAACACTTTCAAAGAACATTCTAAAGTATATTATTCACCATAATCATATGCAAAAAGTAGAAGAATAAAATAAGATATTATATAGATAGGATAAGTAAGAGAGAAAATCAAAATAAGAATAAGGAGTGCATGCCCGTGGGCACCACCACAATATCATGTCATATAAATTTATACAATGAATTAGTCATTGGGGGTATTTATAAATGTACATATTCCTTGATTTACTATAAAACTCAATGCAACATAACCTAGCTTAAAGGTTAAATTACAATATATTAAATATTTAATCCCTTAATTGAGGTTAGCCATACAAGTGGTTTAACCGATACATTGAGATTAAATACATCACTATTTCCCATAGGTTTACATATAGAATACATGTAGGCTTACATATAAGATGCCCATGGGCTTACATAGAAGATGATCATAGGCTTACTTACAATATGCCATTAGGTTTACTTAAATAAAATATGCCCATAGGATTACATAGAAGATGCCCAAAGGCTTACATAGAAGATATAGGTCAATGAGGTTAGATTTTTGTTATTCCAACAAAATAATGGATTTCCAAGCATTACGAAGTGATGGGATGGTTCCTAAAGTGCAATTTTTTGATGTGCCTATTTATATGTATGAACCTATCAATAACAATGACTAGGATATGTGAATCATAAGCCATGGTAGATCCATTAGGGAATAATGTTGGAGGGGTAGTGTAATAAGGAGGAACCTATAATGAAGTCATCACATTAAGAGCAATAACTTCTAAAGTGGATTATAAGAGGAAAAGGAGTAAGGATAAGGCTATTTATTCTAAGTTCTTATATTGGTATTTGTATGTGGAAACCACTAACAAAATTCCACATACACCTACATTTGGTAAGGTCAAGGGCTATGCATCGATTTAATTTTACAAAGCATAGTGATTCCATATCAATAAAAAAAATATGGTCATTTGACCTTATATAGATCCTGACACTACAAGTTTAGGACTTCACCATATTGGTACATGATTGTGAAAGAGCATAATATAAGAAGGAAAGCATGTTAAACATCAAGCCTAGCAGAGAAGAACTTATCAACATAACTATCAAGGAAATAAAAAACATGATGTAGATTGATAACACCTTCATTTAGTGTATCACATGCATTTGTTAGACCCATAATGAATATTATAGGATCCATTTAAATAAGAATTAAATGTTTTCCTACAACAAAAGTTAATAAAATGAATATATGCCTAATATTTTAAGATCTTATTGAGTATTACTAAATTTAAAATTAATGCACAACTAGATCTTTCATGGTGAGCTTTCATTATAGGGGAAATGAGTGTCAAAACACACAAATGATATGGTGATGTTGTACTTAGTGAAAAACTTAAATTTTTATTTCCCTAAGATCTTGGACTATGTGTTGTATATATATATATTTTAATTGGTTATATGGGATTGAAATGGACCATACCCATATTACATCATCACCACATAGTGGTATTATAACAAAGATTGGATATTATCCATGTATCGCTTGACAAGATTCAAACCTTGGTCTCCTCCTTGAATGTTGAGGAATCTAACCAATTGAGCTAATGCCACATGTAATACCAATTAAAAATTTATGAAACATAAGGTATGTTTAAATATACATTGTACCTAACCTGGTTAATCATGCAATGAAATGCACATTGGTTTCAAATTTTATAGGCTAACCAAATAGGATCAAATGGAAAACTTATTCCTATTGTTGAATGGACGCATATTATGCAAGGATAAGAACCTTACTAGTTATGATATATTATCAATATATATGGACCTATTATATGAAATATAATTAGTCACTTGCCAAGGCAAGGATATCATATGAAAATAGATTGATGCTAAGACACCTACATAATCATTTTAGAGATTGAAATCTAGGAAGAAGTAGATCCCTTATTTAATTGTATGGATTTTAGAGCATTTGATTATCATACTACTTCTCATACCAAATAATCTCTTTGCATCAAAATTGGTGATGTCGATGGAATAAATTGATAAAAAATGCATCATATGTCAAAATAAGGGCTCGTTCTACAAGATTAGGAAAAGGTATCATACTATAAATCTTGGTCTGCAATCTACCTAGTGGATTTGAAAGTGATCAAGAATTGCTTCTTGAGCCAACCTATGGCAAAGGTCGATTCCTTGTGCAAATAAAATAAAATAAATTAAAGAAGACTAAAGAGATAAATGAAGGGTTAGAAATATATAAGGGAGAGAAACATGGATTTGAAAGTGGATGACATTTGACTAATAGCATTGCCACATCCTATGCAAAGCACTCTGCAACTTAGCTACATACAAGGCCTAACAAACTAGCCACTAAGAAAAGCATTACAAAATGTAAATTAAGCTCATATTGTGCCCTCTATATTGTGCCCTCTACTACTTCAATAGCCCTCAATGATAGTCCAAATAGTATGTATGGCCTAACATAATAGATCACTAACATAATTTTATAAAATAAAGCATAACCATAATGATAAAATGCTATGCTATGACCGAATATGGAGTCGCAGCAACAATATAAGGCAAGCAAAACATAAAATTAATTATTCGTAATTTCTCAACCTTCGTACCACATATATATATTATGCGATGAAACAAACCATCGCTACTTTAGGAGATAAGAAGATGAGGAAAGGAGGGGAGGAGTTGGAGAGATAAGGGAGTTGGAGAGAATAATGGAGAGAAAAAAAATGGAGGAATAAGAGGAAGCGAAAAACAAGGAGAAAAAAAAGGAGAGAACAAATAAAATCATGCCGACAAATTTTTATCGACAAAATGGTAGCCCGTTCACACTGCAACATGAAAACAAGCCTTTTTTAGGCCGCTTCGAATGTAGACTCGTTCACACTTGCAACACTCTCCCCCTTAAAGTTGAGAGGACTGACTAGACAGTCTCTCAGCTTTATAAATTGAGCTTTAGCCATCGCTTTGGTGAAGATATCTGCAACGTTCTCCAAAGTGCGGCAAAATTTAAGCTCAACAATTTCTTGCTCCACCATGTCTCGGATGAAGTGGTACTTCATATCAAAATGTTTCGTTCTGCTATGGTGGATCGGATTGTATGCCAACTGAATGGCACTGATGTTGTCACAGTAGATCCTGGTTGGACCATTTTGCTGCTCTCCTATCTCTTCCAACACTTTTCTTAACCAAAGGGCCTGAGTACTAGCATATGTGACTGCTATATACTCAACTTCTGTAGAAGACAAAGCTACCACAATTTGTTTTTTTGAACTCCATGTTATTAGTCCTGATCCCAGACTAAAATAGTTCCCTGAAGTTGATTTTTTGTCATCAATATTGCTGCCCCAATCACTATCACTGAAGCCTACAAGCTTGATAGTGTTACATTTATGGTAATGGATTCCAAAATCCAATGTACCCTTCACATATCTGAGAATTATTTTAGCTGCTTGCAAATGCAGCTCAGATGGGCTAGCCATAAATCGAGAGACAAGAGAAACAACATACTGAATATCAGGTCTGGTGTTGGCGAGAAACATCAAACTCCCAACCATACTCCTGAAAGTGGTCACGTCAACTTTAGGTGCTCCATCATATTTGCTTAATTGGATCCCATGTCCAACTGGAGTTGCAACTGGTTTGCAATGCTCCATAGCAAACTTCTTGATCATGTCCCGAGCATACTTATGTTGATAGATGAAGATCCCTGTATCTGATTGATGGACTTCCATTCCAAGGAAGTAGTGCATTAAGCCGAGATCCTTCATCTCAAACTGCTTCATCATGGAGCGTTTGAACTCCATATTCACTTTTTCATTACTACCCATGAATATGAGATCATCCACATATAAGCAAACTATGAGGATGTCGTTACCTTGCTTCAGGTAGTAAAGGGTGGGTTCATTTCTACTTCTGGTGAACCCAAAATCTTTAAAGTACCCATCAATGCGTGAGTACCAAGCTCGTGATGCCTGCTTGAGGCCATAGAGTGCCTTTTTCAGTCTATAAACAAGGTGCTCCTTACCTTGCTCTTGAAATCCTTGAGGTTGCTCAACATACACTTCTTCTATCAAGTACCCATTGAGAAAGGCACTCTTAACATCCATGTGTTGGATTTTCCAACCCTTATGAGCAGCTAAAGCAAGAACTGTTCTGATGGTCTCCTGTCGGGCTATAGGAGCAAATGTCTCTTCATAGTCAATACCATACTTTTGTGTAAATCCTTTTGCAACCAATCTTGCTTTGTGCCTTTCAATGCTTCCATCAACATTGAATTTGGTCTTGAAGACCCATTTGCATCCAACACATTTCTTGCCTTTAGGAAGCTTTACCAGCTCCCAAGTGTCGTTGTTTTTTATAGAGGTTATCTCCTCTTTCATGGCATCTTGCCAGAATTTCTGAGTACATGCCTTCTCATAACTAGAAGGTTCAAGTTGTGCACTAGTTAACAAAGCATAGTTAACTACATCTCCCCGAGGTTCTTGGGAATCATCATCTCCATACAAATGCATATTTTCAAGTCTTTGCAAAACTGAACTCATTTCACTTGCTTGACTTCTAGTATATCTTTTTTGAAAATTTTTATCCAACATCTGATAAGATGGATGATGTTGGAGTGTTCTCTTACCTCTGGATGGAGAATCAATATCCATTGGTGAGGAACTGATTGACCTTTGTGGAGAAGGACTTGGTGAAGAAGATGATGAACTGGATGTAGAATGTCTGCTTGGGCTTGGAGGAGGAGACTTCTTGCCTTTTTGTGGTGCCTGTTGAATTTGTGAAGAACCTGCATCATGAGATTCAACATCACTATAAATTTGGGGATGTCCCCATTCTCCCCCTTCATCAAAAATCACATCCCTGGAAAGTATTATCTTTCGAGTCCTGGGATTGTAGAGTCTGTAAGCTTTTGTGGTCTCACAGTACCCTACAAAAATGCATGCTTGACTCTTAGGATCGAGCTTCTTCCTCTGCTCATCAGGAATGTGTGAGTAAGCCAGTGAACCAAACACTCTGAAATGCTTGACATTTGGTTTCTTACCATACCATGCTTGGTAAGGAGTTTTCCCTTTCAAAATTGAAGTAGGGCTCCTATTCAAAATATACACATTGGTCCTGGCTGCATCTGCCCAATACATATTGCTCAAATGCTTCATTTGAAGCATAGATCTTGCCATCTCTACAATGGTGCGGTTCTTTCTTTCAGCCACACCATTTTGTTGTGGAGTATAGGTAGCAGTGAACTGCCTCTTTATTCCATGTTTTTTACAAAAATTCAAAAATTCATTTGAGGAGTATTCTCCTCCTTTATCTGATCTGAGACACTTAACAGAATATCCACTTTCGTTTTCAACTCTTGCTTTAAAATCTACGAAGCAGTCAAATGCTTCATCTTTATGCTTCAAAAAATATATCCAACACATTCTTGAAAAATCATCAATGAAAAGAAGAAAGTAAGAGTTGTTACCAATGCTCTTGGTCTGCATTGGACCACAGATGTCCGAATGCACTAGCTGGAGTGGATAACTGGCCCGCCATGCTTGCCCTCATGGAAATTTGGCCCTGGCGTGCTTCCCCAAAGCACAACCTTCACAGACTTCCTTATGATCCTAAATTTTAGGAAGTCCGGTCACCATCGCTTGAGAAGTTAACATCTTCAAACTGGCTGAATTCAGATGACCGTATCTCAAGTGCCACAACACACTTGGATTTGCAATAGCAACATTTGCCAATTGATCTCCTCTTGGCTGGCCAAACTTCAAAGGGAATAACCTGTTCTTAGTCATTGGAACTTGTGTAATGACTCTATTACTATCATTTTTATCAAAAATGATACATTTACCCTCATCAAATAGCAACTTATAGTTTTTCTCCAACATTTGACCAACACTAAGAAGATTGTGTTGGAGATGAGGAGTGTAATAGATGTCATTCACCTGTTTGACGCCCTCTTTTGTTGGAACCTCCAAGGCTCCAATGCCTTCAACCGCCAATGACTTGTCGTCTCCTAACTTGATGTTGGATTTGTAGGAAGAATCCAGGGTAGCAAAGAGTTCTTCTTTGCCACTCATATGATTTGAACACCCAATGTCCAAGATCCAGGTGTCATTCGAGTTCTGATCTGATTGGCCATATGAGAGAAAGAGATTTGAGGTCCCTTCCTCTTCTTCAAAATTGCCATATTGACTGCTCTAGTTGTTGCTTGCTCCCTTGTGAGGGTTTTGACCAGCAGTCACGAGCGAAGTGGCCAGGTTTGCCACAATTGTAGCAAACTTGCTTTGACTTGTCACTTCCTTTTCCTCGGCCTGGATGCTTTCCTTTGTTTTGCTGGCCACCTCTGTTTTGACCTCCACCTCTGTTTGAAGATCCTCCTCTGCTTGGAGTTCCACCTCGTGGACTATTCTTACCTCTTCCTCTTTGCTGACCTCTACCACGACCTCTACCTTGGCCTTTTCCTTCTTGTGAAGTGAATGCTTTGTCATCGCCTCCGTGGCTGGTGGAAGGAGATTCCTGCAATCTCTCTTCATGTGAAAGGAGAGAACCAATTAGTGCATCAAAAGAAAGAGTGGTCAAATATTTTGACTCTTCAATAATGATTGCTACATGATTCCACTTAGGAAGAAGTGTTCGCAACACTTTCTTCACCACAACCTCAGGTTTAACCTCTTCACCTAGAGTGACCATTTTATCTACTACGGCTTTGACTCGCATGCAATAGTCTCCTACTTTCTCATTCTCCTGCATTATGAGATTTTCAAAATCTCTCTTCAGTGTTTGAAGTCTGACCTGTTTTACTTGATCACCACCCTGAAAAATTTCCTTTAAAGCCTTCCAAGCATCTTGAGTTGTTACATAGGATGCTATTCTAGGAAATATACTTTTATCTAGAGCTGCTTGTAAATGGTACAGGGCAAAGGAATTATTTTTTTGGGCTTCTTTCTTGGCTTTTCTATCGGCAACACTTAAAGTAGACTAGTCAGCAACAGAGGGTTCTGTGTAACCCTCTTCAACTATTTCCCATAAACCTTTACCTATCAACATAGTTTTCATCTTTATTGACCAGTATTCATAATCACTACCATTAAATTCAGGAATTGGGAGATTTGAATTTGAGGCCATTTCTACTACTTGAAAGCAAACTTTGATTTGACTGAAAATAGGAAGTACAAAGCAATTACAGATTCAAATCAAATCTAGATTTCTTAATTCTCTCACTGATTTCACGTTCCTCTTGTTGTGGATTGCCCAGTTTTGGAGGCCCAAAATTGTCTGCAATGGAATCCTCGTCGTCACTAATGATGATGATTTCAAGAACTGCTATTGGCTCGACCTCTACTGGCTCAGGCTCTACTGGCTCAGGCTCTGCTGGCTTAGGAGAGCATGGGGTATAGCTCTCACTGGATTGTTCCTCAGGTTCAAATGCAATTGAATCGAACTCCTCCACTCATTGTCCGAATATATTGTCTTCTAAGTCAGCCTCGTAACCAGAATCTGGATTCCTTTGGTGGGCTATAACAAAATTCTGCAGCTGACTGAATATGACATGCAGTCCGTCTCGTCGAACTCGTTCATCAAAATCTTCAGCAGTTTCTCTCCGCAGTAGAGAGCACAAAGCATGGTAACATCCGGTAGATCTGATCATCTACTCATCAAGGCAAAAAGAAAACTTCGTTAGAGCTTCTGAGGTTACAATTTTTGCTCTTTTACAGCCGTTGAGGCTATTACACAAAATTTTTAGCCTTGAACGGGGTTCCAAGAGGCAGCGCCCCTGGCTTCAATTTTTTTTGGAAGTGCTAAACGGGCGCTCCGGAAGGCTTCCCATCACTTTTATGCTCCCCCTTTTTACAAAGATTGCCCTTTTAAAGTTTTCAAAAAAAACTTTTCAAGCCCCTTGGGCGATTTACAATTTGTCACAAAACTTCTCTTATAAAAGTTTACAATAAATTTTATAAAGCTTTTCCTAATTTTTTTTTTTTTTAAATAAAGGGGTAAAAATTTATTGATAAAAAGTCTGGATTACAAAGTACAGTTGAGCCCCCAACCAGGACTCAAATAAGCAACAAGACAGGCTAAATCACCAGACAAGGTCAACTCCCAAAGAAAACCAAAAAAAACAAACCACATTAAGTCTGAACATCCTTATGGATCAACTCCCATAGGTGTTGAGAATCCCTAGACGGGAGACTCTCCCAATTATCAATACTACGAGTATCCAATAGCTCAGAAGCCATTTTGGCCAGGTAATCAGCAACCCCATTCCATTCCCTTGGAATGTGCACAAAGGATATAAATTCGAACTCTTCACTCATTATGAGAATCTGAATGGTCATAGAGGCCAACTGCCAATTAACATCCTCCACTCTTTTGCTGTTTAAAATATTAACCAAAATTTGAGAGTCAGACTCGCAAAGAATCCTGTGCCAGCCAAGAGAAAACCCCCTTTGCAAGGCCTCAAGTATTGCCAGAGCTTCCATAAGATTGTTGGAGTGAACACCTTTATAAATGGAAAATAAAAAACTAACCATGCCAGCAGAATCTCTCCCAACACCACCAATTCCAGCATGTCCAAGATTGCCCCTGGATGACCCATCAGTATTAATTTTTAAAACTCCTCTAGGGGGCAGTCTCCATCTACCCTCTCTCCTAACCTTCTTGCTAAGCTGAGGAATCCTACTAGGGCTAGAAGAATTCACACCAACCCCAAAAAAACCAAGGGCCTGTCATACCTTCTCCTCCCTAGAGTCCAAATGGGGGTCCACATCACATTTACTATGGATAGTTTCTTGAACCATACACAGGATCCTTTGCCAGATCTGTTGAACAGCCAAATGACTTCCCTCAAAAATGTGACGGTTACGTTCGAGCCAAATTTGCCAGGTGATGCAGGAAGGGCCCAAATTCCAAGCCACTTGAAGGAAGGGGGCCTTGGTTGGAGGTCTTCCCAGACTACTCCAAAACTCCACCAGGGAGAGCACATGAAAACAAGGATGGTTCCAGGCACTCCACCAACGAGTGCCAAATGTCTCGGCAAGGGAGCATTGGAAAAATAAATGAGAAGAGCCATCCTCATTCTTACCACAAAGGACACATAAAGAGGGACCCTGAAATCCCCTCTTCCTCAAGTTATCCCAAGTGAGGCATTTATTACGAGCTACCAACCAAAGAAAAAAGTTACATTTCGGCCAAGCAAATCTATTCCACACCTTTTTCCACCATGTGACAGGGAGACTCCCAAACTTTTGCTTATCAATAACTTGATAACCATAGGCTATAGAGTAGGTTCCCTTGGGATTAGGGTTCCAAGCTAGAATGTCTTTATCCCTTAATGAATAATAGTACCTCCCCACAAGAATAAGAGCAAGCACATCTCTATCCTCGGCCAATCCCCCTTGGGGCCATTCTTGCGGATCTTTCCATCTATACATCTCCATATTTCCAAAATACTAGATTTTTTTAAAGTCCTCCACATGAGACCAACCCGCTTCCAAGAAAAAAATGCTTAGGGAATGTAACCTGGGATATTGAGTCAAGATAGGAGGGTGGCCATCCTAAGAATCCTCCCAAAAAAGAACATCTGATCCTCGATTGCAAATCCAAAACAAACCCTGCTTAATTAAATTAGATCCTCTTTTCAGAGTGTCCCAGATAACAAAACCTTTCCCAACCAAACTGGCTCTAGGGATATCTGCCTCAGAAATACCTCTCAAGTATTTATAAGATAATATTTTAGCCCAAATCTGATCTTGAGAGGTACACCATCTCTAATAAAGTTTCACAGCCAAAGCCTGCCTAGAGAGAGTTGCCTGTCGTAACCCAAGGCCTCCCTCTTGAACTAGCCTACAAATGGAATCCCATCTAACCAAACTCCATTTAGATTGATCAAGTTTGCCAGACCATAAAAAATGTCTTGACAAAGCATCCATATCCTTGATGAAACGAGAAGGAGCTGTTTGCACAAAACATCTGTAAATGGGTAAGGCTTGAATAATTGATTTTAAAAGCAATACTCTACCTGTAGAGGATAGCCATATGATAGTCCAGTGATTTACCTTCCTTCTAAACTTATCAAGTATAGACTGCCAAGAAGATCTAGGCAGAGGATGAGATGAAATCGGAATCCCAAGATAAATGAAGGGGGGAGTCCCGACCTGGAATCTTAGAATGCGAGCAATCCTGGCTTGAATAAGAGGGGGGGTATTGAAGAAGAAAATAAAGGACTTGTCCTCATTAATCACCTGTCTAGAAGCACCAAGATATATGTCAAGAGACTATTTAATGTTTTCAGCTTCCTTAATAGTGGCAACTCCCAACAAAGTAGTATCATCAACAAATTGAAGGTGGGAAAGAGGTGGCAAACTGTTATCCCACTTCCACCCCTGAATGAGACCATGCCTGACCTGAGACTTGAGTAATCTACCCAACCCTTCTGCCATAATGATAAACAAATAAGGAGATAGAGGATCTCCTTGCCTCAATCCCCTTGAGGCCTCAAACAACTCCGATGTCTCGTTATTAACAAGAACAGAGAATGAGGAAGAAGAAATACAGCTCATCACCCATCTAATCCATTCCTCCTCAAAGCCAAAATTAGCAAGAACTTTATGAAGAAAGGACCATCTAACTCTGTCATAGGCTTTTGCCATGTCCAACTTAATGAACATAGTTTTCTCCTTAGAGGTTTCCATTGAGTGAATAGCTTCTGTAGCAATAACAACCCCATCCATGATTTGTCGGCCAACAACAAACCCACCTTGCTCCTCAGAGATGATTTTGCTCAACCATATCTTTAGCCTCTCAACAATAATTTTTGTGATGATCTTATATACAACATTACAGAGAGCAATAGGCCTGAACATATCCAGGGAATTCGCTCCCTCTTTCTTGGGAATAAGCACCACAAAGGTAGCATTTAGGGCCCTTAGCATCTGTTTGTTCTTTTGGGACTCACGGACCACCTCCAAAAGGTCAAATTTGATTAACTCCAAAAACTCTTGATAAACTCAATCGGGAATCCATCCGGACCTGGGGCTTTCCCCTTTTTCATCTTGAATACAACACTTTTCAGCTCCTCAAGGGAAATTGGACCCATCAAGTGCTCATTCATCTCTCTAGAAACAATCGAGGGAATACAATTTAGAATAATTTTTTCTTCCTCATCATCTGAGAGGGCATCCTCCTTGAAGAGAGAGGAAAAATACCTCTTAGTCTCTTCGCAAATATCCCTGAAAGAAGAAAGCAAGGCACCCTGAGAATTAACAAGAGAGGTAATCAAGTTACCATTACGACGAGCCTTAACAGAGTTATAAAAGAAGGTTGTGTTCCTATCCCCTTCCTGAAGCCAATCTACTCGAGCTTTTTGTTTCCAAAAAAAATCTTCCCTCAGTTCCCATTCAGCAACATCTTTTACAGCCTCAGATTCCTCAACAAGAAGCTCCTCTGTGAGTCCCAGATCTCTAATCTTCCTTGAAGCTTCTTCCACCCTCCTAAGAGCTACCAGATTAGCCAAGGAAAGGTTCCCAAAATTTAGTCTATTCCATCTCTTCAATTTATGCTTAACAAATTGTAGTCGCTTCATAAAGGAGTACATAGCGATGCCATGAGGAGGTTTGCCATTAGTCCACCAGACTCGCATGAAATCATGAAGCTTAGGATCTCACAGCCACATAAGTTGAAACTTAAATGAGGGATTCTTTTTTAGCCCTAACTCCAGAGCAGAGAGTTTGATAGGCCAATGATCAGATCCTCTACCCTCCAGAATCACAGAACTAGCACTTCTATTATTGCCAATCCAAAAACTAGAGATCAAAAACCTATCCAGTCTCTCTGAAATGGAATATTCCCCACATCTTCTATTATGCCAGGTAAATATCCCATTATCCGGCTTGATGTCAACCAAGTTTAAGGCCCGAATATGAGCATTGAAGACAAAAGAAAAAGGCTCAAGACGATCAATCCCACCACGTTTTTCCTCCTGACAAGTGATAGAATTGAAGTCTCTAGCCAAAATCCATGGGTACAGGGGAGCCAGACTTCTCATAAAGCCAATGTGCTCCCATAAATTCACTTTACCATTGTAATCAGTAGGAGCATACACATTTGTAAGTAGGATGGTCTCGCTAGATTCATTATCATGGCCGATCATCGAAATAGACCACCTGCTGGAAATCCAGGTAAGAGGAGAGATCTTAACTGGATCCCATAAAAAAGCAAGGCCACCAGCATATCCACATGCACCAATACACTGACATTGCCCATTTCTCGACAACTTGGGAGCAATATTGAACTAACTATCAATAGCTAATTTAGTCTCCTGAATAAAAACCACATCCGGAGAATGAACACGAATCAAATCACGAATAGCTTTTTGTCTGGGGATGCTGTTCAACCCCCTTACATTCCATGAAAGTATAATCATTTTTGGGGGTTATAAAAATGGGAGTCCAATGTTCTCACCAAACTTGACTCTACCAAAGTCTCCCCCATTAACTTAATTTTATCCTGGTCTTTCTTTCGACCCACCTTCATATTCTTATCTGAAGCATTTTTTTTAATTATTTTATCTTGCAATCCCGACGACCGCGAGAGTTTTACTGATCCATGGATGACTGCATCAGTGCCTAGGTAGGAGAGGGCATATCTAAATTTGTGCTATTTTCTAAGATAACTTCACTTCCAGGGCTAGGGCCAACCATATCACCTATACTCGGAGCCAAAGCCCTCTGTTCTTCATTTAAACCCCCTATATCTGATTCCCTTGGTTCCACCTCATGAAGAGACAACTGATTTGGTCCTGTTATATCTATAATAGGTAGTGATGTTTTAGGTATCTCCACGCACTGATCAAGGTTCTCTAGAATTTCAAAACAGTTGAGCAAAGCATCTGGCTGGTTATCCTTAATGTCTATTTTTGCCTTTCTTCCTTTGTTTCGAGGTTTTACCGTAACAAAGCCTTCCTTATCCTGATCCCCCTCCTTTATAGGGGCTTTTCCTTTATCCATATTTTGTACAGATCGAGAGGGCCCAGGATTTGAAGCCACAGGCAAGACAAACTTAGGGCATTTTCTTTGTAAGTGGTCATATTCATGGCAAATCCGGCAACAAAATGGAAGAGCTTCATAGTCAAGTTTTTGAACCCATGTGGTTGATCCAAACTGTATTTCAATAGAATTTGGAATAGGATTTTTTAAATCAATTTCAACACAGATACGAGCAACAGAGATTACCTTTTTATCCAGCGTCTGTTGTGACGGTCCAACCGGCTTCCCAAGTAGAAGGGCAATCATATGCAAGATGTCATTTCTCCAAAATTCCAATGGGAGCCACGGAAGCCGAACCCACACCAAAACCCGTGACGGCCGCTCCTCTGATGGGTTGAAACCCACATGCCAGGGTTTAAGAAAGAGTCCCGCTTGGTTACAAAAATAGGGACCTCCTTCAAATGCTTTGTTATGATCCGCAAGACAAGAAAAACCACCATAAAATAGCTGTTTGCACTCAGCATCACCTCCACATCACCTTCAAGGTTCCAAGTCTTCCTAACCCAAGCCTCCACAAAGGGAAGAGAAATTCGGATGCCCATAAATTTACCAATAAGCGCATGTTTGGTTAAATACTCCACATCTTCTGCCACCGAGTCTGGTTGAACCACTAGAACCGGCCTGGCTTCACATCGTTCCAAACATCCATTGTTCTTTAACAAGCGATTCCTGGCATGCAATGGGAAATCCTATTCCTTCCAATCATTTTTAAATGAAATACCAGCCCTAGCATGCACGCTCTGTGACGGACCTGATGCCATCACTACATTCCTCCAGTTTTTCATACCTCCTCCAGAAACTGCTACCATCCCCGCAAAGCCCCGAGGGTTTGCTAAGCTTTACTAATTTTTAATTCAATAATAAAATATGTTTTTTTAAATAAAAAAAAAACTTTTTTCTTAAATAATTAAAAAAGTAATTATTAAATTAATATCAAGAAAAAAATTTAATAAAAAAAAAATTAATGTAACCCTTTTAAATCAATAATGCAAAAAACCTTTTAGTGGGTCGAACTCGTGACCCCGAGCCTCCAAATGGGGGTTTCAACCGCTACTCCCTGCAGTCTCCTTGAAAACAAATGGCACCTTGTGCCTTTAATTTCCACTACGCGTTCGATGATCAAATTTTTTTTGAAAAACATATTTTGACCGTCTACGAGTTTCGAACCCTAGACCTCTGGCTAGCCACTCAAACACCTTCGCCACACGCGCTACGCGCTCCATCGGTTAGCAAGGTGAACGAAATTAAATTTAATATGCTGCATTCAAAGTTTTTTTTTTTTAAATAAAACCTTTTTTATCCCACATGGACTGGGATACAGCCTGCGGGAAGCTTTAAAACTTTGAACACGCGAATTGAAGTTTGATTGCCTTCGGGCAATCGTGCCAATAGCTTCAGCTTCATACTCGCCACATGTCGCTTGCTCCTTGCACCATGTCAGACTCCTCGAACCTCGTGCTAGCTTCATGCGACCTTGATTTTCATGCCCTCGTGCAGACTCTGCCTTCACTCATCAAGGAAACCCAGTCAACTTCGGCCTCGAACAACATGCCTCGAATAACGTTCTGACAACCTCAATTTTCATGCCCTCCTACAACTTTGATACCAGTCTATGACTAAATATGGAGTCGCAGCAACAATATAAGGCAAGCAAAACATAAAATTAATTATTCGTAATTTCTCAACCTTCGTACCATATATATATATATATATATATATATATTATGCGATGAAACAAACCATCGCTACTTTAGGAGATAAGAAGATGAGGAAAGGAGGGGAGGAGTTGGAGAGAATAATGGAGAGAAAAAAAAATGGAGGAATAAGAGGAAGCAAAAAACAAGGAGAAAAAAAAGGAGAGAACAAATAAAATCATGCCGACAAATTTTTGTCGACAAAATGGTAGCCCGTTCACACTACAACATGAAAAAAAGCCTTTTTTAGGTTGTTTCAAATGTATACTCGTTCACACTTGCAACATATGCATACCTAATATTCCAATAGCCCAAAGTGATAATCTAGATAACAAATTAGACCTAACAAAATAGACCACCCATAAAGCTTTTACAAAAATATCTAGAGACTATAGAGCATTCATACATGAAAGAATTTAGCAACACAATTCTATCATAGGTCAAACAATAAGTTGATTCATTAAGAAGCAAAGTGAAATTGCATAGTATACAACAAGAAAACACTCAAATTATTGACCCTCGTACTAAGGTAAATTGCACTTTTTATAATTCACTATACTATCCTAGCTAATGACTACAAGGATGGACTACCATAGGCCTAACAAAAATATGCACAACTTCGCCTAGTCTGTGGCTTGTGCTTGATAAACATACTTAGGTAAGTGGGCATTTCTATCTTGATATGTAACTACCAATTGTCTTGAGCGAACAACCGATCACCACCTTCAATAGCCACACATCTTCAACAAGCTTGAGTTTCTTGAGCATGCTCAAATCCTCCTACTATGTCTTATTGTTATGCCAACTATTAGAATTACAAACACTCCTTTCTATGATTAACAGTGGCAGCTGATGCTATTGCAAGTCCTAGAAGATTGGTTGTTGCTTTCTTGTAATCGCTTCACTTTGGTTAACTAAGAAATGTCCAAGTGAACCATACCTTTAACACTCATGATTTTTTCTTGAATAGATTCATTCGAGAGCTTTAAACTTTGTGTCATGGTCTTTTGCAAGTATTTTGCTTGTCATCGAGGCTTTAGGGACCTAGCCAAGACTGCTATGAAGCTTTTCTGACATCATCATTCAAAGTTCTTAGCTACAAATGCTTTTGATCAGTCAATATTCCTTCAATATTGGTGGTCGAGGTCTTTATAAATTTAGGATGACATTACCCTTAATATTCCCCAACCACTCTGCTCTATACTGGTTGGGGACTCAATGTGTTGTTGCTAACATCATCTCTGCAAACCTTTGGCCACTCTTGTCTTGAACTCTAGAGTGGCTAAGCCTATTTGCCTTAGCCTATTTTTAGGCCTAAAAAAGTTCACGTTACCTTCCAGCTAGTCATGTGCAACAAATATCAAACCTACCTAGATTTCCTAGCATCTTAACAAGATTGATAGCCCATCAAAATATGCAAGGGTCTATCTATGTGGGCAATTATATTGGCCCACATTATTGGTTCCTCGGGTAATTTTACTTGTAAAATTGAGAACCAAAGTAGCCTTACCCATTGGGTAATGGATTCAATAAAATCCAAAGAATATATTAATGAGAGAAAAAGCTAAAACTATCTATTGTTTACCATTATTGGCCAAAACTTGATCGGATGAGCCCTTGAATCTGTACCATCCTTTCCTGATTATGGATGTGAACTGATAGTTAAAATTTTCCAAAAATTGGTTTTGTGTCAACTCTGCTTTTTTTCCACTTTAGCCAATGAATTTATTACATTTAGTTGTGATCAGCTTTATTTATTTATTTATTTTTAGCGAAAAACCCCTTGCGGGGTTGCCTTGGTCTGAGAGACCATGAACAGGGGATTCTACACCGTCAAAGTCACTCGAGAGTCACACCCAACCCTGCCCATACCAACATTATCAATTGAATTTTAGGTACCCAATTGAAATTTTTGGTAGGGTGGAGATTCGAACTTGGGACCTCCCTTGGAGGATTATCCTCTCTCCAATTCACCTACAACACCTGGGTATGATCAACTTTATTTACTTGTCACATATTTACACAAAATTTGGCAAGGTCTCCCCTGCCAGTTGTTTCATATGATGTCATCTCATTGGAATTGGTAATATTTGGACCAAAATAATCCAAACTTCTTGCACTTTTGCATTTTGATATTTTAGAACATGTGACTCACTTGAACCAAAATTTCTTGTTGGGTTGGCCTTGACACATAATGAGTTCCAATGCTTGAATGAGCTATAACATCAAAACTTAGCATAAATAGTGGATCTTTGACTTGTGATGCATTTGTTGGCTTTTCTAGGTACTCCAGATCTAGTGGTAGACTATAGACTTGCTTTTGATGATTTCCAAAGCTTGAATAAAATAATGCAATAATATGGAGCATGAAAAAATCACCTTTTGATAACTAATCTCCTCTCAGATCTTCTGGGTCTTCTAGATGCATTTTTTAGAACTTGTGACCAGTTGACTTTGCACTATGTTGACTTCCCATGTCTAAGTCAATTTTTGAATTGAAATCAAACATGGGAAGTCCATATTACTTCAATGACTCATCCATAAGATCCTTTGGGATTTTTGACCAATCTTCTATCTCCACTTGTGGGTGCTCCAAAGCATCTTCAACTATATTGACAATTTGTTACTCATACCTTTCTATGTGGTAGGGGCTAAGCTTATCAGCATAGATCTAGACCCTTTTCCATTTGAAAGGAATTAACATGTGAGTGAAATCTAGCAATAGTTTCCCCCAAGCTTTGTTGTGAACTCCCTTGATAAGCATAGTCTAACTAGTAGAGAAAAATCCACCACTATCACCTCCTAGATGATTAAGATATCTAGAATTTTAAGTAATAGCATTGAGATTTCCTTTATAGCCTCCACTATTCAAACTAGTGTCCCATCAAGATGTAATACTCTGGGACAAGTTTAGTGTATTCTAAGTCCATTTGTTCACAAATAGCCTTAGGCATGACTGTTGTTGCAGCTCTGAAATCCACCATGTAGTTGTGTACTATCCAACCTTCCATGCACAAGGACATATAAAAGGGTAGGGGTTTGGTTTTACCTATTTCAAAAGAAGGTTTGATCTTACCCGTTGGTGACTAATTTTGTGCCAAATTGAAGTCCAAGAAGGTAATTCTACCTATTGTTAAACATTTAAGAGTTGCTTTTAGCAAATCAATTTGTTTGAGGATCAACAAAGCATCATACATACTAGCTATTGAGGGAGTAATTTTTAATTCTTCTATAATATTGAATGCAAATGCTTTTGATATTTTTTCTTCTTCTCAGGTTGGTTGTTGGAATCTCCTTTGATACTATTGAGCATTTTTTTCTCTTTTTTTTCTAGTCACTAAAGGATACCTCAACTTCCTCAAGATTTACTTCCTAGACTCTTTCTCATGAACTTCTAACTTTTGGTTAGCCTTTGGTAATTCTAGCCTACTATGTTCTTTAGGAGCTTTCAACTTCCTATAGTCTATTAATACTTCCTTCCTTTGATAAGTTGGTATCCTTGGCCTGGGTTGCTCCTTAAATACTTTTAAATATTGATAGATTGCTAGTGCTTTCGGTCTTTGATAAGCTATTGGTACTTCTAGCTCTTGATAGTCAAACACTTGCTTATAGGATTTGAGTACTTCTAGCTTGGTCTGTTCCTAAGATATTTCCAGCTTCTCATAAAACTTTGATACTTTTGGTCTAGGTTGCTCCTTCTTCTACTTTTTTTGTGGGGGGAACTTCTATTTTTTGGGTATCTGGCCATAAAGGTCTTTTTCTAGATCTTGTCAATATGTGAAGTGGATCAGAGGTTGGAGGCTCCTCAACAAAAAGGTTTTGCTATTGATCCACCAACATAACTACAAGTTATTTTGACTTTATTTTTGCTTTTTGGGCTATAGCTAGGTGGAATTGGTGCTGATAAATTGCACATGTGTTAGCATTATGGGGATCATTGCATGCTAAAAACTAGTAGTTGTCTTGAGAAACATAATTAGATGGTGGATCATCCTACTTAGTATATGCAACATTTAGTCTCCTAGCTACATTACAGTTAGAAACTCCTTGGTCCTTTGAGACATAGGAAAATCTTCTAGGTTGATAGCTCTCATATCTCTTTTTTGTATTCTACCTTTCTAGTACACTGACTTTATTGTTCATATTTTTTAATGATACCATTAGTTCTAGTATTTTTGTATTTTCTTTAGATTTTGGGGTAAGCAATAGAGGCAAATAAGGTGTATATGGTTGATACAAAGCTTTGGGTGTCAAAATAGGAGCAATTTGAGGTATTGAAGTGTTTCGAGCATGTTGTGCTAGCTATAGAAACTTTTGAAAGTATGGCATGGTGACCGCAGGAGGTAATTTTCCAATATAGATCCATGCATTTTATACAACAATTACAACTTGGAAAACTTATGGGAATATCATTTCATTAGCTAACTAGATTTGTAGGAGTAGATCGAGGACATAGGCTTAGATATAATATATGTATATTGAAGGCTAGGAAGGCTCGATATCTTGAGTGATCAGCTTCCACATCTTGCTAAACCTGATATTGAAATTAACAATATTTTCTTGTGGGTGCCTCTAAATAGAGGTTAACTAGATGAGCAATAAGAATGGATCTCCTACCTCATTAAATTCTAAAATGAATGGTTCAACTAACTAAGCCCACAAATTGATATTATTGTCATCCAAGAATCTATACTCGATTAACACTTTTCCTTTGAAAGATATGGCTAGCAATCTCACCATGACATCTTCATGTTGGATATTATGAATAGCAGCTAGAGCAACCACATCTTGAGAGTGCTCATAGGTATTTTTTTTAGATCCATTATAATTTGGTAAGGCTTTAAGAGCAAACTAAGGGATTTCATTGAGATCGATAAGATCAAGGGGTCTATTATTGTTCCATCCTAGGTAAATTTGTCCAACCATGTTTTCTGAATGGGGACTATCAAGAGACTATCTAGGATAGGCTTGTAAAGGGATAGGATTTTGAACATAAAGAACTTTGACTAGAGAATGGGACTTACCTAGTATTCTATGAGCTCTTTGGGTAGGTATTTCAACAAATTGCATAGGTTCTTTGATTGTTTTCACTTCTAATCTTGTCAACACAATTCTAGAGTGTGTTCCTTTAATGAATTCACTAATTTTAGGTTCTTCAATTAGTGGAGTCACTAGGTGCATGTATTTTTTCTACTTGTGAGGTCAAGATATCCACCAAAATCTTGATCCTTAAAAAATATGAAATTAATATTAAATAATTCATCCCATTGGGCATGCCAAAATCTCTTGGTCTATGATCTACCTAGTGGATTTATGTGTGTCCTAGACCACAACCAATATTGGATGGTCATGAATTGATTCTTGATCCAACCTCTAAAGAATACCAATTCCTTGCTATGAAAAGAAAATAAAAGAGATGAAAGGAGGCTAAAGAGATAAATGGAGGATTAGAAAGAGATAAGGGAGAGAAAAATGGATTTGAAATTGAATCACATTCAGCTAATAGCACTGCCACATCCGATGCAAATCACTCTACAACTTGACTACTTACAGGGCCTAATAGACCAACCACCAAGCAAGGCATTACATAATGTAAATTAAGCTCATACCATGCCCGCTACTACTTTAATAGCCCTTAATGATAGTCTAAACAACTATGGCCTAATAGAATAAAGTTTTATAGAAGAAATTAGAACCGCAATGATTAAATGTTATGCATCCCTAATATTCCAATAGCTCAAAGTGATAATCCAAACAACAACTCAAGCCTAATAGAATAGACCACCCACAAAGATTTTACAAAAATATCTAGAGACTATAGAGAATGCATACATGAAATAATTCAACAACACAATATTGGTAGAGGTCAAATAGCAAGTTGATTCATTACGAAATAAAATGAAAGTGCATAGTATACAAGTAAACACTAAAATTCCTGAACCTCATACCGAGATTAATTATGTTATTTATAATTCCCTATACTAGCATAGCTAATGATTACAAGGATGGTTTGTAATAGGACTAACAAGAATAGGCATAGCCTAACCTAGTATATGGACCATGTTTGATCAATATGCCTAGGAAAGTGGATGTTGCTCTTCAAATATATCACTATCAGTTGTCTTGAACCAACAACCAATCACCACCTTCAACAACCACATGTCTTCAATAGGCTTGAGTTTCTTGAGCATGCTTAGCTCCTCCTACTATACCTTATTGTTATGTTAGTTGTTAGAATTGTAGGCACTCTTATCTATGATTAACAGTGGTGGCTAATACTATTGTAGGTCTTGGAATACTGGTTGTTGCTTTCTTGTAATTGCTTCACTTTGGTTACTTGAGAAATATCGAGGTGGCCCATACCTTTGACACTCATTATTTTTGCTTAAATAGTCCCTTCAAGGATATTTCACCTTTGTTTCATGATCTATTATAGGTATTTTACTTTTTGTTGGGGCTTCAAGGACCTGGTTAGGACTACTATGAAGCTTTGATGACATCGTCATTCAGAACTCTCAGTCACTCATGATTCCTTCAATTTTGGTGGTTGGCATTTTTATGGATTTAGGCTAATATTTCCCTTAATATTCCTTAGCTACTCTACTCTATACAGGTTGGGGCTTTAATGTGTTGTTGACATCATCTTTGCAAACCTCTGGCCACTCTTGTTTTAGACTCTAGAGTGGTTAGGCCTCTTTGCCTTATCTAGTTTTTGGGCCCAACAAAGTGAACTTTACCTTCTAGCCAGTCATGTGCAAAAAATATCAATCCCAACTAGATTTTGTATTATCTTAACAAAATTTACAGTCCATCAAAATTTGCAAAGATCTATCTATGTGGGTAATTATATTGGCCCACATTATTGGCACCTCTAAGGGATTTTTACTTGTAAAAATGAGAGCCTAGTTAGCCTTGTCCATTGGGCAATGGAGTCAAGAAATCTAGAGAAAATATTTATGAGAGAAAAAGCTAAAAATAATTATTGTTTACCATTATTGGCCAAAACTTGATTGGGTAAGCCCTTAGATATGTACCATCATTCCATTATTACACATGTGAATTGATAGTTATAATTTCCTAATTATTAGTTTCATTTCAACTCTACTTTGTTGCATGCTTTAACCAATGCCTTTATTACATTTAGCTATGATCATATTTATTTACTTATTGCATATTTACACAAAATTTAATAGGATCTCCCTCGCCAGTTGTTCCACATGTTGTTGATTCGTCAGAATTGACAATGTCTGGATCAAAATGATCTAAAATTCTTATGCTCTCGCATGTTGATATTCTAAAATATATGAATCACTCAAATAAAAGTTACTATCATATTTACCTTGGCATAGAATGAGTTCCAATTCTTGAATGAGCTATATCATCAAAACTTAGCATAGACAACAAGTCTTTGATTTGTGACTCATTTGTTGGCTTTTCTAGGTACTCTAGATCTTGTGCCAAATTGTAGCCTTATTCTTGATGAGTTCCCAAGCTTGTATGAATCAATGCATTGATATGGAGCATGGAAAAATCACCTTCTACTAGTGAATCTCCTCTTAGGTCTCTTGGGTGTTTTGGACACATTTTTGGAAACCCTTGACTGATTAACTTGCCACTACACTGATTTCCCATGTCTAACCCAATTTTTACATTGAGATCAAATATGGAAATCTATCTTCTTTTAGTGACTCATCCATAAGGTCCTCTAGGTTTTTTGACCAATATTCTATCTCCACTTGTATGTGCTCCAAAGAATTTTTAGCTATATTGATAGTTTTTTCATCATACCTTTCTATGTAGTAGGGATTGCTTTTCTTAGCATAGATTTGGATCCTTTTCCCTTTGTAAGGAATTATCATGTGAGTGTAGTCCAGTGAAGGATAACCTCCAAGATTTGTTATGAACTCATTCAATAAGAATAGTCCAAATAGCATAAGAAGATCCACCACTAACACCTCTTAGAAGATTGAGATATTTGAAACTTTATGTAATATCATTGGGATGTCCTTTATAGCCCCCACTATTTGGACTGGTGCCTTGTCAACTTACAATACTTTGGTACTATTTTGGGTGTATTCTAAGCCCATTTTTTCACAAATAGACTTAGGCATGACTACTATGGTAGCTCTAGAATCCACCATGCAGTTGTGTATTATCCATAGTTCCATGCACAAGGACATATAAAAGGGCGAAGGTTTAATTTTACCTATTCCAAGAGAAGGTTTGATCTTACCCATTGATGACTGATTTTGTGCCAAATTGAAGTATAATAAGGTAAGTCTACCTACTTCTAAGCTTTTAATAGTTATCTTTAACAAATTAATTTGTCTAAGGATTAGGAAAGCATCGTACATATTAGCTCTTGAGGGAGTCCTTTTCAATTCTTCCACAATGTTGAATCTAGAGACCTAGGGCAACTTTTGTTCTTCTTGGGCTAGTTTTTGGAATATCCTTTGATATTGCTAACCACTTTCTTCTCTTTTCTTCCTAGTTACTAAAGGATACCTCAGATTCCTCAATATTTTCTCCTTAAACTTTTGCTCATAAACTTTTGACTTTTGGTTAGTCTTTGGCAATTTCGGCCTGTTATGTTCCTCAGGAGCTTCCAACTTCCATATACTATTGATGCGTTCTTCCTTTTATAAGCTGATATACTTGGCTCAAGTTGCTCCTTAAACACCTTTAGCTTTTGATAGATTGTTGGTGCTTTTATCCTTTGATAAGCTACTAGTACTTATGGATCTTACTCTTTAGACACTTTTGGTTGCTTATAGGCTTTGAGTGCTTCTAGATCGGTTTGTTCCTTGGATATTTTTGGCTTTTGATGAAATTTTTATGCTTTTGGCCTAGGTTACTACTTCTTCTACTCTTTTTATGGTGAAATTTCTAGCTTTTGGGGATCTAGCTATAAAGGTATTTTTCTAATTCTTGTCAATATGTAAAGTGGATCAAAAGTTGGAGGCTCCTCAATAACAAGGTTTTGCTCTAGATCTATCAGCATACCTACAAACCCTTTTGAATTTATTTTTGATTGTTGGGTTGTAGCCAATTGGCATCGATACTAACAAACTACATGTGTTATCATTATTGGTATCATTGCATGTTAAACACTATAGTAGTTGTCTTGAGAAATAGAAGTAGATGAAAGATCATCCTGCTCAACATATATAGCATTTGTTCTTCCAGCTACATCACTACTAGAAATCCCCTAGTCCTTTGAGACATATGCAAACCTTCTAGGGTAATAACCCTCATATATCTTCTTGGAATTATACCTCTCTAACACAATGACTTTATTGTTCATATTCTTAAATGTTGCCCTTAGTTCTAGTATTTTTGAATTTTCTATAGATTTTGAGTTGGGCAACAGAGGTAGAGAAGGTGCAGATGATTGAGGTAAAGCTTTGTGTGCCAAAATAAGAGCAATTTGAGGCACTAAAGTGGCCAGAGTGTGTTGTGTTGGCTATAACAACTCTAGAAAGTATGATATGGTAACCTTAGGAGGTAATTTGCTAACATAGATCAATGTATTTTCTATAGCAATTGTAACTTGGAAAACTTGTAGGAATATCATTTTATTTTCTAACTAGATTTGTAGACCTAGATCTAGGACAAAGGCTAAGATATAATAGATGTGTGTTTGAGGTTGAGAAGGCTTGATATATTGAGGGATACGCTTCCACATCTTACTAAACCTAATATTGAAATCAATAATATTTTATTGTAGGTGCTTTTGAATGGAGGTGAACTATGTGGACGATGAAAATGGATCTCCTACCTCATTAAACTCCAAAATGAATGGTTTGGCTAACTGAGCCCATGAAATAATATTGTTGTCATCTAGGGATCTATACTAGGTTAACACTTTTCCTTTGAAGGATATGGCTAGTAGTCTCACCATGACATCTTCATATTGGATATTATGAATAATAGCTAGAGCAACCACATCTTGACAATGCTCATAGGTAATTTTTTAGATCCATCATAAGTTGGTAAGGCTTTAAGAGCAAACAAAGGGATTTCATGGAGATTGAAAAGATCAAGGGATCCATTGTTGTTCCATCCTGGGTAAATTCATCTACCACACCTTCTAAATTGGGACTATCAAAAGACTGTTTAGGACATGCTTACAGAGGGATAGAACTTTGAATAGAAGAAGCTCTAACTGGAGAGTGATACTTACCTATCTTATGTGAGCTATTTGAGTAGCTAGTTCAACAAACTACATAGATTATTTGAGATTTTTGGATTTTAATCTTATTAACACACAATTATAGAGGTTATTAATTTAGAAAAGTCACCAATCTTAGGTTCTTCAATCAATGGAGTCACCAAGTGAATGCATTTTTTCTACTTGCGAGGTCAAGATATTCTCCAAAATCTCAATCCTCCAAAAATATGAGATAAATATTGAAAATTCATCCCATCGGGCATATAAAAAACTCTTGGTTTGTGATCTTCCTAGTGGATTGATGTGTACCCTAGACCTACAAAATATTGGATGGTTAGGATTTTCTTTCTGATCCAACCTCTTGAGAAGGTTAGTTCCTTATTGTGCAAAGAAAATAAATAAATTAAAGAAGACTAAAGAAATAAATGGAAGGTTAGAAAGAAAGAAGGGACAAACATGTGGATTTGAAAGCAAATGGTATTTGGCTAACAACACTACCACATCCTATGCAAAGCACACTACAACTTGACTACATATAGGGCCTAACAAACCAATCACCAAGCAAAGCATTGTAGAATGTAAATTAAGCTCAAATAATGCCCTCTACTACTCCAATAGCCCTCAGTGATAGTACAAATAGCAACTATGGTCTAACATAATAGATCATTGATCGAATTTTATAGAAGAAAACATAACCACAATGATTAAACGTTATACATCTCTAATATTCCAATAGCCCATAGTGATAATCCAAAGAGCAACTCAGGCCTAACAAAATAGACCACCCATAAATATTTTATAGAAATATCTAGAGACTATAGAGCATACCTATATGAAATAATTCAACAACACAATACTAACAGAGGTCAAACAATAAGTTGATTCATTAAGAAGTAGAATGAAATTGCATAGTATACAATAGATAAACACTCAAATTGTTGATCCTCGTGCTAAGGCAAATTGTGCTTTTTATAATTCACTATACTAGCCTAGCTTATGGTTACAAGGATGGTCTACCATAATCCTAACAAGAATAGGCACATTCTATCCCAATTTGTGGCTCATGCTTGGTCAACATGCCTAGGGAAGTGGATGTTGCTCTCCTAATCCATCACTACTAGTTTTCTTAAGATAGCAACCAATCACCACCTTTAGTAACCATGTGTCTTTAGTAGGCTTGATTTTATTGAGCATGCTAAGCTCCTCCCACTATACCTTATTGTTATGTCAGCTATAAAAATTGTAGGCACTCATATTTATGATTAGCAATGGAAGTTGATACTGTTGCAAGTCTTGGAAGACTAGTTATCACTTTTTTGTAATTGCTTCACTTTGTCTAGCTGAGAAATGTCTGGGTGGAGCATGCCTCTGATGCTCACAATTTCTACTTAAACAAACCCATACAGGAGCTTTCACCTTTGTGTCATGATCTATTGTGGATATTTTGATTATCGACGGGGCTTCAGGGACCTGGTCAGGACTGCTATCAATATTTATTGGCATCATCATTTGGAACTCTTGGCCACTCATGCTTTTGACCACTTATGATTTTAAACACTCATGATTCCTTCAATCTTGGTGGTTGGGGTCTTTGTGTATTTAGGCTAATATCACCCATAAGTCTCCTTACCACTCTCTTTTATAATGGTCAAAGCTTCAACATGCTATTGTTGAAATCATATTTGCAAACCTCTAGCTACTCTTGTCCCAAACTCTGGAGTAGTCAAGTATCTTTGTCTTAGCCAATGTTTGATCTTAAAAAAGCACACATTTCCTTGCAACTAGTCATGTGCAACAAATATCAAGACAAACTGAATTTCCTAGCATGTTGACAAAATTGATAGTCTACTAAAATTTTCAAGCATCCATCTATGTGGACAATTATACCACCCCATAATATAATATAATTATGTAACAATTTACTCAAATTTAAGTTAAAATAATTTAGGATGTAAAAAATAACAATGTTATTAGATTTAAAATCTTGAAACCATATTTCACTGGATATTACAACATAGTGGTATCTAAATGTTATAAGTCCACGAAGATAGACCTATAGTGAAGTAGGAGAAAAATATAGAAGATTCAAAAGCCCTATTAAGGATAAATTTACCACCAAGTTGGGAAGAGGAGGTTAAAATGATATAACATAAATCTTTCCCATGGTTTGCATTTTATCCAAAGAAGATGAAAGATTTCAACCCTGACATAAACATGATTAATCACCAAAATATATGCATCCTGGTGAACAAATAAAAATGGATCCATGATAAAATATTTGCATGGTAGTGTATGAGGGTGGAAACTAAAAATAAATGTGATAGGATCATGCAAATAAGAAATTTACTAGGATTTGGGATGAATGTCATAAAAAAGATATGCAAGGATCTATCTAGTATTCTATAAAAGTAACACCATCTTCAATTTTAGTAGCATCTACTACTATCATGGATTGAGTGAGTACAATAATGCATCATGTAGAGATCATGTTAGTAATCTAAGAGGCTATTAGAAGAGGAATAATTTCTATAGGTAAGGGACCAAGGAGAGAAAGTTGGAGGATAAATCGATTACAAAGATGCTATCAAAGAAGGTCCAAGAGTTGTGGAGATCAACTCGATTGATGACAAAGATTCAATAGAAAAATTTGTTGTCTTAGAGGATATTATTTATTTTGTGCATAATATCATTTCTACATCCATCACTTTATTTGACATGACTTCTTCTATTCCCATTTCTTCTACTATTTTTTGTTTCCACTTCTTAAGTCCCATATTTTTCTTTTATTGTGCCCACTTCACCATCTATTGAGAAGCCATAAGGGTAGTGATATTCATAGCACCATATACTAATTATTAACTTATGGCATAAATTTTCCTACATAATACATCACCATCATCCTCCATCCCACTTTCTACCACTTCCATTGCACCTAATTAAACCATTTTCACCTTGCCATGATCCCAAGCAAATGATGAGACATTCCATTGTTATTTTCACCACTCTAACATCCACCCCAACTACATCATCACAAAATCAAAGCACAAATAAGGATGTTAATGGCCTTATTGGACACTTCTTTTTCCATACCATTTGATTCTACAAGTTTGAATCTTTAGAAATTTATTTTTAAGCATCTCTAACAAGTGATATTTTGCTAGCATACCCAACAATGACGACTACATTAGACTCAATAATTGTAGCACCTATGACCCTTACCAAAGTAAATCTAATGGAAGGATACCTATATAATTTTGTGCAATCATCATTTCAAATAAGAATCCATCCTCAAGAGTGTAGTATGGAAGAAGTGAGAGTGTGGTTACACAAAGCATAAGATACAATGCAACTCTTGCTTGCTTAAGCATATAAATAGATGAGAAGGGCAAAAGGATATTGTATGTAATTACTTTATAAGTAGATATGACATATCTAGACATAATTCACACATATTATATTACTAGATTGTGCATTGGTCCTAAGATAAGATAACCTAGGAAAGCAATAGAGTTGGTCAAGAAAACTACCAAAGCTATGTTAGTTGACTATCAATGCTTGGCAAGAAATGATGACAAACATAAGAAATAAACAAATGATATTTAAATATTCCTTGAAAAAGAAAAAGCTAACATCAATACCAAAGTGGACTATATTTATCAACCATATAAAGATATAGAAGAGGAATGAAAATAAAAAGAAGATTAGTAGTGGTAGTTGAAATAGGCAAAGAAAAATATCGAGGCATTAAAGCATGAAAAAAATAATGACATAAATGGTTCAAATGTAAGAGAGGAAAAAATAAATAAAGAAACTAAAATAATTAAATCTTGGTGATTGTCCTTATTTATGCAAATGGTCAAAATCATGCTTGGTTCCCTCTGGGACCAAATCCACACTAAAATAAATAGGATGGAAGAATTCTTACTACATATTAAGAAATGTAAAGACCTTAGCAATAGGGTCCTTTTATGATTAGAAAAATAAAGGTAAAATTGGGTATAAAACCATATTCAACTTATTTTATCTTGAGACAATTCCATAATAAAATTAAAGTTGACTTGTAGGAAATATGCATCATAATAAAAATATAAGACAACTAGGTAACTTGAGAGAAAAATTGAAGAAATTAGAAGAGTGCATTGTGTCTCAAAATGATCTAAAGTAATAAATGGAAGAGAATAGACATGAAATATTATAGTAAGTCAATTATGATAACACTAGCCCACTATCAAACTAGGGAGAACCAAACATTGATGAATAGTACACCATGTTAATAGAATAGAGAAAAACCAACATGTCATGAATAGAAGGGATGCCTCTAGAACAAACCACTACCACACTCTTCGGTTTAGTTATTTAATTAGATAGGATACTAGAGAGTATAAGGATAATAGAAAACAAGAAAGAGAAGTTATATTGATCCAAGCATGAGGACCTAGATCTAATGCTAGAAATATTAAAAAATATATAAATCCCTTTGGATGCTAATTGGGATGCTCTACAAATGCTAATGTTTCTATTAAGCATTTCATCTCCATAACCAAATTATATTCTTATGTTATTTCATTAATTTGTTCTTTAAATATTTTATAAGATTCTTTATTGACTCTATCCCAAGGAATAAGGAACACTAGAATCTGCCATCAAACAAGCATGATATCCCTTGAAGTTACAAAAACTATGGTAGTTTGACTTCTATCATTGCATCTTAGATATAAAATCAATTATACAAGGGAGGAAAAACACAAAATAATTTTTTTAGTCTTAATATGAGACCATTAGATATGTTTGAAGAATTCAAAAGTGAAGCCTAAATTACCAATCATAAAGTAGATGAAGAAATTTTCATAAAATTTAATGAAATTTGTTGAAGTGTAGATTGGGTTGAATCACTTGATCCGATTTGCTTGCATTGATTGACTAGCTACACATATTATGATTAATTTGCAAAAATGATATCACCAAAAAATTAATTTATACATAAAAGAACAAGATCTATTTGAAGAACATAAGAATCCAATTTGCTTCATGGACAACATAGAGATGATGTCATGAAAATTGTAGGCTAGCTTAGTAAAAGAGAAGGAAGAGGGAGTTTGATTCATTTATCAAGAAGAATGGAATGCTAATAGATGAGTGTCACATGAAACTCTTACATGTCAGCTATGAAGAAAGTCAAAATGCAAGAGTTTTATTAGCACAAGTTTCTTGACTTTACTAAGGTTGATTTTCTTTAAGGTGGATGAATTAAGGACTATTTTTCTAGCATGGAGGTTAACCTATATATAGGATATCGATTCACTCACAGGACACCAATTTTATGATAAAGTGACTAATTTAGTTAGTAGAGTCTGGAAAATATAAAATGTGTCTAAATTTATCTATTCGCTCATTTGAGATATATTTTTAAGTAGGGATCATGACTTGGGTCACATGGTACTAACTATAATAAGCAAAAAAGTGATAAAACCTTTGTTGAATGAAGATAGTGATTGAAAATAATTGCAAAAGTACACTAGAAGGAGCATTTAGATCCAAATTTAACTGGATTTGCATCCATTTTCGATAAAATGATATTTACTATTTTTGTGTTGAATTAAATGCTAGGATCTATTTTATTTCAATTAAGACTTGAGTTAACTTTTTAACTATAAATATAGTTGAAGCTCATTTGTAAAATATCCTTTTGGCTATTTTAGAACTATGCTTGCTTTTTTTTTATCAAATAGAAGCTAGATAGACTGCTATAGTAAATGCTTATGGATTATGCATGTTCACTTGTTAAACTATGTATTTCTCTGGCACGTTTTTATTGAAGTGAAATTATATTTGTGGTTTTTCTTCTCATAACATTATTATATCTATTTAGTATTATAATAAATTGTATTTTTTTGGTTTCAATTAAACCCCCTTTGGATCATACTCTTTATGTTATAGTCTCATTGCTATATTTACTTTCAGTATTTATTTTTATTTCTTCTAATCCATTTCCTACAAAATCTAGATTAGATTACTAAGAATATAATGTATTTGGTTCTCTTTGAATGTTTGGTGGGATAAAATGTTCATTTCCAATCTAAATGTTGTATAGAGATGCATATAACCATTGACTGCATCAACAAAAACCGACTCCCATATTTTATTATATATGAGTTGTTCATACTCTATCTACATAGTTGTTTCTTATTGATGGTATAATTCATCTGGTTTATAAGTGACCATGTCTCCATAACATACAAATTTCTAAGAAAACCATATGATGGGAGGTTGGAATGATGCTTAAAGGAAATAGAGAAGATCTGGAAGATGGGAAGTAGGCGACCATTAACTTGAGTGGTCAGAAGCCCACTTTAAGAAGTAAAAAAATAAAAGTTATATCATGGAATATTAGGGGAATGAATGCCCCTAACAAACATAGATTGGTGAGATCCTTGATGAAGAACCACCAACCTGAAGTAGTATTATTGCAAGAAGCTAAATTATCTTGTGCAATTTGGAAAAGTATTCAAAGTGGAATGTGGAATACGGGTAAGAGTTGTTAGGTGGAGGCTAGGGGAGCTTTAGGAGGATTTTTAACTCTATGGAACTTTGACCTCTATGAGGGAGAAGTCGTCTCTACAAGTGAAAATAAATTAACTTTTCTTGTCTTGACCAAGTATTCAAAGTTGGATTTCCTTGTTATAAATGTCTATGCTCTAAATATAAGTAGATTGAAAAAGGAGTTTTGAAAAGAGTTGGAATAGGAACAACAGGTCAGGGGGATAAAATGGATAGCGGTAAGAGACTTCAACACTTCATTTAGGTAAAGTGAGAAGAAAGGGGGTCCTAGGGATTCATTGAGAGTATGGAGGATCTTAGCAATTTTATATCAGAATCAACTCTTTATGATGTTGATTTGAGTGGTAATTCATTCACATGGACTAACAAGAGGTTAATGGTGGAATTGACCTAAGTGAGATTGGATAGGGTTTTTCCCTTGGAGTAATTTGAGGAAATTTGTGTTCATGCATTGGCACGATTTCCAAGAATAGATTTAAATCACAATCCTCTTGTATTTTGGTGTAGTTTGGAGGATAGAAAGAAAAACAACCCCTTAAAATTTGAATTCATGTGGCTACAACACCCAAGCATTTATGAGGAAATGGAAAGATGGTGGATGCATCAATCCAAGGATCCAAAATGTATGTTGTTTTTAGAAATTTAAAATATGTGAAGGGGGATGTAAAAATGTGGAACAAGGAGGTCTTTAAAAACTTCTTCTTGAAAAGGGAGTAGTTAATGCAAGAATTGAGTCAACTTGAAGAGAAAATAAGAAGAAACAGGATGGATCAAGTCCATTTTAATAGATATAAAGTTATCTAGTTGTAATTGCATACAATAATGATAAGGGAGGAGATGTATTGGAGATAAAATTCAAGGAAATGATGGTTAAAATAAGGTGATAGAAACACAAGATTATTTCATATCTCTAACATAAGACATAAAAATGTAGCTAGGATAACTAAAATTCAAAAATAGTATGGAGAAGTAATAAGAGAGGAAGATTAAATTAGACAAGGGGCAATGGAATTCTTCAGATTGTTGCTAACAAAGGATAGGGAGGATGATTAATAAGCTATGAAGGAGATAATTTAACATATCCTAAGGATTTTATCTAGAGATATGAATGCAAAAATTGTTAAAGAGGTGAATGAGGAGGAGTTCAGGGAAGAAGTCTCATCCTTAGAAAAATATAAAACTCTAGGGCTTGATGGATTTCAAGTGGGTTTCTTCCAAGATTTTTGGAACATAATAAGGATGTAGTAGTAGCAGTAAGATATTTGCATCACTTAGGCAAAGTGTTAATAAAATACAATAATACTTTCATAGTGCTCATTCTAAAGAAGCTTGGGTTGAAGGGATGTAAAGACTTCAAGCCAATTAGTCTGTGTAACATCATTTACAAGATAATATCAAAAGTAATTACATTAAGACTAAATTTTATTCTCCTATAGATCCTTGCAAATTAGCAAGGGGGATTTATGAAGGGTAGGTAGATTTTGGATGGAGTAATCACACTCTATGAGACCATGCATTCAATTTAAATTATTAAAATAGAGGAAATGGTGTTAAAGCTTTACATGAATAAAGCTTATGACTAGGTCTCATGGCATTTCTTGGATAAAGTCCTAGAAAATTTTGGATTCAAAAGATTCTAGAGGTGGGTGAATAGATGCTATGGAGGACCTAAACTCTTAGTTATAGTGAACACTTCTTTAGTTAGATTATTTAGAAGTAGTAGGGGCTTAAAGCAAGGGGACCCATTGTCCCTATATCTCTTCATAATAATGGTATAAGTGTTGGGAAGATGCACTAGATCAACAAAATAAGTAGGAGCATTAAGTGGGTTGAAACCATCTATATCCATAGAAGGTATTATTCACCAACAATTTTTGGATGACACAATTTTATTAGGGATACCGTTTGTAGCTAAGGAAAAGGAATTTAGGAGGATATTAAATCTCTATTAAAAAGCATAAAAAAAAATTTTAAATGTGGACAAGAGTAAGATGTTTTTATATACTTTAGAGAATCAGTAGAGAAGAATAACAATAAAGCTTGGGTGTAGTGTTTTAACTCTCCATTTTGTGTACTTGGGAATACCAATGTTCATAGGGAAATGCAAGGATCAGATGTGGAATGTGTTCATTGACAAGGTCCAAAGTAAATTAGCTAGATGAAAGGGGAATTTTTTGAGTCAGACAGGTAAGTTATAACTACTTCAGAGTAATCTCCAAGCAATCCCTATATATTTATTATCAGTTTTTAAAATACCACTGAAAACAACTAATATAGTAAAAAGTATTCAAAGAAGATTCCTATGGTCAAGACTAGATGAGAATAGCAAAATTCTACTTGTAGCATGGGATAAAGTATACAATGATAAATCAAGTGTAGTACTTGAGCTTAGAAGAATAAGGGAAATGAACAAGGCTTTGGCATTGAAGGTGTGATGGAGGATAGGGAAGGAGCTTATGCCTTATGGGTAATAATTCTAAGAGATAAATACCTTGAAAACCAAGAGGATAGTAGATTTTTTACCATACTAGAGCTCTATCAAGGATCTTCAATGTAAAACCACATAGTAAAAGGTAGATATATGCATGGCTGGAGAAGTACCCATTAATTAAGGTATATATAATGGTAGGTTTGTCCACTTATGGAAATATGCATGGCTGGAGAAGTACCCATTAATTAAGGATGGGGAGTTATCAAGAATCAGAGTAGAGCTAGAATAAATTTATGGGATTATGGTGAGTGATTATTTGGATTTAGGAAGAAAAGTAAGATGGAAGGAGCTAAGAATCTATTTTTAGTATGAGTAAGAGCTACAAAATCTAATAAATAAACTAAAAGTATATTATGTAAGATCCAACTTGGATGAGGATACAATAGTATGGAGAGCTACTTAGAAAGGGTTGTTCACTGTTAAATCAGCCTATGATTTTTTACTTGTAGTACATAGGGGGATTTCAATGGGATCATTTATGGGGAAGGAAAGCAATACCAAAGTTAAAAATTTCCCTATGGTTGGCAACTCAAAACAAGATTTTAATAGTAAATAACCTACATAAGAAGGGTTTTCATTTCCCTAATAGATGTTACCTTTATGAAGCTCATGATGAAATAGTGAGTTACATTATACTAGATTGTAAATACTCCCTAAAAATATTGTATGATATAACAAAGAATATGGAGGTGGTGTGTATGCTACCTAATAACATGGAAGGTTGGATAGAATAGTGGGAGAAGTCATTAAAATCCCAAGAAAGAATTAGATTTGGAATCTAATTTTCTTTCATTACGCATGAGGAGTTTGGTTGGAGAGAAATAGAAGGATTTTTAAAAGGGAGAAGATATCTATATCTAGGAATAGATAACACATCATAGCATACATAGTGGATAATGTTAAAGCATTGAGAGTGCATAAGATTCCAAAGTCAATGGAGGAGGTAAATTAAGTGAATATTAGAACCTAACTCTAGTTGGGGTGAATGAAAATCCCCAAGGAGACTTGAGGAGCATGACTAAGTGGTAACCACCAAAACAAGGATACCTAAAACTAAATTTTGGTGGGGCTTCTAAAGGAAACCCAAGGAATGCTAGAGGAGGAGCAATGTTAAGAGATAACCAAGGAATGTTGACCAAAGCGATGAGTAAGTACTTAAGCATTATGGCCAATCATCATGCTAAAGCTAAAGTGGTCTTGGTAGGAGTAAAAATGGTGGTTTAGTGGGGGGATAGGAAACTATTAATTAAGGGATATTTACTGAATATTGTTAATCACCTCAATAAAATGGCAATGGCAAGCTGGAGAGTTGTCGACATAATAACAAATACACTAAGATCCCTGAAGTCATTGGAAGAATTTGAGGTGGTACATGTGTATGGAGAAGGAAATGGGGTGGTAGACTACCTAGCCAATTAGGTAACTCTTAGAGAGGAAGATAAAATATAGATACACTAAATGGGATTCATCTAGATGTACTTCAATTAGTGGCACAGGAGGGAGGATATATATATAGTTAATTCACTAGGTAAGTTCTAAATAGGAAAAATCAATGACTCATCAAAGATATGAGTGTAAATAGATAGAAAATGAATGTAAACCTATTGAGTTTTGAAACAAGGTAGTACAATGTTTCGAATGTCCTATAGCATTTGAAGATAAGGCAATCTAGTTGGTAAGACTGGTTAGACCAGTCTAGAAATGTAGAATGGTTCATGCCTTTCAAAAACCAAGATTTTACCCTAATAAAAAAATCTAGCCCACTTGGGAAAAAGGCAAACTGTAGAAACAACTAGATCAAGACAATGAAAGTCATAGAAAGAAGCCAAAGAATAAATAAAAAATATGACATATCATTATATTAAAGAAAATTTGAATGATAAAAATACCTAAATAGGAAGGATCAACACTCCCCACATAATATATAGGAGAATGCCTAAGAGCATCATATAAAAAAAATAAGAGGATGGAGTAACCTTAAGAAGATTCAAAATTGATCCCAAATGTTGTCTAGAGAAGACTCAAAAAAATAAAAATATTTCTTAACAATGACCTCATGGGTATTGGTATTGAAAAATGGTAACCCATCAACCTTATGTTATAAAAAAAAAAAAAACCTAAAGAGGGAGGATCAACACTCTCCATAGAAGATATAGAAGAAGGCCTAAGAGCATCATCAAGAGAATTAGAAGAACTATAAGATATAGTAAACAAATTGACAAAAAAATCTAGGAGAAAATATCAAATGGAAAAAATTAATAGGATGGAGTATCCTTAAGAAGAGTCAAAAGTAATCCCAAAGGTTTTATAAAGAATCATTAAAATAAACATCTTTCCTAAAAATAACCTCATGGGTTTTGATATTAGAAAGAAAATGATAACCAATCAACCTCATGTTATACCAACAAAACTGAATATATGACTCTTCCATTAAATCTTATTCCACATTTCATTGGGAATATGGACTAATCACAAATGTAGCTATAGGTACATTATGATAGAGAAAATCCATGAAACTTATAACATCCACTTTCCTCATTTCTTTCTTTGATGGATTTTTAGCCAATCACAAGTCTTGATATCCAATATCTTAAACAAACTCAAATAGTAGAGCATTCAATATTTTAGATCAATATCAATGAATATACCATTCATATAATAACAATAATATTACAACACAATGAACAAACTCATTGTATTATGAATCAAATATACAAGAGCTTTATTATATAAATCAATGCTTGATACCATACATGGAGCTTTGTCTCCATAATATATCCTTACAAGTGACCTTTCAATACTTTATTTATTGCTCTCCTCACATATTTGGGAGATGCATCCTTTCCTATTCCACACATAATACAAACCTCTCATGTCTCTTGACTTTACATCTTGCCACATACATGTGACTTTTCACTTGCATACTTGACACATACACACATGACTCTTGACTAACCTAGATGAAACATTGCACACACTTGCACACTTAATTACATGACACTTGCACACTCTCATACTCTACACACTTGCACACTTTACTACATGACACTTGGACTTATATTACATATTGACACATACTTTAGGGGAACAAATCACACACCTAATCTAATAACTTACACACTATTCTAATATTTATAATTGTACAATGGTACCATGGGGGTTCTTTCACATAGTACCAAATAATGTAATGTTCTCCAACATTCTTGATAATTCAATGGGAATTCAATTTCAAAAATGATGAACTTCATGGGATTTGTTATCATCTATACTATCGAAAGAAAAACATTCAATATTGGTGGAATAGACATCATGGTGGACTTAAGGTGTACCATCACCAAACTAGAATGAGGTAAGAATATCAACGATATTTTGACCTCCATAAACACCACCACCAACTAGCTTGGGTGCAACTAGGTTTTCTTTGCCAATAACCTCTTGGACCAACAAAGAGGTTAAGACCATTGATAATAAAAGTATAGTTATCATTTTCCCCTTTCAAGAACCATAATCGAGAATCGAGCATGTTGGTCCAAGATACTAAATTCTATCAAATAAAAAACATGGTATTCAATGACAATGGAACATAAAATATCTTCTTAGTGTTTAATGGCCCACATGTGGAAAATAAAATTCAATCCAAACATACAATGTCAATAATAAAAAACCCTTTATGTATGCTCTTCATGCATACTGGAAATTGTATTCATTAAAAAAAATACCATTGTCAAACAAATCTCATCATTAAATAAAAATTCCATTAGGGATAATATAATTATGATGGGGATTACTCACATTTAGGAATTGCCTTTTAATGAAATTAAATAAGTGAAATATATATATCGAAAGCTATGATACTAATAAATTGAAACCATTAACATTCTTGACAATAGAAAAACAACATCAAATTAGTAATTGCCAGCAAATACACTAGAAAAATATGAATAAGCATGACTACCTATCAATGTTTTCAATTGAATCCCTACTTAAAATCACTTGTGATATTTGGTACCTTTTTGATGGACAGGTCTTCAAATTCCAAATTTTGTCTCTTTTCTAATTGGATGGCTATTCAAAGAGATAATTACTTATCCCATTATTCGATTTCCTGCTTGGTACATTACCTAATGAAAGCTATACACAATTTAGTAGATGAGTGGCAATGTGTTTCCAAGAGGGACCCCTGAGGTGCCCAACCCATCAATGGCCATTCATCATACATTACACAAACATAAATATGATGGAAGCCTTAAAGCTTTGTCAATTGGATTAATTAATTTATGTCCATGAAAGTATATTGTAAAGATTTCAAACACCTTCATACATATATCATTTAATTTTCATTTGATATTCTTTATGATGTTATTGAATTCTATGTTACTTCTTCTACAAACCCCATCAAAATTATAATGTAATTATTTTTTTTGATTTTTCTTAGTCAAGAAACCAAGATATTGGTTTTGTTGGTATTTACTTGCATGCATATTTCCTTGCAAAATTTTTCTAAGGCCTCTAAATGCTCTCTCAACCCATGTCTTATACTTTTAATAAAAATGATATTACTGCATACAAAAATGATCTCACCATATATATCTTCAATTGGACACCATCATTACTTTACAAATTTAACCATTGTCCTATTTTTCAATAAATAAACCAATTAAGTGGGGGATATAAGATAATTTTGTTTAATTTCTATGCCACTTCTAAAGCATTTTGAAAGAACTACTTGTGTTTTGATTTTGTCTAAGAATTCCTCATAAATTTTATGGAGTGTTACCTTTGATGGATTTTGAAGCCTTATACTACCACAAAATATCATAGGTTATATCTCATAGGACCCAATATAAAATAGCCATAATATATAAAGATCAAAATAATAATAAGAGTAGAATAATATGAGAAAAATAATATGTATATCAAGGATTATAATAAATCAAATAATATTCAATAATATGCTGAAATATGAATGTAAATAGCCTGAATCATTCATGTACTATGCATGAAGAACAACTTACAATATTAATTGCTCAAAATGCATACAAGTTTTATTACTCCTCTATTTATTGCAATTAGATAATAATATCTATGAATATGATCTTTTCTATTTGTCACTATGGAGCATTACCTCCATAATATAGCCATAGTAATGTGACATTTTGGATACTTGATTATTACTCTTCATATATCAAATCTCATAACTCTTGGCTTATCTACTTGCCACTTGTATACTTGATGAATACTTGACTCTATAAAACTTGCACACCTTTACAAAAATCTTACACACTTAACCTAGGACACTTGTGCACATCTTTACATTACATATTTGCACTCTTGCATACAAGACAATTGTGCACATTTACTCAACCTACATTTGCACTCTAACTCATATGACACTTGTGCATTCTTGCACATCCACATTTACATAAAGAGGAAAATATAAATCACACTCTAAACTATAGAGTCAACCCTAATCTATTATTTAAAAATGTACCATGAAGGTACCATGGGATACATTAAGCATGTACCAAATAATGTAATATACTCCAACAACCTTTAATTATTTTGGGTATACCCAATTCCTCCATTCCACTCCAAAATTCACTTCTAGAAATTGTCTCAAAGACCACCTTAAATTCAAGAAAACAATAATAAACTTTCCCTTTTGCATTCCATATTTTTTAATAATATGTTTCAATGTGATTCAATGGTCTATTATCAAGTGCTATTATCTAAAGTGTATTTGTCCTTTTTTCCTCTTTTCTTGTACTTCCACCCCCTTGTTGTTCTTATTCTCAACCATACCTCTAAATAGTTTTGCAAATAAAATATTGAATATACTGGTTTAATAATTGTTAATATTGTTCACATCATAAATATTTAAAATATGTACAGGTAAACTTCTCATTTAATCTATTTGGAAATCCATGTTAAATAACATCACTGAATATCTTGTTGATGTGTAGTGCTAAGTGTTATATTCTCTATTTTAAGTATCCTACCTATATTCCATCTACATCACGAATCTTACCTACTCCTAGATCCTTAATACTTTCCTTATAGATATGCAAGGCTCGGGGGATAAAGATCTGCAAAACCTCCTAAGGAGTTATTATTTAGGTAGAGGTTTAGAGGAGGATCAAATAATTTGGGGAAGAAACCAGCAAGGCTAGTACTTAGTGAAGGATGGATATAGAATCTTGGACAAAGTAACCTTAGAGAAACCCGAGCTTAAAAGAATTTGGAAGCTAAACATCATCCCTAAAGTTGCTATATTTTTTTGGACTTCCATTCTCAATAAGATCCTTACAAAAGCTAATATGTTCAAAAGAGGGATTGTGGTTCCAACTATTTATGTCTTATGTAACAAAGAGGATGAGTGTGTGGACCACCTGTTTGTAACTTGTGCTTTTTTTCATGATATCCTAAATATGTTATTGAGAGAAGTTAATGTTGCTTGGGTCATTCCAGATTCTCTAATCAGGATTTGGGAACATTAGCACTTAGGAAGTAGTATTTTTTGGTAAAAATACATTCCACATATTTGTTGGGGGATTTGGTTGGAAAGAAACAAATGAGTGTTCAAAAATAAAACCAGAGGAATAATTGGGGTTTATGCCAAGATAAAAACAACCCTATTGGAGGATTGTATTAAAAACATTGTTGGCTAGGAAAATCTTGCAATGATCCTCTCTAGAGAAAAAAATATATTAAATATGGAAAAAATCAATAAGGTGAGACTAGATACCATATGGGAACGTCCCCACAAAGACTGGGTAAAAATTAACTTCAATGGAGCTGCAAAAGGTAACCCAGGTCATGCTAGTGGTGGGGGCCTCATTAGGAATGATAGAGATAAGGTAGTGGCTACATATGTTGAGGATCTAGGAACTACCACAAATCACCAAGCTGAAGCAAGGGCAATGCTTACAAGTCTCCGAATTGCAGTGAATCTAGGTTTTAGGAGAATTGTTCTTGAGGGGGATTCCAAAAATATTATTCCCTTCAAAAAGGGGAGTTAAATAATTCTAGTATTTTCCAAATAATTACATATGCGAGGAGTATTTTGGGAAACCTAGAAGAAAGTCAAGTTAAACATATTTATAGATAGGGAAACATAGTTGCTGATAAAATGGCAAATATGGCAGTTAAATTTGAGAATTTCAAGGTCTGGCCATATGCCATGGAGTTGGAAGAGATTATAAGAATTGATAATGAAGCTAGAAAATAAAGATGGTAGACCAAAGCAAAATACTTATTGAGATCATGCGATGAAGGATTTGAGCACACTGAATTACATTATTGTTAGATGTTTCTTTATCAGTTATGTACAACATTGAGCACTGCATCAACTACGTTAAATAGAAGGATAGCAGGAGGAATTTTATTTCAGCTTCTCCATCAACAGGTTTAGCCCAAGTTTGTTTGTTTTACTAAGATAAGACAATCTTACATTTGTATGATCTTCTCTTATTTTTTTCTTGTATAACTTTTGAGCTCTGTGTAAAGGGTCGGGACCCTTCAACCAATTTTTTATCAATACCAAAAAAAAAATACTTTCCTTATCTTCCTTGAAAAAAAATAATCTTGTTGTTATGTTGATTGTGTGAACAACAATATTTTCTTTATCACATTCATATAATTATTTTACATAACTATTGGAATTTTGTAATATTTGTTTTTCCTTTAAAAAAGGGGTTGTACTCGGCTCCCCCACCCTTGACAAATTACAACTCTCTCCTTTAGAGCTTGATATTTACAAATAGATTCAATTCTCATCTCAATTGAGTTGTTTTTTTAATAAGTTATGTATGGCTTCTATTGGAGGCCACTCCCATAAAATACCAAAATATTACATTTGATGCAATATACCTTCTTATCATAGTTTATTCATTTATTTTTTCTCTTAAATATATTCTTTACCTTCATCAAAGTACTATAATTCCAAAATCAGGTCCTTGACATAATTTTTATTAAGAGATAAAATCTCACTTTGTCAGTTGCCTGCTAAAATTTGAATATCATCGGGATAAAGATCAACACCGCAATTTGTTAATTTATCTGCTACCCGATATCCTTCTCTATAAATATGCTCACACTTTCGAGAGATTACGTCTAGTAATAGATGTTAAATTATTTTTTATCTAGTCTCCACATCTATTTTTGTTAATAGCATTGATGATAATTTGTGAGTCCCCCTCAATTGAAGTATATTTCCATCCTATTTCTACTGCAATTTTAATCCCTGTAAGTGCCCTAGCCTCTACATAGTTGTTAGTTGAAGTTATTTATGATTTTGAATAAGCGAGGAGAATTTTTCCTTCACTATTTCTAAAAACACCACCTCCACCAACTTTTCATGGATTTCCTTTAGAAGCACCATCAAAATTATTTTTGATAAACCTAATTTTTGGACATTTCCATTTTACCATAAATCAAAGTAGATCCTTTGTTTTATTGTCGTAGATGACTCTTCCATGTATATTAAAAACCTATAGTCAAGTTATTATCACCTTATTTTTTACAATTGAGACTTCCCATGATGAGCGCCATATTTTTAGATATTTTGTAAGAGAGGCAATACTATGGTTCCAAAATTGGGCATGATTTTGAGATTTATTTAAAAAAAAAATGTTTTTTCTTTCAAGCCATAAATTCCAACAAATAGTGGTAGGACAAATCCTTCAAAAAATATATAATGTTTTAGATTTGAAATTATTAATCCAACATTTTATCAACTCTTTCAACGTTGATGGAGCTACCCAATATAATTTCATATATATTTTTAAAAATAACCCCAAATAGTGTGAGCAAACGGACAATGAAGAAGTAAATGATTTGATGTTTCTAAATCCTTCTCATACAAGGCACATCTGAAGGGTCCATAATATCCTCTTATTTCTAGACTCTCTCCTGTAAGAATCTTACTTTGAATTGCTAACCAAAGAAATGTTGAGGCCTTAGGGAGATCCTCTAATGACCAAATGTTATTCCAAGGAAAATCTTTGGGAGAAGGAAATTTTGATTGTTCTAAATCCTCATATTCCAACTTGATCGAGTATCCACCATCCTTTGATAAATTCCAAAACAACTCATCCTTTCATATAAAAATTGGTAAATAAAACTCTTGAAACATCTTTTGAAGTTCATTTATAATTTGTTTGAGTTCCTCTCCTTCAACTAGGTTACTAAAAGAAATCCATAATGTGGAGTTTTTTCTCATAATATTATAGTCTTTGACCTTTGGACCTTTACATTCTAAGCATGCTTGAGCCAATGGTTACCATTTTGAGTCATATATAAGAGAATAAGGCTTCAACCAAGCATCAAACAAAAAATTTGCATAACTCCCCTCATTGATTAACCATCTAATATGTTTCTTTATCAATTGCAAACTCTATGATATGAAGTTCCATGTTGACGATCCTTTGGGTAGAGTTCTTTTCCTAAATAATTTAATTGCATAAAGAGAACCTATATATTTTTGAAGTAATATTTTTACCCAATTCTTTCCTTAATATCTGAATAATCTCTACCCAAAATTTGCTTCTAATGCCAAATTTATAAGTCTACAATTTTGTAAGCTTGCTCCTCCAATATTATTTCCTTTGCAAACCCTATCAAAATTACAAAGGGGAAACCTAAATTTTTCCTCAAAACCTTTCCATATAAAGTCTCTTTGAATTTTATCAATTTTCGATGCTATACCAATTGGCAGTCTTGAAAGTGACATCATATAAATAGGAATGGAATGTAAATGTAGTCTTTATGAGTTGTAGCCTTCTTGCCATGGTCAAGAACTTACCTTTCCAACCTACCAAGCAAGCTTTAATTCTATAAAAAAAAAAAAGATCTAAAGCTCCTTTATATTTTCTTTATTAGACAAAGGAATACCTAGGTAGGTTGATGATTTTTTTTTTTTTTTACCCTAAAATATTCACAATAATTTGATGTAAATCTAGGGTAGTATTAATGAAACAAATCCTAGATTTTGTTATATTTACCAACTATCCACAATAGCCTTATCATAGCATGATAATATTGATTTAAACTCCATAGGATCACTAACTAAGGGATGGCCTAAATGGAAAGTATCATCAAAAAATTGGATATGAGATATAAAGGGACCATTTTTTGGAACTTGAATACCCTTGATTTTTCTTTCCATTTTTACCTTTGAAAAGGCTCTTTCTAATGCTTCTGCCAGAATAATTAATAGATAAGGAGAAAGCGGATCACCTTGATGAAGTCCATAAAATAACTTGAAGTAACCAGTAGGACAACCATTGATCAAATTAGAAAATTTTGAAGCGCTATAACAACATTTAATCCACTCACACCAACTATAATCAAAGCCAAACTTTCTAGGCATAGCATGTAGAAAATTCTAGGAAACCCTATCATATGCTTTGTTCATATCTAATTTCAAAATTATACATGTTTTTTTATGGAATGAAGAGGATGTATGGCCTCTTATGAAATAATTATACTATCAAGAATTTGTTTACCATGAACAAATCCATCTTATTCCTTTGAGATAAGACACCCTAGAATGTCCCTCAACCTATTTGCCATAAATTTTGAAATGACCTTATAAATCATATTACAAAGGCTTATTGGATGAAAATTATAAAAATATTTTGTCATCTTTCTTGGAAACCAAGGTAATAAAAGTAGCATTAATCTCACTTATTATATCCTTCCTTTGTTAGGCCTCTTTAACTGCAACTAGCATATCACTCTTTAATAAATCCTATTTTTTAAAAGAAAATTGTAGGAAATCCATCGAGGTGAGGTGCCTTGTTAGGATGGAAAGAGAAAACTACTTCATGGAGATCCTTCATAGATATCTTCTTCATAAAGCTTTCATTTTGTCTTTGAGCAATAATTGATAGAATATTTTGTAGAAGTTTTTCTTGTGCCTCCTTATCTTGCCTAGAATCTAACAAAATGTTTTTGAAATAATTAATTATTTCCTTCCTTATATCTTCTTCATCCTCAATATTTCTTTTTGATAAGTAGCAGATTTTATATACAACGGGTTTTTGAAGGGTCCAAAAACCTTATTTACAATAGAAGCCGCAACTTAGATTTGAACCAACAAAAAACCAAAAAAAGACCGGGGTGTGCTCCTAGAACAAAACCCTGGGCCTTGCAACCCAACCCCAGGTTATCAACCCGAACAAAATTAACCCATCCTTTTGAGAAACAAGGCAAAAACAGGGGTACCAAGGTCCTTGGGACCAAACCTGCAAAAAAAACTTGTTGAAATGAATGGAATCCAGAGGCTGGAAACAAAACTCTGCCCATAACAGTTTGAGGGACCTGGGCCCGAGCAGACCACACACCATCCCCGCCCGCCCTGATACACGAGGAGGACTCCCAGGGCAACTCTGGGTGGGGGCCCCGTACCAGGGAACTAATTCTCGTCACCATCGGGACCATCCCCCAGTTTGCATCGGAGCTCCTTGAAGGCATTGACAACTATTGTAGTCGCATTGGCAGCTGAGGTGAGCGAGTTGATCATCATGTCAAGGAGGATCCTAGTCAGAAAGATCCAGAACTTGTTCTCAGAATTTGAACTAATCTCGATAGTTTATGGGGCATCAAATTTAGGCTTCTTGAGTTTGGCCGAGGACCTGCTCCCGCCAGGGGTCGCCCCTCTTGCAGAGCTAGCATCGAGGGTAGAAATACCTCCAGGGACTTGAGATGATGCCTTACATTTTTGGGTAGGCCTATGCTCTCTAGGGGGATGGGAATCTTCAGGGTCACTGGGAATATCCTCTCTGGACTTAGAAGCAGCAGAGGAGGCAACAACCTCAGTGGAAAGGATAGAGGCCAGGGAGGGAATACTCTGAAGTGGGGGCTGATGGGCCAAAGTGTGGTGGTAGAGGACAACCATAAGTCCTTGGTGGGAAGGGTGGGAGTGGATTTTTTGAGCTCCGTCAATGGCAAAGCCCAGGGAGTAAAGCAGAAAACAAAGAGTTCTCATAAAGGTGGTGCCACGAAGGTGGTTAACGAAGCTTAGATGGAAAATGAACAGCTTATGGTCCGGGTCATTACAAGTAATAAATTGTATCATGAGAACCAAGGCTTCGTCGAATGGTTTGGGGAGGTCAATTCTGAACAGAACCGTCCTATCCCAATTCTGTTATAGGAAGCGGGAGAGCTCCTCCTCCCAATTGTGCTTGTCTCGATGAATGAACTTTTCCTTTTCCTCACGATGTAGACCAGTGACTTGAATAGAAACTCCCTGGTGACTCTGAAATGCAGCCCTTTCACTTGGACCTCGCCCTCGTCCCAGGTTTCCAGGAAGCCCTATATGATATCCTCATCAGGCCTAGTGAATTTTCTTAGAAAGGGGGTATAATACTTGTCATAAGTAAAGACCCTAGCAGACTTGATCAGAGAAAGGGTCTTGGGCTTGACGTAAATGGCCTTAGGAGTTGACATGGTGGATTCGCAGCTCGCCCAGGGCAGAAAGTGCCAGAAGGAAGTGGGGCCAACGGGGGGAGGAGATCGCCAGGAAAAGACAGGATGGATGGGGCAAAAGAAGGTGAAGGCGACAACCCTTATGGGGATATAAAGGCATAGGGAGGA